>CM002480.1:22800455-22812503 GCA_000325765.3 Leersia perrieri
GACGCGCCGGCGTAGAAGCAGCTTTGCTCGCGTCCAGGAGCTGGGAAATGCGCGGGGCGACCAGCTGTGGCAACAAACTTCGCCGGATGCTGCTCTGCCCGGGAGCGCGGGACTTCACGCGGGAAAACAAACCGTCAAGGCGGGAGGCGGGAGAGCTAAAAAAGCATCGTTGTTGGAGACAGCAGCAAATACATTCCTATTTTTTTTACTGTACACGCCAGGCAACCTCACATTTGCCTCTCTAAAATGCAATATATTGTTGGAGTCAGCCTTATGTGCATAGGCATGCATTTCTAGGAGTGGAATCTAAAGTCCGGGCTGTACCTATGAACCTTGATATTCAGCCAAGATGAAAGATTAGACGTGGTAACCACACCACAAAGGCGAGAACGCACGGACAAAACGGCATACATATGCATTAGTTGGGCTTCTTTGTTCTATCGTATGATGCAATAAAAAAATGGCATTATGATTGGAGGACAGCAAAGACTCTGGCATTTGTATATATCACAAATGATTGACAATTTCCTCCTGAGCTAATGGAACTGAATCTTATACATGTCGCTCTCCAATTAAGTTCATGCCAGTGATAAGTCGGCGAAGCTTTTTTTCTTCCTTTTAAAAAAAAAGTCATGCTGGTGTTCTTTTTGCCAAGTACTATTAGTTTCATAAGCAAGAAAATAATGTGTCAATCGCAACCGTATAGCATGTACTCGCGTTCTTCTCGTTACATAAGAAAAGAGAGAAATCAATTCAATAGTGCATGATTACATACCTGATAAAAGAATTGCACACAATAAAATCAATTGCCACGGCGTTATCAAGATTAGAACGATCCACTGGAAGGAGATCTAACTTCCACGGTTTCAGGTAGAAAGGAGCTGATTTTTAATGGTAAAGACCACCGAAGTGTCATGTAGTGGAGCTAGATTCCGTACTACTTGCTTTCGCCACCGGAAGCAATGATAGAGCGATGCAGTGCAATCTAAGTTTGTAGTAGAATCATCGAGGCAAATATAACTACTTGTAGTACTATAAGTTATAGAATCATCGAGGCAATGTGAATACTATCCACCGCTTCCTACTCAAGCCACAGTTTTGCAATTCGCGGTCGTTCCATCTATAATCTCTACTGTAAATGTTTATAGTATCTTTTAAGCATAGGCTGGAATAAATCCCACTATTAAGGAAAAATGGGCAATTGTTTGTTTCCAAGCCACCTCAAGATCAATCTTATCTCTGGTTCCTTAATTTTTAATACTACCAGAGGTAATGGATAATTTACATGCTCGATTTGATACGGAGGAGGCAACCTACCTACCTAATTATCTGGTATTTCGAATACTACAGATTGATACTATACTTATAAGAGTCTGCATCAAGACACCTCAACTTGTCTTTATCTACCCAGAAGATCATCATCATATTTGTTTTCAAATGAAAATCATAACCCCTGTTGTTTAGGTTGCAAGTTGGAATCTGATCCGGTGCATGTGCCTTCAGAAAAGAGTTTTGCAGTTACATTACAATGAATTCTGCCTCATAGCTGATGATTGGATGTTATCTTTAGGTGCTCTACTCCACTAACCACTGCTCCCCTTTTTCCCTAGTAATTCATTATCTTTACATTCCCCAATGATTTGGCACTGAATATTGGTGCTGCTTGATGTTTGTCTCTGTCTTGCAAATTTGCAGATTTGCTAGTGGCAAACATGCTTGCTTAGTGTGCCAGAGATATATGCCAAATGGCCAATTATTGTATATGCTGTTGTGCACAATCCTCTCTGAAACTGCCTTTTTTTTTCCTCTGCTACTATGCGTAGTGGAGCTACGGACCTACTTAAGAGCTAAAAGCTCCACTACTTCTGTAATCCATTTGCATTCATGCTGGCAATTGGTAAGTATGAGTAGTACAACGGCAGATGCATATTCAGCAAGAAGGATCTTTAAAAAAATATTCAGCAAGAAGAAAAGAAGATAAAAGTAGCAACTTTCGTAAAGGTGGTAAATAACTATGAATATGAGAGGTAAAGTACAGTAAAATGCCTCGTTCGTGTACTCGTCTGAGCATGATCAGTTGACCGAGGTTGCAGGCACCGTGAGATAGGAAGACTCGAGATATTTGGTGATCCACCGCCGACGAGCTAATGTTGTGTGCTGTGGCGAGCAAGTTTTGTGGTGGATGGAGAAAGGGGAGGTTAATGGAAGATGCTTTATGTTCTGAAGGCTTGATTTGATTTGATTGTCTCTGAATTGACACTGCCATGAGCCCATCATTGGTCGGTGGTCTAAGACAACTGTCGGGTTGTGACACAAGTACCAGTCTAATCATTTTCCTTCTTTTGCGATGAATTGTTGAGGGTCCGAATTGTGAAATGGTAGTGACTGTGATCGATTGAACTAGTAATTAAAACCTGGACTCCTGGGACGCTTCCCAAATCCTAACGACTGTTCTTTGGAAAATTCAGAGAGACAGACCGATGGAACCACCGCACCGATGCCCAGGCCCATATATGATCGACCGAGGCGCTGAGCCCAACACCAAAAGCGGGTGTAGAAAGAAACTAATAAGGCCCATATGGCTAAAGCCTAATAAATAGTACTTAAACAAAGACGCGGCATATTAAATCTTGCCATTCAGTACGTGCTCGCACAGCCGTTCGATCCGCTGCTATCCGTTCTACTGCCCTATATATGGCTATATATGTCTACATATCAATGGAGTGATGGAAGGATAAGATAACTTGAGGTTCCAAACCTAAACGTACCCAAGAGGCCAAGACAGATTCGGAAGCGGTGGATCGATGACGACGGACGTAGCTGGCTGACTGCTCGACCGGTCGATCGGCCTATTAATTAGCCGGGCGCACGTCGGCTGAGTGACCAGCCAGCCAAAGCGCCCGTCCGCGCCGACGCGTCACGGGCGCCCCGCGACTATCCATCCACCTCCCGCCTTCTCGGAGTGGATCAGTGGAAAGTAAACGCGGCATCTTCCTCCGTATAAATCCGCGTCAACCCCAGTGCTCCATCCATCCATCGGTCGCGTGCTCGCTCGCGCCGACCGACCGACCGACACGAGAATCCCACTCCGATCAATCCATGCTGCTCTCCGTCTCCCCATCCGACAAGAGATCGTCCTGCCGTGACCGTGACTGCCTCGGCGTCGGCCTCCGCTCCCTCCTCGTCCCCGATGCCGTCCCCGCGGCACACATCGTCACGCGGTCGGTCGTCGCGTTGCGCTCGCGTGTCGAGGGGACGACGAGCCGCGACGAGGGGGAGTGCATTGACGACGAGGAGGAGGACGGGTTCTGGGTGGCGTACGGGCGTCAGGGGCGGTTGCGACGGCTGCCGCCGCGGCTCCCGTCGCTGCGTGGCGCGCTGAGGCGCGCGCGCACCGGGGACGGGAGGCTCGTGATCACGGAAGCGCCCGCCGGCGCCAGGCGGCGGCACGAGTACATCCGCGTGCAGCGCGGCGGCGGGCGCCTCACGATGCAGCTCGTCGAAAGCAACGACTTCCACCCGTTGCCATCGGCGGCGGCTGCCACATCGCCGTCGCAAGAAGAGGAGGAGGACGACGACGAGATTGTTGCCGTTCGAGAGGTCAACGACACGTCGACGGCGCAAGAGGGCGAAGGCACTTTTGCCATGCGTGCGATCAACGACACGTCGACGGCGGTGGCCGTAGGAGAAGGCGTCCGTGGTCACATGCAGGAGGAGGCGGCGGCGCCGATGCCGGCGCTGACGCCGCCTGCCATTGGATGCTTCGAGGACGTGGTCAAGTACCACTCGATCGGGAACACATCACTGCACCAGATACTTAGGGCAAGGATGGTGCATTAAGATCTTAACGACGATGAGGATAATTTTTGCCGTTTAATTTTGTGCCTATAGGATACGGCACGTTGTAAAAACATACACAGTAGACCAAATAAGTTGTCGTTAGTTGTACAAACTATTAGTACAAAGATTTTGTTTGGTCCATGTGTATAAATGTAGGTTGATTAGTTCCATGATTGCCGAAAAAATCTTCAAGTCAATGAACGACCTCGCTCCTCGATAATTTTTGGGGTTTAACATCAGAATGGCGCAGTTTAATCTACCGGGCACGCATGATTCATCATTCATCAAGAAGCGTACGTCCATTGATCATGTGTTGTATTTGACATGAAGAAACGTGCATGGACATTTCCCGGATAAATACATAAATATCTTATCCTCTTTATCCCCTGCATTAAGACTCTTCGTGTTCTTATCTTTTACTACTAAAAAAAACTTCATATAGGTTTGTCTGGTGTTTGAAATTTTTCCGATTTTCTTATCTCATGTGCAAGATCTTTGACCACAACACCTCAAAAAAGAAAGAAAAAAATATACCTGGCCACAAGAAAGAAGTCCTGTAACTGCTGTTTCACGGGTACAAATGGCTGTGGCAACCAGAAATGAGCCAGGTGGCCTTCTTCCCCAGCCAGCTACCAGGGAAAGTGAAAGGGGTACGAACAGATGTACTGGAAGGACTCTCTATTGCGGGTTTGATCTCTAATAAATAGTTTTTTAAAAAATCTTGCTATTTTAGAGTATTAAACATAGATTATTGACAAAATCAATTTCATAACCACTGGGCTAATTTACGAGACAAAGCTAACGTGATATATTAATTCATGATTAGCGAATAAGTACTGTAGCAAATCATAGATTAATTTGTGTCGCAAGCCTAGGAGTTATGAGATGGGTTTTGTCAA
Organism: Leersia perrieri; assembly: GCA_000325765.3. Taxonomy (NCBI): domain Eukaryota; kingdom Viridiplantae; phylum Streptophyta; class Magnoliopsida; order Poales; family Poaceae; genus Leersia; species Leersia perrieri. Next base: position 22,805,195 of record CM002480.1, read on the forward strand.
TAATATACGTTTAATACTCCTAAATAGCAGGATTTCGGATGGCTAATTATTAGTCCTCCGAATCCAAATAGGCCATTTGATTCTTGTAATACTATCAACTTTCAAGATCCAATAGCGATGGCAGATGAGTCGCCTGCATGAATGTTCCCGAAACAATTAGTGATCTCCAAAACGATCCATGGAACAACAAAAATATTAAAAGGTTAGAGGGAATCAGAATAGCGAATGGCTACACCACACTACCACAGTGGTCATCGTCTTCCTCTTTGCCGACGTCGCATGTAGAGATACCAGATTAGGAGATACTATATTTAATACTTGGTAGCCCTGATCTGATAACATGGCATCGAGGTCCTCATTGACGCGTGAAACGCAACCTTGCTAAAGATGGAGCGTTTCACCGGTACAACGCGTCTCGCTGGAGCCATCGCTTTGTCATCATCTCCACCATTGTTATTGTCACCCGTCACTGTCGCTGTTATCGTCGTGGAGCGATCCCGACATGACCGGGGGACGCCATCGTCGCAAAGCGAGGTAAAGGACATGGAGAGAATGGGGAGGCATAGGAGAAGAGGGAGCAAGGAGGCAGGAGGGTGGGTGCATGTGTAAGCAAGGAGAGAACGAGCTTGCGAAGTCAGGGAGAGGAGAGTGGTGTTCAAAGGAGACGGTTGAGTGGAGAACAGCAGAGAAAGACGTAGGAGTTGGATCCATTCTTTCAATGTATGTACTCCCTCCGTCCTTTAATATAAGACGTATTTCAATTATACACGGTCTATAATACTTTACTTTACTTTAACTATTAATTCATTCAATAAGAAATTATCAAAAAATATAAAATTTGCATCATATGAAAACACATTCAAATACAAATCTAATGATATCACATGCATAACACTAAATATCAATATGGTTAGTTTAACTATTAGTCAAAACTTTTAAACATTGACTTTGCGCAAAACAAGGACGTCTTATATTAAATGACAGAGGGAGTATATTCTATAATCTTTCTGATGAGAATAACATCCGTGATTAATCTATAGGCTATAATATCACATTGAAAATTTAATAGAGTTGTGTTTCAAGCATTGCCCCGTATAGCACTGTGCTTAAAATAATATCTCTAGAGCCTACATGAACTAATACTCCATTTGTCTCAGAACATAGTTACTTAGACGGAGATTGAGATTCTGTCATAGATATAATGAAAACTTTTTAAAGCTCGACTAGACAACGGATATCCGTTGCAATGGACTGAGTACTAGATTTTTTGGTACCCAGGGGACCAGACCCCGGTACCCCAAGGGTACCAGATCTGGTACCCCAGGGTACTGGTGTAAAAACACAGCTTCTCATATCTCTCCATCCAGCTACCCACGCGACCCGCCACCGAATGCCGCCCCGCTGTCTTCTCGACGGCGACGACGACGAGCTTAGCCGGCCGGCGCTGCGACGAACGGACCCGCACCGCCAGCAACTGGCTACCCTCATCATCACGGCTGCGAGCCGCCGCCCTAGGGGATGCCGCCACTGCTTGCTCGCCGGACTTCATGACCAGCCGTCGAGCGCCGCCCCGCCGTCGGATCGACGATAGCCGAGGTCAGCACTGTCAGAACCTGGCCACCCTGGGTCAGCCGCCGTACCCCTGTTCTTCGCCGCCTTCGTCACAGGCCGATGGCTTGGGGCCATCGTTGCGGGGCAGCGCCGCGCCGCCCCGTCATCGCCACTCCGTCGTCTGGTGGGGGAGGAAAAGGAGAGGGAGAGGAGGAAGGAGAAGCAGGAGACGCTGCGCACGAGCGCGCGGCGGCGGGGGTCCGTCAGAACAGAGCCCCGTCCATAGTGAGCCCCGCCCATAGGCCCAAAGGAAGGCGAGAGGAGCAGAATGGGCAGGAAGGATCATTCTCACAACAACACGTGTCCTACGAACAGAGTGGGCATGAACGATCATTCTCACAGCAACACGAAGCAGTCGCACGGCGCCGACCGGTGTACGTAACCATTCCGGCTTTCCCAGCCAACAATGCAGGCAGCTGCTGCGCGTGGGGCGAATCCTTTTGCCCCTACCCTTTACCTTTCCCGTTTCGCTCCTGAATTCCTGATGATTACACCCGGACTCCCGGACCTCGTGGTCGTAGACGACCACTGTTGAACACACGCACCGGTGCGCCGTTGGTGATTGGCACCCATGCTAAAATACACACGGTCTCCCGTAAAAATGTAAAATCATACTACCCCGTTGTCTGATGAGCCATGTTAGGCCTAATCTCTAGGCTCTACGTGGCGCTCCTGTCTGTGCTGCGTGTTGGTCGTCTCGCGTCATGAGTTCATGACCAAGAAAATGAAAAGAGTTCTGGTAAAGTCCAGCATGTGATGCTCACATCAGCTGCAGCCTCGTGATTCATTTGTCGTGGCCTCGCGGGACGCACAGACCAAATGAGGGGAAACGAAGAGCTAGCTAATATAGCAGTATAGCACAAGCGCGAAAGAGAAAGAGCAACAACAAAAGCAGTCTTCCCAGCTGGTTGGCTGACTCGACATTACTGGTTATTAGTAGTAGGTAATTTCCTTTCATTTCCTTTGTGTACTCAAGCAAACGCTATCGCCCGTACGATGATAGTAGCTGATTTTTGTCTCGAGGGAACAATATTGGCAAAGTGCCTTTTCCACAGGAACTGCATTATAAAAGTGTGCTTGACAGGCAGCAAAAGAACACACTGCAGTTGTCCAATCTGTTTAAAGCTCCTTTTGCCATATGATGATTGCCTACACAGTTCATACGGAACATGACATGCAATGAACGGGATCGATGGGTTGATACTACTACCTGACATGCAGTGGATATGATGGAGAAAGGCACAAATACGAAAGCAGTATGATAGTATTAACTTGTCTCAGAATATGACTACCTAAATCTATAAATCTAGAAAAAAAATGTCTAAGTTAATAGTTTCAAATAGTTATATTTTAAAATAAAGGTATTAAGTACATCTCTGTTGTCAAAGAATCAATTATCACACAAGTAAACAATAATAAAACTGGAATACACCAATTGAAACCAAAAGGTTTCGTCGAAATAGTGACGGACTGATGGTGGAATGAACAATTCATTCCAATGGTACTTATGGTTCTTTAGAAATTAAAAGAGGCTACTCAAAAATCATAGGAGGGACCATGGCACTCAACAGCTGGCACAGGCTGCGGCCGCTCGGCACGCTTCATCAGCATCTGCGCCGTCCATCTGGGGGCCCATCCTAAAGGCCAGGCGACGAGGAGGTGGCACACGCCACTACCACGTGGGGACCACCACGCGCGCGGTGCCTCGAGTGGGCTGTGGGGACCCTGACCCTGGTCATTTGGATGGACCGTTGCTGTTAAAAACTCCAATTAAACATACTTATGGAACAACAGCAATGGGGACCTTCACGTCTCAAATATTCCACAAAAGAGACCAAATGGCTTTCACTCTATATCAAACATATACTCATGGAATATTAATCATCTAATTTAGTAGGAGTATTTTTAAGGATGCTGACGCACGCACCATCGCAATTCGCAAGTAAAGTTTACATTAACTCTCTAAAGCTTATGATTCCGCATGTTACATGCTTGCAACCTGCCAATGCATTACAATAGCTTTCTATCGCCACTAAAAATTGGTCGTCATTGCAAAAGTGATGTAGGATGTTGAGCTAGCACGACAACCTACCGAACACATATGCCTCGTTAGGGGAGATTTACATCGTTGTTGTATGCATTATTATTGTACCGAGTGAACTTCCATAACCTATGACATTGTGAGAAACGTTACCAGACTATGTCACTAAAAATTATGAGTATTTTCTAAATTATGCTATAGATATATAGCACACATAATTCGTTATGTCGATCTTAACAACTATAAATTCACAATCAAATATTTACTATACCTTTGATTGGAAATGGGACATACACGAAATTCTAAAGAAAAATATTCAAACTACAAATTTGGAGCTTGAGACATACAATACATGAAACTAAAGAAAAAAAATGTTCAAGTAGATATATGGAGGTTCTGTGAGGGCTAAGTAGAAAAACCGCCAAAACCTCTGTGCACCGTCGTCTTTTTTGCGCAAACTTCCATACCATTACCACCACGCCATCACCATCTCCACACCGCCCTTCCCCTCTGCTCTTCTTCTTCCCCCTCAAGCTCCCACCCGCTCGACCACCACCGCCTCCTCCTCCCTCCATTCTCCTCAACTCGCACACTGCGCGCACCGCAAACCCTAGCCCCAGATCCCCTCCTCCCTCCACCTTGCTACATTCCCCCCAGATCCACCGCCTCCGGTTCAGATCCATCCACCACATGCGCCTCCCGGTGCTACTCCTGCTGCTGCCGCTCGCCGCCGCCGCCGCCGCCGCCGCGGCGGAAGCGGCGATGATGTCTGCGAGGATGGTGCACCAGCTGTCCGACGAGGCTCGGCTTGCGGCGGGCCCGCGCGCGGGGCGGTGGCCCCGTCGCGGGAGCGGGGAGTACTACCGCGCGCTGGTGCGGAGCGACCTCCAGCAGCAGAAGCGGCGGGTCGGCGGCAAGTACCAGCTCATCTCATTCTCCCAGGGCGGCAGTATCTTCCCTTCCGGCAACGAGTTGGGCTGGTGAGCTACACTTCCTGTCTAGCCATCTCTAACCGCTTACCCATCCGGATCTTACTGCATTTTGTCTCAGTATTTTTACTCTTCTACTGCACTGTAAATGCGGGAGCATTCCTTCGGTTGGTGTAGTAGGTCAAAATAGTGTTACCGGACGGCCGTTATAGAACAATGCGCCACTATTTTAACTCGAACATTGTATGGGTTACATTGTGAATTCGTGATGGGCCAGCGCCAACTGGCCAAGCAGTCACTCGAGAGATTTGCAATCGAGCTTAGGGTGAGTTCTGAGCTATGGGGTTTCCTCTATTTTTGAATGTGCAGGTTATACTACACTTGGGTGGACGTTGGGACGCCAAGTACTTCTTTTCTGGTTGCATTGGATACTGGAAGTGACTTATTTTGGGTGCCCTGCGATTGTATCCAGTGTGCGCCGTTGTCTAGCTTCCATGGAAGTTTGGTATGCATCCCTTTCGATCAGTAACATCATGTTAACATTCTATAACTATATATGCCCTATTTGGAGATATTCATGGCAATGTGAACAGATTAACATGTTTGTTTCCTCATAAATTTTTTTCTGATGGCTTGACTAATGATGAAAACTGTTGTCGCAGAATAAACACCATAGTGCTACGAAGTCTTAATAAATAAAATATGCAATCATTACATGAATTTGAACAAGCAATTCAGTAGCATATCTGTTTGCTCTTACCTGTATTGATTCTAGAGAAGCCCACATGTGAAGTAGAGAAATTTATGGCGGTCTCTATTGGTAGTATTCTACTGCCAGTATTATCGCCAGTAGAAGTGATCTAAGCAATCGCTAAATAGGATCTACTACCAGTAGTTGAGATGGTGGTATAAATAGGTACTGTTCAATGGTCGAGAAAAGATGAAAGTTTTAGAGTGATCATACTACCGGTAAAGACCGTCGTAAAAATTTTCTGAGTTAACTTTGTAATTATTCTGCCATACCTGTGAACATGGAGATTATATTTCTCAGGTCAATTTCATTCTTAATTTAGATGAAACTGCTGATGTTGGAAACAGATGTACAAAGCTGAGAGCATCTCCAATGGGAGATGCTATGCTAGTATGTTTGCGCGCGTCATTAAGCACTTTTCCTAGAATCTCTACTCCTACCCAAGCACCTCTCTTAGGTGCTTAGATCGAGTAATTAGAACAAAATTTAAACATAAGCATTAAGCACCTGCTAAGCATCAATGATTCATAAAGCACCAATAATTCAGTATTAGCACCCTTCTTGTCCTATGTGGCATAAAAAATGTTTTCTTCCTTAAGCATTTACTTCAGCACCCCCATTGGAGGGGGTCTAATGCTGATTATAAATTATAGAACAGCTCAATAAATACAATGTAAATCAGTTTTTCACCTACATGCAGTTGTTATTTTGGTACTCTCAAGTGGGGTACTCCTGTCTGTAAATATAAGATTGCTAGCTATGAATCTGGACATCGTGTCTAGATTCATAGCTAGAAATGCTTATATTTATGGATGGAGGGAGTATAATTTCCCCAAACTGTCCAGTTGGATGATCAAAATCAACCCACCGCCTTAAATAAATATAGAACTGCAGTAACCTAATAGGCTCTAACTGCACAAGTTTAAAGAGTAGCACTTAGGTATGGGTTTATGGGTCTACGAAGTTGACTTTGGGGTTTAGGAACCCAAGTGGCGTTTGTTAGAGTTTTTTTTGTTAATTCTAAGTTGCATATGTTACCAAGGACTATATCTCAAGCACACAAACAAGAGTAAGTTGTTTTATATATTAAAGCAGGTTTAGCACTTATTTGCGATAATTGATTGGCAGGTGCTCCGTCATATGTGGAGCATCTATTATGCAGGATAGAGAACTCGGGATTTACAAGCCATCTGAATCAACTACAAGTCGGCATCTGCCCTGTAACCATGAGCTTTGCTCAACGAGTTCAGGTTGCACAAACCCGAAGCAGCCTTGTCCATACAATATTGACTACTTTTCAGAAAATACAACAAGCTCCGGTTTGCTGATTGAGGATATGTTACACTTGGATTCTAGGGAGGGCCATGCACCTGTGAATGCTTCAGTTATTATAGGGTAAGCTGCTTCTTCTTTTCTAATATTTGCTATTGTACATTTGCTCCACAATTTTACAGTCTCTGTGAGCAAGTGGTGCAACAATACTTATCAGGTCACTTATTTCCTACCAGGGCATTTTAAGTGACCAATAATGCAATCACTTGCATGGTCGAATGTTTACTTGTACATGTAGTCCTGACATATGATATGCTCTGGTTAGGTAGCAGCATGCATCTGTATATAGAAATGAAATAATTCCGTTTTTAAACCCCTAAACTTTGCCAAATGTCCACATAACACTTTCAACTATAAGATCAGGTATTTAATCATAAAGTTAGAAAAACAAGATTAACTTACTTCCTAAGGTGGTCTTGATGGGTGGTTTTGACATTGCTGTGAACATGGAAAACAAATCTAACTTGGATACCCCCTTACTAATCCACCTTCCAAAAGAACCAAACTTGCCGCAGGCCTTGTGTATATAGGCGGGTTTAGGGCCAATCCTTTCAGTCTTTAAAGTAGAACAATAACTGTAATTGCTTTTCTAGTTTTATTTTGTGGTATTATCAATACATCAAGTCATGAATGTACTTGCTCCCC
>CM002480.1:22812538-22832446 GCA_000325765.3 Leersia perrieri
AAAAAAAAAAAAAAGATGTTGTGTTGTCGTATGAAATTTCTATATTGATATAGTGTATCCTTGAGTACAGCTGTGGTAGAAAGCAAAGTGGTAGTTATTTGGATGGTATTGCACCAGATGGACTTCTTGGTCTTGGAATGGCAGATATCTCGGTGCCTAGTTTCCTTGCAAGAGCTGGATTAGTACGGAATTCCTTTTCAATGTGTTTCAAGAAAGATGATTCTGGGAGAATTTTCTTTGGTGATCAAGGAGTACCTACCCAACAGTCTACACCATTTGTCCCGTTGGATGGCAAACTGTGAGTATCCCATAGGAATAGATATGCCTAGCAACATCTTCTTTCTTTTTTTTTTGTGTGTGTGTCAAGGCATTCCCAGCTTATATTGGAAGCAACGGATGTACTTCTTGTTAGTTCCACTCACATGTGTTCTCCTTTTATTTCAGTCAAACTTATGTTGTTAATGTTGACAAATCTTGTATTGGACATAAGTGTGCGGAGGGTGCTAGTTTCCTGGCTTTAGTTGACAGTGGAACATCCTTCACCAGTCTCCCCATTGATGTTTACAAGAGTGTAACTATGGAGGTAAATATCTACCCCCATCGGAGTTCTTTTGGTGGATATCTCTGGTGTTGATTTGTGATGACTTCATGATTCTGCAGTTTGACAAACAAATTAATGCATCGAGAGCAACTTCTGATGATGATTCTTTCGAATATTGCTACAGCACTAGGTAATTTTAAGTTGAAACTATTGCTTATGTTCCATTTTTTCTCGTAAATCAAACAAGTTAAGGTGGTGCAAGTGCAAGTGCAACCACTTAGTTTCTATCGCTTCTAATTCTAGGAGTTGTTGTTACAGTCGTCTTGAGATGCCTGATGTTCCGACCATAACGCTGACTTTTGCTGATAACAAGAGTTTCCAGGCCATTGATCCTATACTTACATTTAATGACAAACAGGTATGCACTTCAGTTGTTGAGAAAAAAGTATCAGGCACTAGCTGACTATCGGCAAAAGCAGTCAGTTCGAGAGTCATACTAAATAGTGTTGTGTGATACTGTGACGCTTATGAATTCCAAAGTGACCTTTGAAATTCTGTGTGTTTTCTTTTCCATTAACTAGTACACTTTATTTGTCAAGTCCATGCTCTTTGGTATTTAATTCATATCTGACTTCATTTAGGTTATTTCTATAATAAAAGAATAGATGTAGAGCCATGCAAGCTAGTTGAAAGCACTTTTTTCTCCATGTATGTTCTCCCTCATTTGTTCAATAGTCATGTTCCCATTTGATATATTATTATAAATCAAATTGACATGGCTTTGACTGTGTTATGCTGGAAGCAAAATACTAGTCATTACCACGCTTAGTTATTTCATAAATATGTTTAAATAGGATATTAATGCTGTCATTCCTTAAAGGTTTTTGGCCGAATGGCATGTGTGGTGCTTAATAATTTTTACTCGAAAATTAGTTCTGAAGGTTTGGGATTTCCTATGCTTGTTTTTCCAGACAGTAATTTTGCACCTGTTGCATGCATCTGCATGACACACGTATTGAATTACTGTAAATTGTTAGTACATGGTTAGGGTTTGACAAAATCAAATATACCAGTAGAAATCCATGTACCTACTGAGCTGAAACCTTAGGTATGATGATCAGTGCATCAACTCATACAAAATTACAACCATATGTTATTTAGCTGGATGTTAATGTCCATCTTTGTTTTATCTATTATTACAGGGAGAGCCTGCTGGCTTTTGCTTAGCATTACAACCATCACCTGATCATGTTGGCATTATTGGGCGTGAGTGCTTGTATCTATATTGAAATATCTATGTTTCAGTATTTTATGCTCACTTACCAGAAAATACTGTCAAATGCAGAGAATTTCCTGGTTGGCTATCATGTAGTTTTCGATAGAGAAAATATGAAGCTCGGCTGGTACCGATCTGAATGTAAGCCAGAACCGGTACACAATAAATACTATAGAACTTCTAACTACGCCATTATCGTGTCGCTGATCATCGTGATATGCAGGCCATGATCTTGACAACAGCACGACAGTGCCATTAGGTCCATCACAGCACAACAGCCCAGAGGACCCCCTACCGTCAAACGAGCAGCAGACTTCTCCCGGTGTCACGCCGGCAGTAGCAGGCAGGGCTCCCTCGTCTAGTGGATCGGCGACTCTACAGAACCTACTTGATAACTCTAACTTGTTGCTGTTACTGACTATGTCCACCGTGTTCTTTATCTCATGAACAACCCGCTGACGAAGATCTAACTTATAGCCCTGTAAATTGTATGTGCCTCGTATATGGTGTTTTTTGTTACTCTAGCGAGCTCAAATCAGCTGCATGCTTCTCCGGCTCCGGGGCCCTTCTGGTCTTCTGGATGCCGTGCGGATAAGTCGTTTCCTGCATGCACTGGGTGCAGCAAGCAGCAGGCTTTGCAGCTGTGTAAAGTATGTTTCGTACTTCCATGTGCATTGTTGGAGCATGCATGACTGAGCTGATGACATTGTTGACAAACCCGTCTTCGTCTCGGTCTACTGCTCAAAAAAAGCGTATCCGTGATAGTGATCCGTGTACGGCTCGTCTCTCACAAACGACGCATGGGCGAAGAATCCCCTTTTCGGAGCTGTGCTCACCGTGCAGCCTTGCTTTGCAGCAGGAGGTTTCTTGCACCCAAGCGGTTCGTCCAAAGGGGACCTGCCATGGATTGGCCTACTGCAACACACCACCGAGCCACAGAACCACCGTTCACTGCACACTCCCCCCCTTCCTCTCGGTTCTCTCATGTCCCGTCTCACCGCCATTCTCGATTGCCATTGCCTCCTTCACCTTCAAGCCCTTTGTATATGTGCATTGTGCTTCTGATTCTGCACATTTTGCCTGACTGCCTGTAGGTATAGCTAGGTAGGCTTGTGTCTCTTTGGAGTGTTAGCATTAGTTCTCTGATCCTCTCCATGGGGGGAGGCATAAAAAGGGTCCTTAGCATGTTGTTGGGAGCGGTCAGTGGTGGGCAGAGGGACAAGAGGAAGAGGATGCAACGGCGGCGGCAACAGCAGCAGATCACAGTGGAGCTCAGGGTCAGGATGGACTGCGAGCGCTGCGAGCGTGAGGTCAGGAGAGCCCTCGCCGGCATGAGAGGTTAGTCCCGTCCAGTTGGTCATCTTACTACCTGCTGGCCCTACGCATATGGCAGCTTCATTGCTTTCTCTGCTCTCTAGTATTGTGCCCCTCGGCTCCTCCTGAATAATGACCATCCTTGTCATGTCTGCTTAAGCTTTTCCCAGCACACTTTCTGCAAACAAATGCAGCATCATATACTGTCAGACGCCGAACAGGTTGAGTGGCATGGCCCAACCTTTCTTTTAGCAATTCTTGGCCACTCAAAACACAGAAAGAATCACTAACAATCCAAGTTCTTGATTAATCAAGAAGAGGGCATTGCATTTACTACGAAGTCATCTGTGAAACTGCAGGAGGGCAGCATGTGGAGGTGAGCAGGAGGCAGCAGAAGGTGACCGTCACTGGCAGCGTGGACCCACACGAGGTCCTTCGCAGGGTCCAGTCCACGGGGAAGAAGGCCGAACTATGGCCCCAGTGCCCTAGTTACAGCAGCGCCGCCGCCGCCGCCGCCATGGTCCACTGCGGCATCGGACCACCTCACGACAGGTGGGCGCCCGCTTGCCACCCGAGGAACATGGACGCAGCCGTGGGCGCCGAGCACATCGCCAACATGTTCAGCGATGACAACCCCAACGCCTGCTCACTCATGTGACGCCTACACCACCACCACCCTACTGTCAGTAATCAGCATTGTGCGTTTCATACAGTTTGGGTTCACTCTACTGTTACTCTTTAGATAGTGGTAGTAGGAAGATCACTAGGCTGTGCTTAGTCGAGGTCTTAGATTAGCTTTCAGTAGTGCGGCAGTAAGCTAGCGATATGGGCGAAACTTTTAGAAGTTCTAATTAATTGTCTGATGCTACAGAATGGGCCAAAATTTAGGGAAAAAAAACTTCCTCTGAATTTAGTCTCTGTCTGAGACGTTCTAGCTTGAAACATCGTGTGACACAACACACAGGGCATTTCAGAAAATTCTAGACCGTCATCCGGTCAGAAAGCTTAGACCGAGATTTAAGCAGGATCTGCTAAGCTATCTGACATCGATCGAATGATATTTTGTTCGTTGCATCGCTCACCGTTAAATCATTTTAAGTTATCTGATATAATGTAATGGGGAATCAGAAAAGCATAGAAAGGTCAGCATCTCTCTCCCTCTCTTTTCGTTTAAAACTGCCTCCAAAAGCAGCTCAATCGGTGATCATAAGATATCTGAAAAACTTTCGTACGTCATGCAGCGCAACTTTCCTCTCTTGCCTCTGCCAAATTATTATGTTCTCAGGCAAAGCAGTCCAAGAGTAATGGAGTTGAGTGGACGATGACACCATCAGATACACGGGTGGAAACTAAAAAAAAAGGTTTGCAGATGCTGAGGTGAAACCGGCTTTTGTGCCAGTGCAAAACCCTCCTTTTTTGAGCTCGTATCTGTGCTTCTAGATTGCTGTTTTCTGGTGCGTGCAGACGTCTGCATCTTTATGCAGTCTTGCAAGGTCGTAGCAATGGTTTTGTGCGGAGTGGGTTGGCAACAGCTGAGGTCTCGCCGGACAACTGCTATTCGTGCAGTCTAGTTTTCTGAACTTTGGCCGATGGGATGCTCATACACCGATCCTGGTGCGATGGATCGTACTACTGTTACTGTATTCTTTTCTTCCCCGATTAAAATGGTATACTGTCAATCTTTCACTCCTCGGGTGGACTTTTGGTCAGACAAAACAATTTGATTCAGTATCTTGTAAATTTCGATCATCTAGAGTTCTAGACTAAAGACCAAATCATTGTAAGATTAAAACTGAGTAATTTGGTTTGGGTTAGTTCCTATGGCCATGATGAAAGAACCGATAATTTTACGCGTCAAAAAATCACACAAATCACCGTTGGGAACACTTCCGCTCATTCAGAACAACGTAAGTATGTAATACTCCATCCGTCTCACAATATACGTTATTTTGAGTGTGTTTGGTTCGCTGGCACACTTTGCCACATCATATTTGTGGCTGCCACAGGTTGCTAAGCTGGTGTTTGGTTCTTTGACACAGTTGTGGCTTGACACAGTTATGGCTTGCCACACTTTAACAATAGTATGCCCCATGTGTCATAGACTCATATTTTTGCCAACTTTGTCATACTTTATGGCTAGCAATTTAATGGCCACGTTTTTTGTGGCTGCCACAACTTAACTAGGCTTAGTTGTGGCAAAGTATGACCGGCAACCAAACACACCTTTTGTCTACTAGCTTGCAAAGTTTGATCATCCATTTTATTAAAAAAACTTATTTTAAATATAAAAAATAATAAATCATAGTTAAAGTATTTTTGATAATAAAGTTAATGACAAACAAAATAAATACTAAAAATAAGACGGATGTTCAAATATTGCAAACAAACAATCAAAGTCCCTTATAATGTAAGACGGAGGGCAAAATATTGCAACATAATAATACTCTTTGCGCCATAAAATGATACAATAGCTATTTGTAGATTCAAATATACCCCCAAAATATAGCTGATGTTATCGTATTCAGTATACCTTGCCAATAACCTAACACCGGTCAACCATCTTTTGCTTTTGTCAATACCTACACACATTAATGAAGGACATTTTGTCATTTCTATTCAATTCCATTAATCCATCCAAAACGACATTAAAACTATATATGGGATGATGGGACATGAGAAAACAATATACTTGCTCTGAATTTCTTTTATGACGTTGGCTAGCTCAAAATTTCATCGGGCAATAGATAGGGATAGAGGAAGTATAACACACAAAGTCATCCCTCTTATCTGATATAAAAGGGTCCTATGGTCCTGAGCCGGTCTTATTATGTGGAATACTAATGGATAGAAGACTTCATTGCTAAGTGCTACAAGAAAAAAGATTTGGATTCGCAATGCTACTATATACACCCAGAGAAGTAATCAGAATAATATCTTATATAATTCATTTTTTTCTAAAATGAGATATATAATTCATTTCTGTGCGTGGTCTTGCTAACAGGACTTCGCTACACGAGAGGAGGATTCGTCGAAAAGCTTAATGTCATCTGGTATTTTGATACTCCACCAATGACAACCTATTGATTCCATCACACATGATACTGTTACTTAATAGTGTTGTAGCAAATCGAGATTTATTCAGTCAGTTCAGTTAACCAAGATTAATGATAAAATTGACCGTATTAATCTGTCTGACCAAAAATTTCAGCCTGAGTCGGTTTCGGTGGTTCGGCTATATCCTTTTGAGTCAACTTTGCCCATCCGGCCATCCCCTGCCTACGCTTACGTTGATGGTGCAAATTAAGGCATCACCTACTTGAAAATGGCACAGCATTGGTAATGTTTGTCTCTTTCTGTGCTAGACGAACCGAAAGTGGAGCAAAACCGGGCGAAGATCAATGTATCCATCTCCTACGCGTATATGGCTGCCCCGGTGACATACGTTACACACGGAGTCCGGGTCCTCCGGGAACACCACCAACGGGGACTAGACTAGTGTAGTACGTCTCTCGTGCCAGCACCCAACGCTCTCAATCCTCGACCCATGTGTCACCGTACGTGCAGGCGCAGCGCGTGACGCGCGCGCCACCAGGCGTGGCAGGAGCAGCAACAGCGTCTCGTCACACAGCGACCGCGCGAGCGCGAGAGCGAGAGAGACCCCCGTACGTCACGGTGTGCGGTCGCGGTCAGTGGCCGCATTGTCCACAACGCGAAAACCCCCGCCCGCCCGCCACGTGCGTACGGCGCGCCACTGCCGCCATCATACGAGGTGTGCCGCGCGCTGGGGGCGAGAGCGACGACGGGGTTTGGCAGTTTCCCACCTCGGCTCGATCGGCCCGATGCCGACCTCCTCCTCCTACTCGCGATCGCACCGGTGCGCCGTTGCGCTCGACCGCGAGACGCGCGATAGCGCCACCGCTCGCGTGTCTCTCCCACGAGGTTTGCCGTCCTCGTTGGAGATTCGCTTGTGCCGCGCGCGCGGTTTGTGGGCACCGGACACCGGTACACTACGGCGCGGGGGCGTGTACGTGTGTTTCCTCGTGATCTGCCGCGCGGTGCAGGTGGGGTTACGATCGACGCGGAGCTGTTCGGGTACCGACCACCCGGCCCCGCCGCGCGCGCGGGGGGGTCGATCTGATGGGCCGGTTTTTCTCGGGATGGTGGCCGTGCCAGAGGCTTAATTTGTCGAGCTGGAACAGAAAGATAGCTAGAAAAGTGCAGTCATGTGAGGGGGCGCTTCTGTTTCAGTAACATTTGTCACACACGACTGGTGTTTTGGTACCGTCTCCAACCAACATCTGATATGAATGTGGCATCTTAGATGATCGAGGAGGAGCATATATCGAGTATGTATGCAAATGTGGATGTGTCTGCCTCGTTGTAAACAGTAGAGCATATCGTGAACTGATTCAAAATAGGCAACAATATGAAATACTCTCTTCATCTAAAAAAGAAAATATGATCCTGGATTTGAATCTAGACATAGGACATAGCTATGTCCAGATTCAAACCCAGCCCAGGATTATACTTTTGCTAGGGACGGGGGAGTAGGTAGCAATAGGTCATCCGACCCTCTTATTCAGGAAAGGCATTATGAAATAAATATTTAACTTAAAATTTGGGTAAGTGTTTCCTGTACAAGTACAAGTACAACCTATATTCTTTATGAAAAATCATATTAATCGTGTTACATGTGCTTATGAGTAATTTCCCAAAAATCTACTTCGTAGGTTATACGCTTTCATGGTTTTGTTAAAATATGTATGCTTGCCGTGGGAAAATGCACAATTTGTTTTACTGAAAGCTAATGTAGTCTGAAAAACACCCGGTGATAAGTGGTTTTGTCGAAGCTAGATAAAAGTACAATTTATCCATGCATATTGAATTTATGCTAAACTATAAACTTTAAAATATATATTTTTTTATGTTTTCTTCAATGTTAATGAGAACAAACTTCGCCGCTGTGCCGTCTACTATGATGCACGAGAAACAAAATAAAGGTGTCGTCTCGCTACAGACCAAATACTTGACGTTGTCTGATGAATAACTGGACAAAATTGAAAATATAGGCCGAGGCCAATCTATCTTACCACAATATACTTCATACATTATTACATTTATCCCGAATGTAGCCATTCTGGCTATGTACCCATGTACCTAGACAGGTATTTGTCTAGGTTCATATATAGAAACAGTTTTATTTTGTACCAAAGGTAGTATTTTTTATGAGCAACTTAAAATAGCATGCAATGTAATCAATTTAAACAACATGATCTGTACACCTTTGTTATCAATTCAACCCACACAAATTTATATCATGAGTGTGTTTCAGAAAGATATACATCAACTATTTTTGCAACTGCATGCTTGACGCCACAAATCGTTATAATAAATTGTATAATTTGAAGCTAGATACAATACAAGGGCACTAATGGATTACAAGTAGTTTAGTAAATCATAGCCAGGGATGATATTCGATGGCGCCATCGTTCGCCGCTTTGTGTGTAATACTATAGTAAGGTTGTATACCTAATGTTTTGTTTTTCACCACACGTGTAACATAAGATAGACATAAAGAATTAGCGGGAGATTTTGTTGCGTTTGCACCATAAACTCTTGCAATTAATTTATAATGGTAAAAAGAATAAAAATACAAGTATTATTAGTCACACGACCGATGATGACGTCATCTTTTACTACCCGTGTCTAATACAGTGGTCCACTCGAATTCTTTACTTCTTCTTGGATCACAACATAGACACATAAACCGCGTGTGCCAGCTTTGGTCTGTCTGCAGCTGGACTGAGGCGGTCCAACGGGGGGTAAACCTAGCAAAGCGCCTTTAATCGTCCGTTACAAGTCATAACCTACGGCATCAGATCTGGACCGTCCAAGAGATTCCAGCCGCTGCACTGGCTGCAGGCGGACGGCTCAGATCGCGCAGCTCCTCCTCTCGGCCTCCTTTTATGGAGGAACCCCCGCTCCTACCGTCCTCCCCCAGAACCCCTCTCCCCACCCTCCAGTCTCTCTCTCTCTCTTTCTCTCTCCACATCTCAGGACAAGAAAGCCATCGAATCGGAGATCGCCAGAGGCGGGAGGGAGGGAGCAAAGCAAGAGGGAAGCCATGGCCGGGAACATGCTGGGGAAGCGGCAGAGGAGCCTGGGTGCCATGCACCGGACGACCAGCATGGCGTCGGTGCCGTCGGCGGCGAAGCAGGGGCGCCACGTGACGGACGGGGCGCCACGCGCGGCGCCGCCGCCCGGCGTCCGGATAGGCGCCGGAGGACGCCCTGTCGCGCAGAGGAGGTTCTCCGGCGGCTACCACGCCGCCGGGGTGGAGAGGACGGCGTTCTTGAAGAACTGCGCCCTCTGCGGCAAGGCTCTCGGCCCCGGCAAGGACACCTACATCTACAGGTAAGCAGATCGTCGCTTTCTTTCTTGTTTTTTTATTCGTTTTAGCGTTGGATTGTCCGGTAAAATTCTCGTTCCGTGGATCGGTTCTTTCCTCGTCTAGCTTCGATCCCGGTGTTTTTCTTGATTGAAATCCAAGCGATCTCTTGCGCTGCTTTGCGACGAGAATTTTTGGGCTTTGCGACGAGAATTTTGCTCCGTTAGTTCGTTTTCCACGTCAAGATTGCACCTATATCGAATCTTCTTTATCATGTCTGTGATTCTCCTGGTCCGTGAAAGGAAGGATTTTCGATCTGTCGTCTTTCATTAATTTAGAGGTTGTATTTATCATCTTACCTTTTGTTGTGTTGATTTCAGTAAGTATTATGTGATCTTTTCATTTATTAGAGAAGTAATGCTGAGCTGATGCAATTATAAACACTCGATACGTCTGAGTTCATAGTATGGATCTATTTCTCTGATATTTTAGCGGAATATTTGATGCGAATCTCCTTTCGGCGTATGATTCACTGTCCATATAGTACTATTTGAGTATTTTTTTGGTTTACGAGTAGTACTTGTTAGTTGTTTCTAATACTTGGGTGTACTTTAGATTATGAGTCAAGTCCTACATACTGTGTACTCTCCTAAGCGAGACATTAAAGAAACATAAGTGACCTATTAAACGAGCTGTTCGTTGATTATCATATAATCCTGGTCACTTGGTAGCACTTGGTATCATCAGCATGCATTTCTTTAGTTGTTTTTAGTCTTTCATCAACCGCTAAAAAAAATGGTTCCTTGAGTGTAATAGAAGAAGAGCGACAGTCATTTTCCTTTGTCATTACGGTTGCGACACATGTGCTAATTGGATTCCGTTCTCTTAATTGATTGTGTAGCTAATCTGATCCTGTTCTTTTGCAGAGGGGAGGTGGCATTCTGCAGCATGGAGTGCAGGGAGTATATGATCGAGTATCATGAGCCGGCCGGGGAGCAGAATTGCTCCCTCACTTCCATCAGGGACACCCCGTCTGTCTCCGGCGCCAGCGGCTCCGACCAGCAGTCCGGCAGCGGCGGCGGGGAAACCGTCGCCGCCGCCTAGGCGCCCGGTGCCGGCGGCGTGCAGGATGGGAGGTTCAAGCTAAGGGATGTGCGGATCAGGTTTTTGTTCACTGTAGATCGATAGGAACAAACGCCACCCAAATCCATTAGCTTCTAGCTAGACTTCGGGCATGTTTCCATGTGCATGTGGTGCATGCTATGTAAATACAGCTTAGTTATTAGACCGGTAATGTGGGTATGCATGCCCAGAAGAATGTGACATGATGAACCATGGTTCCCTTTCCAGTCTAAAGAAGAACAACACCTGAACTTGGGGTGATTGAAACAGCAAAAACTTCACAAATCTTTTCTCTTTTTTGTTGGTGACTTGGTGCATGCATGCTCCCTTTTCTGCTCTTTCACTAGGACTTATGTATTGCTGGAATTCTTGGCAAGATGATGATAAGTCATAGGAGCGTTGCTGGCTCTGGTGATAAGATATAAGCAGGCATATATAGGGCAAGTTGTGCATCCAGTCTAGCTAAGATAGATTGTGAGTGCCGAGGCGGCTGCCATGTTCTGCTGCGGATTTTGACAAAGCTACCGGGTAGAGCAGCTCTCGCCTCAGGCACCAGGCAGTCAGGCGAATTAAGCGTAATAGTAGTGGACACTACTACTAGCTAGTGTTGCCTCAGGGGGCCGGGAGAGAGACAGAAAAGTGGTCTAGTGCTGGAGCAAACAAGACAAGTGCATGTTGTTATCCGGCAAATTCTAGACGGTGTGGTCCAGATCCAGGTGAGACACCCGTGATCCGATCGGCATTGATGCAATCAATCTCGGCAGCCCTACAAAGACAGCCACCGCAGCACGGCTGCGGCAGCGGCAGCCAAAGGCATGCTCCGACCGAGCGAGCGAACGGCGCTCTCGCTTTGACCGCCCGATGACCGAGCCGAACTCCCTGCACATTCTAATGCTCATGAGCTCATCATTCGATGCGTACAGTTTGACTTCGACACATGTGCAGTAATAGATCGAAAGAGTCCAAGCGAAACACTGCGTGTTCGTCTGCAACCAACTGTACGTACGGTGTCTCATCCCTGTGTGTTACGGATCGAGCGTGGGCTAGTGCTAGGCGTAGTACGAAAGTAGCGTGAGAATATGCAAGTCCCCGTGTGGAAGAAGAGGAGAAGGAGGGGCTCGGTACGGCGGCGGCAGCAGTTCGATCTCGCCGTCCGTCAAGGGCGGCACCGTAACCGACGACGAAACGGACACCGATGCTGCATGCCGCGACGTGACGCGCCGCCTGGATGAGTGGCGCACTGGCGCAACAGGCTATACGCAAGCACGCAGCATCGCGGCGCCTTCGCGTCGCGGTGGTGGCGACCATCTCGTTTCCGCAGCGATTCGGCGGCCACGTACGTGCGCCATGCCGTCATGACCCGCGGGCGGACCACACTAAATGCTAGTGCTAGTACCGTAGCCTAAAGCTATACTACTATTCTATTGACATGGCATTGCCATGACACGGCTCGATATATCCATATGGACCAGTATCCCTATCCATCCACATTAACAGCAGATTGGGATGGGCGAGACGACACCATGTATTGGGAATCCGACGAACGAGCATTCGTTGCGACGCGAAGAAGGCCTATAAAAAAAGGCTCAGGCTCATCCCCATCAATACACTAGCTACTTGCAGGTTCTTCTGCCTGACATGCACACGGTTCACAGCTTCTTCTCTGCCTGACATTCTGACGCTTTTACAGATCCTTGTTGTATCTTCGCTGGCTACATCGAGTGGCGCGTCCTCTGAATGGTAGGCACTCGCCAACATTGATCTCTGCTCTTCTCCTATATCCTGTGTATAATCTATGCTGTACGATCTTCTCGAGTTGCAGTTGTTACGGTTCGAGCTGTCAGTGTCAAATCTGAAGTACTACACATAAGTACACATCGCTTTGTGTTATGGCATTGAAACGTACAGTTTGGTAGTCCATGGCTTTCGTGACAGCTGCATCCTTCGCAAGGCGCCTGTCTCCGAAAGTCACCTGTCGCGCTGCCTACTTCATCGCCTCCTGCCGTGGATGGGGAAACCGTCCTGTCTTTAATCACCTGTTGTTCTACATCCATTGCTTCTCAGGTAGAGCAAAGGACATATAGAAAATGCCACCACTCTCATGTACTACATCCACTTGTAGCGGCAGTAACACGATAGCCGCAATACGATAAATCGGAACTGATTAATCTAAGTATAGTAGTAGTACTGCTGCATCATGTTATGGCTTTGTTTTACTCATATGCTATTGCATGTAATCACGGTTGCTTTGGTTTGCAGTTTTGGGGACAGCGACTCCCTGGTAATTTTACAAGTTACAGCCATGGACAATATTTTCACGTCAGCCGTCTTCTGATTAAAAATAGCCTGCTGCAAGGGATGTGTGATTGCACCTGAAGTCTGAAAGAAGGATTTAGCATCTAGCCGATGATATAGAATTTTGTTGATAAATGGACGCAGATTCCCCATTAGCTGCTCTCAAAGAGAGAGGTCCCATGTACTTTTGGCGAGCAAGTGGCTGCATTTTGTATTGCGTTGTGTCGCTGTAACACACCCAAAAGCGACGAGAAATGAGCCTTTCTGGGGCTATTGCTGACGAAGTGACGATACGAATTATGGGCGGCACTTAACACTTCACAGTTCACATGAGTGTCAATTTGTTGCACTTTTGTTGTTTGTTTTCCTCTGAAAAGTTTGTCGTTGGTGGGGAAAGTCATTTTAAAACTTAGAGGTATATATACCTATGTTTTGCATACGGCCCAAATAGTTATATAAAAATTTGAAAAAATTTGGTTAGATGTGTTATGATAATATAAGTTAGCTCACAAACATGCAACTTCAAATTTGACCTCTATTTGGAGAAACTAAAATAACAAATTATATCTACACTGTGCAGTGTCAAATTTTGTTATTTTTATATGTCCAAATGTAGATCAAATTTAAAGTTGCATGTTTGTGAGCTAACTTATATTGTCATTACACATCTAACCAAATTTTTTCAAATTTTTATATAACTATTTGGACCGCTTGCAAAATATAGGTGTATATACCCCTAAGTTCTAAAAATCTTTGTCCGTAGTTGGTGCGAGTATTGTTTCATACACAGTTTGGTTTTCTAGATTAACCAATTCAAGCGTAGTTAGCGCAACTGTGAACCATTTTGTGTGTTTATACTCCATTGGTTCATATGCCCTTTCTTCAATCTCAAGAGGCGTATAATATAAACTGTCTGCTCGAGACAATCGAGCTACGCTTCAGGTAAAGGGCATATCTTTTTTTTTCTTCAGTCGGTCTTGGAGACAGTTTCTATGTCCTAAACAGGACACACATCAGTTTCTAATGTTTAAATAGTAGTATAGCGATCGAAATAGGTAGTACTGTATGTGATAATTATCTGGTCCAAGTTATTTGTGGAAGCAACTAATAAAGAAATGGACCATTATACGCTGCTTCCTTAACTTTTCTGACTCTGCTGGCGTTATCTTCCTTTTATCTCCTGTGTCCTGAACGGCGAAAGCATGTAAAGCACTGTACAAGGACTAATCCCGGTGAAAACAGAGGGACACATTATTGTACAAGTGTCTCGTCACGGCGCCATCACGTCGACATGTGTTATGTGTTGTTCTGTCTAGCAAAGCTGGTGGTGACAACATGCCCGACTTGGTGAGCACAGCGAGGTGAACAGTACGACCATCTGTTGCACGTGCGGTATTTCTGCCATTCTACATGACGCGTGTCGCCCTGCCGTCGCCCAATCCAAGGCTCGACGACTCTGGGTCGCCGGCCGCCCGGCCGCCGCTGCATGCACGCTGGTGCCACATGTACAGACGACACGCTCCATGTGGCGCGCCGCCACGAGAATCCCTGCGTCCGTGGGCCACGGCTGTTTTCTCGAGTCCTGACGCCGAGCGGACGCAGCTGGGCCACAAGTTTTCGCACTTGGGCTGATGCCATCGTGGTGGATCGTGTTCGGCGACGAAGCATGCGGCCTGGTCCGATTTTCGGCCGCGCGCACGGGAGGAGAAATCCCATTTTCGCAGGCGCCCGGCCTTGGGTTTTGTTGGGCCGCGGCGACGCGCGGGGGCGTTTATAGCGACGCGACCGAGAGAGGGTGCCCGCGTTGCAGCCACAGTTTGGAGATAATCCGACTCACTATCCAAGTGACGAGCAGAGAGCGAGCCATGGCGCCTCCTATCTCCTCCCTGTCGCTCGTCGCCTCCAACCCAATCCCGTCGCCACCGGTCGCCGCCAAACCCAGCAGGGCACTCACCGTCGCGCCGTGCAGCAGCTCGTCGTCGTCCTCGTCATCGCCGCCGTCGACTTCGTGCTCGGCTGCCGCCCTACCGGTGGCGTCGTCGTCGGCCGGCAGGAGGGGGCTGCTCGCGCTGGGCGCCGGGTTCCTTGCTTCTGCCGGGCTTCTGTGCCCGGCGGGAGACGCCTGGGCGACGCGCATCGAATACTACGCGACGGTAGGGGAGAAGCTGTGCGAAATGAACGTCGTCAAGTCGGGGCTTGGGTACTGCGACGTCGAGGTCGGCACCGGCGCCCAGCCCCCTCGCGGCCAGCTCATCAACGTCAGTTGCTTTGACTGCATTTTCTGTCGAAACACCTTGTTTTCTGGATATGATCAATAAGCTGATTGGTGTTTTCTTTTGATGGTTGTAAGATACACTACACCGCAAGATTTACTGACGGGATAGTGTTCGACAGCAGCTACAAGCGAGGAAGACCACTGACAATGCGCCTTGGCGCAGGCAAGGTAAGCAGCATTTTGTTCATTTCATACATCTTCCATCGTAGCCATCATCTACTACATATTTATTACTCGAGGAATCTTATTGTTTGATTCGTTCGTATTTTCGTTCGTTGCCAGATCCTCCGAGGGCTTGAACAGGGAATCAGTGGTGGCGGTGGTGTGCCACCCATGCTCGTTGGTACTGTCAGACATTCAGCAATTAGTTGCACATTACAAAATCATCTCTTTCATGTGTCCAAACTACTACTACTAATACTTGTTTTTCTTATCTGTTGCGTCTCTGTTGCAAATTTACACTATAGGTGGAAAGCGCAAGCTTATGATACCTGCAATTTTGGCATATGGACCTGAACCAGCAGGTTGCTTCTCAGGTACATAACTATTTTGAGGATGAATCAGTGATATATGACTGGCCCTTTTTCCAGTATCTAAAAAAAATGACTGGCTATTTTAGTAACATTGCTAGAAAACGACACAGATTTTCAGATGATTTGCTTATTTTAACAGGGGACTGTAATATTCCGGGCAACACCACACTTCTATACGATATCTTTCTCGTTGGATTTTACAAGTGATCATATGATGACAAGGAATATGCAATAGTTGAACAGACTAGGTGCAAAATTGTACAAGGTATATAGTATACTGAACTGGTCTGAATTTTTTCCCCTGAACTTGTCACCTTATCTAAAGGGATGAGTATTTGCCACATGAGTGTATACAATTTTCTCTGGTAGGATTTACAGTAAATATTTGGCGTTTCAGACAGCAGGCAGAATTATATGCATTGGGCACATGATGAAAAGAGTGCGGCCTGCATAAGCCTAGACGCTGAATGCAAATGCGTCAACAAAATTCCCTGATCTCCCATACACAGAATGCTACATGTGCTATCTGTACCGCGTAGCGAAAGGATGAAAGCCGATTCTGTGATAGATTAAAACAGTCTTATGTTTGTGTAAGTGTTAGCATTATAAAGATGCGTCTGTCTCATTATATTCAGACTGTTCATTGTTGCAGCCAAACGAACAAGTCCATTATAAAACCTACGTTTTCTCCAGCAAAGATGGAAGTCTGATTGTCAACGTGACTGACCAATGTACTTGCAAGCTGCTACCTTCATCCCATAATATAATAACTTATGAGAGAATTAGACCCCTCTTAAGACAATGTATCTAGACATGCCCATGTGCTAGATATATTATCCTAGGAGGGATAGATACATTGTCCTAGGAGGGAATATAACCCCTTCTTTGTTGCTATATTTTAGGATGGAGGGAGTAGCCGTCAACATTTCAAGCAGGCTAACCATATCATTTGATTTTCTTAATATAAACCTATCATTTGGTAATAACCACGTTTAAAATACGCAAAAAATCGTCAAGCTCGTGTTCAGCACATGTGCAGGCTTTGACTTCTGCCTGCATTGCCCATCTCAGCACACAAGTTTATTTAATAATTGAATTGTTAACTATGAAATGGGAATATATGCATCGTTAGAGGATATCCTTTTAGCGAACCAAAGAGCACCCACATCGTGAGAGCGGGGCCACCAATGAAGACCGGTTCAGATAGTACCGCCGGCCTGAATTGGGGTTGGTAAATGAAGAAAGAAGAAAGGCAGGGCTGTGCCATTTTCCATGGCCCGGAGACCACGGTACTCCTATTCCGTCGCATGCTGTTAGGTGTCACAGAATTCTTCATGGTTGTTGGCGACTGGCGAGGAGCCCATGGTAAACATGTAAAGTATCTGAAAGAAGATGCAAAATGGAGAAGCCATTGAGAAAAAAAAAATAGAAGCTGTGTTAAATTTGTGATTTTCTCCACATGTATATAAGCTGCATTTGCTGTCGCATACTCGCATCACGTCTGTCGATGCGTGTGCTGACACGCGGGGATCCCGGGGACCCTTTTTTGTTCGGCACAGGGGTGCGGTGTACCAGGGGTTGAGCTAATGGGAAGAAGAAGGTGGGCAGA
Organism: Leersia perrieri; assembly: GCA_000325765.3. Lineage (NCBI taxonomy): Eukaryota > Viridiplantae > Streptophyta > Magnoliopsida > Poales > Poaceae > Leersia > Leersia perrieri. Next base: position 22,829,892 of record CM002480.1, read on the forward strand.
AAGGGGAATCCTGCTAAGCACACAAGACACAGAGATTTATACTGGTTCAAGCCGCCGGGGAAGCGTAATACCCTACTCCTGTTCTTGTTGATGATATGGTGGATGAAGAATTCCAAGGATTGGGAGGGGTTGGAGCGAATGACCAAGACGTACTAAGAATTTTCATGGTCCAACTGGCCTCTCTTTTCTACGAAGGACAGGGCCTCCTTTTATAGTTCAAGAGGACACCATAGTGGTCATCTACTGTTTTTTCATGTGTGAGGGATGTTCTCCCATTTGGAGCGGGCATGCCTGCCCTGTCTTGTCGCCTGTGCTTCCATGCCTCCCTCCCCCGTTGCCACGTCGTGGTGGTCGGCGGAGAAAACGGGCGGAGAGGTCACCGAAGATTTGATGCTTGGGGATGTCATCCTCCCCAACCAGTAGCAGGGCCCGCTTGTCAACGTCCCACTGACTAGCCTAGGCAGGGAGTAGGAGAGTAGAGTACTCATGCTCCTCTACCACGCATCCGTCCGTCGCATTAAATGCGACAGAGACGGGGCGGAGAGGCGTGCTGTCCCGCGACGACAGCGCTGTTAGCACACTCACCGAGGGAAGACTTTGGTCGCCCACCCCTCTTTCCCTCGAATCAAGAGAAAGGAGGTGAATAGGTGATTATGAGGGTCTGTCACCCGCGCCTCACATCGCAGTAAATGCGAGGGGGCAGGCGCAAGACCTCTCTAATCGCATAAAATGCGGTAGTTGGCCGTTGGAGTGTGCCATGATCATACACGTGCGCGAGTCTCTCGAGCCGCGGGGGATAGCCCAACCTTCTCCTGCGGCGTGTGGCCTCCCCGCAAGCCCCCGGGCGCGCCCTCCTCAGGGGCATACCACGTAGCCTCGGGTGGCCTGAACCCCTTCTGCGGGGCGTGGCCTCGGGTGGCCCGAACACCTTCTGCGGGGCGTGGCCTCCCCATAGGCCTCCGGGCGCGCCCTCCTCAGGGGCGTGCCACGTGGCCTCGGGTGGCCCGAACCCTTTCTGCGGGGCGTGACCTCCCCGTAGGTCTCCGGGCGCGCCCTCCTCAGGGGCGTGCCACGTGGCCTCGGGTGGCCCGAACCCCTTCTGCGGGGTGTGGCCTCCTTGCCGGATCCCGAGCCCGACCCCTCCAGGGGCACGCCGCGTGGGTCCGAGTGGCCGTTGTCCTCGTGCACAGATCGGGTTGCCACGATCGCCTAGCCCCTTACGTTTGGGCGAGGCATCGGGCTGTCTCAACTCCTCCCTGACAAGGACCTCTAGGTGCCAAACCAAGTTTAGCCTCCTGTGGATACCTCTATATCCATATCACCGACAGTAGCCCTTGGCCTTCGTGTCGTACCGTTGGGCACACATGCTAACAAAACCAAATCATGTCAGAATTACAGGGGCGGCCGGCCCAACCCTCTTTCTTGACTTGGTGTTACTTGGTGAGCATCTATGTTATAATTTTTAAGGTGGTTTCGGACAAAGCGCGAGCACAGAGACCTCGGGAGCCTGTCTTTGTCGAGACTGGCCAAGCTTGATACCACAAACCCATCGCCGAATATCTAAGCTGCCCCGACCCAGAGGGGGTTTGCTCGAGACCTCAGGAATCTGATGGTATCCGGGGCACGGCTCGCTACCCGACAAGTCCTTCGTCACAAAGGAATGGCCGTTCCCGAATTATTTATCTTGATGATTGGCTCAACCGTTCACACATCAAGGATAAAGAGAGGGGCCGACACGCAATACATATAAGGGTTGGAAGTAAATTTGCATTTGATAGAATTAAACCAAAGCAAGAAAACATTGGTAGTACCACTATCAACCACAGGGATCTAAGCTGCCCCGATCTGGAGGGGTCAGGCTCAGGTGGTTTGGGGCCATTGCTGGCACCACCATCCTTCGGGCTGTTCGCCACGGGGTCCAGGGCTGTCGTGCCGCCTGACCGCTCGGGGCCATATAGCCTCTCTGAGGGCCAGGGGCGCCTAAGGCCGTCGGGCGCCGGAAAACGGGGCGAGGTACCGCTCGGGCACAAAGGGGGCCGGAGGCCACCACTCGGCCCGAAGGCTTCCCTAGCCGGCTCCATCCCGGGCCATCCTGCCACGAAAGTGGGGGTCAGGGGCGTCGGGGTCGCTTGCCCTCCTTCGCGCTCCACGACAAACGCCGCACTAATGACATGTGGTGTTGTCGTCATGGAGATTTGACCAGTTTGGAGTCTCGCTTAAACCTGCACACATTTAAACAACATATATACTCGCTAGCAAGGGTTATGCATGGCCCGTCACTTGGTCTGTTCATTCCGATCTCTCGGCAGCCTCTTGAGGGAAACAAGTTCGAACAACGTGCGAGGATGAGTGGGTGACCCATAGCGTCTGGGCATTGGCAGTGTCCAGAATGGAACTGGCCAGGTAGAATACCATATTCTTCTGTCGAGATCTAAGCTGCCTCGACCCGGAGTGAGGTTTGCTCGAGATCTCGGATTTTAGGTGGTATTCGGGGCACGGTCCATGTCGCTAACACTTGTCCTCAGCACACAGAGCCGATCTAACCCAAGCATCCT
>CM002480.1:22832546-22861464 GCA_000325765.3 Leersia perrieri
CCGGTGCTCTCGTCGAGTGGCGGCGGCTGCGCCTCCTGCGCAACCCCCAGCCCCCTCCGCCCATGGAGGGGCCGAGACCGTGGATCTCATGCAAAGAAGGTGGCATCAAGCCATGGTGCGCGAGGAAGCGTACAAGTTGGCGAAGAAGACCTCGCCGGAGAGCGGGAAGCTTGGAACTTTAAGCCTCAGCAAGCGCACCCTCTACCTGGCGCGCCAGCTGTCGATGCGTGTGCTCGACACGCAGGGATCCCGGGGACCCCTTTTTGGTTTGGCACAGGGGTGCGATGTACCAAGGCTTGAGCTAAGGGGAAGAAGAAGGTGGGCAGGAAGGGGAATCCTGCTAAGCACACAGGACATAGAGATTTATACAGGTTCGGACCGCCAGGGAAGCGTAATACCCTACTCCTGTTTTTGTTGTTGATATGGTGGATGAAGGATTACAAGGATTGGGAGGGGTTGTAGCGAATGACTAAGGCGTGCTAAGGGTTTTTATGGGTCCAACCGGCCTCTCTTTTCTACGAAGGACCAGGGTCTCCTTTTATAGCTCAAGGGGATAACACAGTGGTCTTCTACTGTTTTTTCATGTGTGAGGGATGCTCTCTCATTTGGAGCTGGCATGCCTGCCCTGTCTTGTCGCCTGTGCTTCCATGCCTCCCTCCCCCATTGCCATGTCGTGGTGGTCGGCGGAGAGGTCACCGAAGATTTGATGCTTGGTGATGTCATCCTACCCAACTAGTAGCGAAGCCCGCTTGTCAGTGTCCCACTGACTAGCCTAGGCAGGGAGTAGGAGAGTAGAGTACTCATGCCCCTCTGCCATGCATCCGTCCGTGCCCCTCTGCCATGCATCCGTCCGTCGCATTAAATGCGACGGAGACGGGGCGGAGAGGCGTGTTGTCCCGTGGCGACAACGCTGTTAGCGCACTGTCACCGATTGAATATTTTGGTCGCCCACCCCTCTTTCCCTCGAATCAAGAGAAAAGAGGTGAATGGTTGATGATGAGGGCCTGTCACCCGCGCCTCACATCGCAGTAAATGCGAGGGGCCAGGTGCAAGACCTCTCTAATAGCATTAAATGCGGTAGTTGGCCGTTGGGGCGTGCCATGATCATACACGCGCGCACCGCGCGTGAGTCTCTCGAGCCGCGGGGATAGCCCAACCTTCTCCTGCAGCGTGTGGCCTCCCCGCAAGCTCCCGGGCGCGCCTTCCTCAGGGGCGTGCCACGTGGCCTCGGGTGGCCCGAACCCCTTCTGCGGGGTGTGGCCTCCTTGCCGAACCCCGAGCCTGACCCCTCTGGGGGCGCTCCGCGTGGGTCCGAGTGGCCGTAGTCCTTGTGCACAGATCGGGCTGCCGCTATCGCCTAGCCCCTTATGTTGGGGCGAGGCATAGGGCCGCCTCGACTCCTCACTCGGACGTGGACCTCTAGGTGCCAAACCAAGTTTAGCCTCCTGTGGATACCCCTATATATCACCGACAACGTCGGTGATGCAATCATGCAAAACTGCTGGCCTAATTATCAATATATCATTTCCAAGGCCAAATTGGTTATTGGGTGCCAAGAGATGAGAGTTGTTTGATCGAGATTGAGGTTTTGTCCTAAGGACATTGAAAGGGTCTTGTTCACAGATCACAAATACAACAATTTTTTTTAGAGATTAGAGCAAATTTAATAATATAGCCAACAACAAGCTATAAGTCCATCTAAGAATATACTTGTCGGTGATATGAGCCCGGGGGTACCACGTGGCAGTGATATAAAGCACCTTGGGCCCACCGAAGTAAAGTAACAAAAAATATTAGACCCGAGGTGAGTGGCCCGGTGAACCCCGGGGCCCCCTCCGGGAGGAAGCAGACCACCCGTGGAGCACCCGGGGGGTCTGTAGATGACCCGCACCAGTTCGCCCTTCAGAGAGCACGCGGAAGGGAGTGACGCTGCGCTCCCAACTACCGCATTCATGAAGGCTGGCACGGCCTCACCGCATTAATGGCGATGTGAAACGGCGCTGCCATTCCCCATCATCACTCCTTTCCCTCTGACCGAGGGGAGGAGGCGTGGGTGGCCGCGGCAGTCGTGGGTGACCGTGCGGCCGCCTTCGACGGGACGCCCCCTCTGCCCCGTCTCCATCACATTTAATGCGACAGAGAGCAGCGTGGAGGAGGAGGGCGAGGTTTTCTTCAAACCCCTACAATCAACCTGCCCTACGGTCTACCAGCTCTGGCAAGGAAAAAAGCGACAAGACCCCACAAAGCCTGCAGCACCTGCCCTACCAAATTCACTCCTGATCCTGGATTACGCGGCGGATAAGGAAAATGCGTGCTAGCGTGTCTGCGATGTCGGGGGGAGTAATCTTCTCTTGACGTCCAAGAAAAAGAGAGAGAAAGCCATTGTGGTGTTCCCTTGAGTATAAAAGGAGGCCCAGGCTCACAGTAGAAAGGGGGGACTTAGAGAGAAAAATACACCCACGCTTGTAAGCAAAAGCTTTCTTCCCACGATATTAGACACACAACAGGAGTAGGGTATTACGCATCCTGCGGCCCGAACCTGTATAAACCCTTGTCTCCATTCTCACCCAAAATCGGGTTTTACTCATTTCCCCACGCAATTGCAGTACTCGGATCCACCCGTACCCCTGGGCCGGACAAAAAAGGGGTTCCACGAATCCTCGGTGGAGGAGTTTACACTCCTACAATACTAAAGCTAATATGTATAATGGATAGGCTATAAGGTTGGCTATAAGTTTCTTCTCTTCTCTCTATCTCTCCTAAGTATTTAATTTATCTGTCTAGTAGCATATGTAAAGCGGGCTCTTGAACAAGAGCCAACATTTCTCCTTTTGCTTTATCTTTTTCCTCCACGTAAGCATTTAGCCGATTTATAGCTCGCTATTAAACTTGCTCTTAGTCGGCTTGGTACGACCATGTTTAACCGTCAAATAACAACCCCCAATGAACCAAGGGGCACGATCTTGTTGTTCCCACAGCACCAACCCACGTCGCAGTCGTCTCGTTGTGATTTGGGAACCTGAACGGCTGAACCCAACACCAGCCAACGAGCCAACCCACCCACCAGGCACCAACCCGGTCTGTTTCCTAACACCGGTCGCCTTTCATAAAAACCGAATCCGAGCCCGACCCACACGTCCAACCGCACCGCACGTCCGCACCTGCGGAAAGTCGGGAGAACGACGAACGGCTCTTGCAACAAACGGAGAAACGAGTCCCTCCTTGTCCCTTTCGTTTCACCTCCTTGGTTTCGCCGCCGCCGCCACCCCGGCGATCTCCGTCGACACGCCTGCCGCCGCCGCGGATCTCGCCAAGGAAGCGGGGGCTCGGTCTCACCGACCTACCGGGTGGCCAGACGGAGCTATAAGACTCGCCCCTTCTCTCCCAATCGAGTCTCCACTCTCCAGGGTTGGTGGTGTTCTCCGATTCCTTCCCAGGTATGGGTTATTCCGTCATTCCTTTCCCCTTTGCTGTGATTTAGCATCCTTGGTGGAGAATGGCGATGATTTTTGTGGATTTGGCGGTCATTGCTGCTTCCTGATCTCCGCTGTGTGGTTATTTTGGTTTGATGCGTGGACTAGCTAATCTACATATTGCTCAATCTTAGTCAACTATACAGAAGAAGGAAATAGCTAAAAATATTGTGTTGTTTCTATGGAGAACAGGATGGCTGCTTCCACATCCCAGCATGCTCTTGTATCTGCCAAGTCGTTGTGTGCCGGTCCTAGTTTTGAAACGAGAACCAGCAAAGTGGGGTTTGTTTCAGTACGGCGGTGCTGCTTAGGCGCCCGGAAATTGGGTTTGGTTTGTGCTTCAAATTCGCAGTCTTCGGTGATGGAGCCGGCTCAGCTACCGTTGAGCCCCCAGAGCGGAAGCACCCCAAAGAAATCAAGTAACCTTCTTAAGTTCTGTTAGACTTGGCATTGTAGTAGCACATTTTATTATTGCTATAATTGATTCCGTGATGCTATAAGACCATTCTTTCTTCTTCCAGGTGAGAGTGCACTTATATTGATTCGGCATGGTGAATCGTTGTGGAATGAGAAAAATCTTTTTACTGGCTGTGTCGATGTGCCCCTTACCCCAAAAGGCGTCGATGAAGCAATTGAGGCGGGTAAAAGGATATGCAATATCCCAGTTGATGTGATATACACTTCGTCGCTAATTCGTGCTCAGATGACTGCTATGCTTGCCATGATGCAGCATCGTCGTAAGAAGGTACTCCACCTTTTCTTTTTGAACATATCTACTAGAAATACTGGATATTTTTGCTTGTGAGATCAAATATGTAAACAGGCTCTGACACATGCAACTATGATAGGTTCCAATTGTTGTGCACAGTGAGAGCGAACAATCTCACAGGTGGAGCAAGATATACAGTGAAGAGACAAAAAAGCAATCAATTCCTGTCATAACAGCTTGGCAGCTGAATGAACGAATGTAAGTGTGTCTGTCCTCTATGCTTTAGAATGATCATTAGGTAATCTGCATCTGTAGTTTAGCCACTTGAATCACACAAAAACTTTATCTCATCTTAATAGGTATGGGGAACTACAAGGCCTTAACAAGCAAGAAACTGCCGATCGTTTTGGCAAAGAGCAAGTTCACGAATGGCGTCGCAGCTATGACATTCCTCCCCCAAATGGCGAGAGCCTAGAGATGTGCGCAGAGAGGGCAGTTGCTTATTTTAAAGATCAAGTAAGAATATGGTTGAATACTGTTCTTGAAGTTGGACATCTAGTGTACCAATGGTTGATCACATGTGTAAAAAGTCTGGTCTTACCTCCATTTTCCCTAGTATTTTGTTTTGCTGCCATCGCCCGACATGACATCCTACTTAGGACCCTGCATACCTGTCCAGTTTGAGACTATACCATTTAGGAGGAAGTTTTCTGTTCTAAACTGTATTTGTTTTTTGATTTACAGATTGTACCTCAGCTTGTGGCGGGAAAGCATGTGATGATTGCTGCCCATGGGAATTCACTTCGTTCAATTATAATGCACTTGGACAAGCTGACCTCTCAAGAGGTAATATACTATTTATTTTGTGTTATTACTTTCATTATTCAGAGTTCTTTTAGTGAAATAAGTACTGACCACTCTTGTTTCCTCAGGTAATCAGCCTTGAGCTGTCTACTGGCATTCCTATGCTGTATATATTTAAGGAAGGAAAATTTATCAGACGGGGTAGTCCGGCAGGTCCTTCTGAGGCAGGTGTCTATGCTTACACCAGGGTAAGACTTCCCTCTATTTCCAACTGGAAAGTGTTGGATGCAACATCATGATTCAAACTACTCCCTCAGATTTTTTTTTATTTGACGTTGGTTAGCTCAAATTTGAGCTAACCAACGTCAAATATATCCAACCGGCTGGAGTATATTTTAAAACAAACTGGCATAAAATTGTAACTTGCCTAACTGGCATCTCAACATGTCAGTCCATTTGTTGCATCTATACTTTATTCAACCATGTCTGTAATTCAAATCAACTAAACATGATCTTTTATGGCCTACAAATATTGAACTTATTTCTGTACTGTAAAGCCTGGTAAATGCTAAATTTCAGCAGTATTTATTTTTAGTTGTGAACAAATAAATGCCTTTTGTCTTTGCAATTTTTTTTGTGACTAAAGCCTAAATTTCTTAAATTTGGATGCAGAGCTTGGCTCAGTACAGACAGAAGCTAGACAACATGTTTCAGTAACCATCTGTAAGTATTCATTATTTTCAGATATAGAAACAAATTAGTCCAAAGAGGTTTTAATGATCATTCTTATACTTTGATGCCTGATGCAGGCGCTATTTACACCAGCATCTGAGGAATTTTCATTCGTCGAACATACATTTTCTCCTGCATCCCCCACAAAGAATAGTAAAGCATACTATTCTGTACCGGCTGCAGTTTGTAGCATCTTTCCTTTTGTTTCGTTTGAAACCATGCGAAACCATGCTGCATGTAACATGGAAATCTAGAGACTCTAGGGACAAATTAGGTGATGACCTAGAAGATACAAACGGGGATGAATTACATCACTATTGTGTTCTCATTTTGTGGGTCACCATTCATAAGATGGGAGATTACAATGGTGCGATAACAGAAATTTGTAATGATTTTATATACTGGACAAGATGTGAGCTATTCTGCATTTAATTTCTCCTGACGAGCGAATGCCTTGTGGCCTGATCTTTAATATCAATTTGTTTACGAAAGAACACGTCGGCAAGACATAAACAGATAAACTTGCCCAGTACTGCGTATCTCAATTCAGAGGCGCTGAAACCAGCCAGCGATTGGTATCTCACTAGGGAAAAGTCGGTGATATTTATATATAATTTACTACTGCTATACATGAATTGGAGGTCAAAGCTTGATTGATGCTTCATTCATGCAAACAAGCAACCTCCCCATGTGATAAAAACCTGCACCGGCTCATCCCAAGTACAATAGGCTGTACTTATTTTTTGGCCTGGAGATCATCCTTCTGCTTATGCTTTTATCTACCGCCCCACTCGCCAGCAAGCACAGAAACACCCTCATACTCTTAAAACATGGCCCTATAATTAAACCCAACAATAATCTGACAAACCAGAAGGATCCTAAGTAACGTGATTTGATGTCTACTATCACGGTGGTAATGACACATTCATCTGGTATAAATCCAAGAGAAACAGAGAAAATTTCCTTCTCCAGAAGGCACCAAGAAGGCAAGAAGAAAAGAGAGCCAAGGGTATCTAGCTCCCTGAATCCCAGGAACCCATTTCAAGCACTCACAATTCCCTCCCTGCCACCCATTTTCACCACCCACATTTACCCCCCATTTTCTGCCCCCACTACTCCACATTTCGCTCTCGCTTTGCCGGGGAAAAAAAATGCCTAACACGATAGGCTCCGGATGAGGGTCCATACCGTTGCCTGCTTCATTTTACAACGAGCTGGATGTCAAATCACAATGTTCCCTGTGACATTCCAAAGCCTGCCTCGGTTGATGAATTCGTCAAGAATGGCAAGAAGAAGGTAAGATCTCACGGTGGCGGCTCGGCGAAAAATGAGGTGAAATTTCCCTTCAAAATGAGGAGAAAAATTCGGAATGGAGCTGAATTTTGTTGCTTGTTCTTGTTCTGTTTTTTCTTGTATCAGTCATTCATGTCGAGCATCTTTCGGAAGAAAGGGAGGAGCGGAACGGGGAGCTCGGACAAGAGATTGCACTCGAGGAGGGATATCGTCTTGGGTCGGTTACAGTGCTCTGATCCTCCCAAGCTTCGTCAGCTTGGAGAGCTCATCCATGGTTGACAGTTACATTGTGTTTCCTTTTCTCTGTCTTTTTGGTAGATTTGGAGGAGAAATGCGACGAGAGGATGGACCTCCTGGATTCTTCCCCTGCCGTCCGCAAGAGCTTTTCAGGCATGTAGTTTGCTTCATGAACATTGTTATGGTTATGATCATTTGGAGATTGTGTACTATATGGTGCAGTTGAGATGATGAATTTACCCTCCCTCCCCCCTATTCTCAGATCGGCATTGCACAACAAAAATTGAAAACTTGACTCTAAGCTGCCTGGAACCACCCAACAGGCAGAATTTCGATACGCGGGAATATAGGTACACGAGCCATTATCATTTTAAAACTGAATGTTTTTTTTTCCTGAAGAAAGGGAAGTTTTGATGAATTTGGACCCTACCTGACAATATCGCAGGGTGTTCGTAGGCACATGGAATGTGGCTGGAAAGCCTCCTAACAGCACCCTTAACCTGGAGGATTTTCTACAGATAGAAGGATTACCTGATATATACGTCTTGGGGTAAATTTTTTCCCATTTTCTTATACTCTCCATCAGTTCATTCTCTAACGTTACAGACCTGAACAATCTCTGGTTCACTGGTTGTGCATGATCATGAATAATTGAAGATCACTTGCATTCTTAGCCGTAATGCAGCATGCAAACATAGCATCAATGCCATCTCTGAACTCTGAAACATTGCTAATCAATTCTGAGACGCATCGCACAGGTTTCAGGAGATCGTTCCTCTGAACGCAGGCAACGTGCTGGTGATTGAGGACAACGAGCCGGCAGCGAAGTGGCTTGGCCTCATATACCAAGCCCTGAACAAGCCACAGGACCACTCCTCCGGCGACGAGCTCTCGCCGCCGGAGACCTCCTCCTCCGACAACAACAACAGCAGCAGCCGGCAACAGGGCTGCGCCGGCGGTGGCCGCGACACCGCCATCCCCAAATCCTCCAGCGGCGGCATGCTCTTCTTCCAGAAACCGTCTCTGAAGATGCTCAGCAAGAACTACCGCGTCGACTCCGCGCTGGTGAAGACGTGCACCTGCCTCACCGACCCGTCTGCGTTGCAGCGCCGCGCGCGCGACATGCGTGAGTTCATCTACCGCGTCGAGGCCTCGCCACCACCGTCGTCGTTGTCTGCGGCGGCGTGTGAGGACGACGCGCCGCCGGTTGACGCCGGGGATCTCTCGAGGAGCAGCGGCTTGAACTACTGCCTTATCGCGAGCAAGCAGATGGTGGGGATCTTCCTGTCGGTGTGGGTTCGCCGCGAGATCGTGCAGTACATCGGCCACCTCAGGGTGGACTCCGTCGGGAGAGGAATCATGGGACGCCTCGGCAACAAGGTGCATGCTCGATCTCTGTTGGGTTTTCAGGGGATTTCATCATGGCGCAGCGCTCTCATTGTTGTTTGCTTTTGCAGGGTTGCATCGCGATGAGCATGACGCTGCACCAGACCAGCGTGTGCTTCGTGTGCAGCCACCTGGCGTCCGGCGAGAAGGAAGGCGACGAGGTGAGGAGGAACTCCGACGTCGCCGAGATCATCAAGAGCACGCAGTTCCCGCGGATCTGCAAGGTGCCTGGCCAGCGGATCCCCGACAAGATCCTTGACCATGAGTAAGCCATTGCCATTTTTTTCTCTTCAAAAAAGATCATGTTTGTGCTTGTTCAACGCTGCATGGTATAGCATAAGCATCAAGCAACTCTGCATTGTAAAAGGCTAATATATGTACTTTTGATTGTGAATTTATCAGCCGGGTCATATGGCTAGGAGACCTGAATTACAGAGTCGCGCTAAGCTACGACGAGACGAAGACCTTGATGGAGGAGAATGACTGGGACACCTTGCTTGAGAAAGACCAGGTAAGAGAGCTAGTATAAAGTATGAACAATGCTGCTAGGTAAACCTGCATTTTTCAGATATGATACAGTGACACAGCAAGCGACTGTAACCAACCTGTACTGATAAGAGGGCATTCCTGATCAGCTGATGATTGAGAGACAAGCAGGAAGAGTGTTCAAAGGGTGGAGAGAGGGCAAGATCTACTTCGCGCCAACGTACAAATACACGCAGAACTCTGACGCATACGCTGGGGAGACAGCCAAATCTAAGAAGAAACGGAGAACACCTGCATGGTACATAAGACCGAACTTCTCTGAAGATTCAGACATGCCATCCCTGCTACCTGTTGAGAAGAAACTGAAATTTCTGAATGATCCATGTGCAAATGCAGGTGTGACAGGATCCTATGGCACGGCCAGGGAATAGACCAGTTGCAGTACATCAGAGGGGAGTCCAGGTTCTCCGATCACAGGCCTGTTTGCAGCGTGTTTGTGGTCGAAGCTGATGTAGATAATGGAAGCAAGATCAGAAAGGGCTACTCAACTCTGGATTCCAGGATCCATTGCGAGCCTGCGATGCCACAAAGACACAGCTTCTACGATGATTTTTGACTTGTGATAGTGGTTTTTTTGTCTATACTACTAGAAATGTTTCTACTTAGTGATAGGGCTGCATTTTTCAAGCCTAGCACTTGTCTTACACTAACTGGAGTACATGGTGGTTTCTGACCAGAATACGTCTGAAAAATGGAATTTTGACATGACAACTGCCTGTGCGAAGTGCATTGTCTTAAATCAGATTATACTTTCTTTTCTATTGCAATGATGTTTAAAGAAGGAAAACAGAAAACATTTCTCCGATTAAGAAAAACTTGCAAGATGTAGGAGGCAGTAAGTAATTGAATAAACCGTTTTGAGAAATGACACGAGGAAACTGAATGCAACAATGCATCGTGCTGTTATTTATCATCTGACAGAACAGGTTGATGCCAAAGGGTTCTCAAATAAGATCACAAGGATTGGGAGAGTGGTGCCCACTGCAAAACAAGTCAGGCAACACATTCCTGTTGTGTGTTAAAGAGTTTCTAATCACAATTGGTGTTCATCTCTTGGCGAGAACTGAGAATCACTGTGTTGGAGCTCATATCAACAGTTGCTTTGCATTTTTCAAGGTGGTATTCAAGGATCAGATTATGAACAACCACTTTTATCTGCCAACGTTGTACCTTTACCTTCGCCTGGCAAGTTTGGCAGCTCAACTGCGCTTGATGAAGTGCCGACTTCTTTCCCCTTTTCAGAGTCAGTCTCCGTCTCTTCCCTCTTTTGAGATTCAGATACAGCCTCAGTTTCTTCTCTCTTTTCAGACGCAGACTCAGTTTCTTCCTTCTCAGATTCACTCTCTGTTTCTTCCCTGTTTTCAGATCCACTCTCTGTTTCTTCCCTCTTTTCAGATGAAGTCTCTTCAGTCTTCAAACCAGAACTACCTTCTCGGGGCATGTCTTTGTTCATCATCACATATGGCTCTGAAGCAAGAACAGAATTCTCAGGACTCCAGAATAGTGGCATTCTTTTGTCATCTTCTCTCATCCTTGCAGCATAATCATCTATATTAAAAGTAGTCTGGTTTTTGCCACCAAATGCAGATTCTAACTCTTCCATGTTAAAAAGGTCTTCCATGATCTTGTTGGTGTCAGGCCTATCTGGGTATACAAATTTGACCTTATTGAAAGTTTTTGGCTCAAGAATGGGGCTTGCAATCTGCATTTAGATAAAGCATGATGTTTAATTTCATTTTATATGTTACAGTTGTTATTTAACCACCATATGACAACAATAAACATTTTTAGGAATGAATGTGCTTGCTGTGTTCCATGATCATTATAAGAAGAAAGTTTGACCTTGAAGTGTATACCTTACATTGCAAGTCTATAATGCAAACAAGAGAATAATGCATTGTGACAATGAAATGTAAAATAACATCCCCATATTTCTGACGGCATAGAAATAATAGTAAGGTGATTAAAGCTTGTAAGACCATACCTTCCAGAAAGACTCAAAAAACTTAGGAGCATTGTAGAGAATTGCAACACCCAATCTTTCAGGATAGTGACCTTGTAGGACATCTGCTGTCAACTTTGTCACATGAAGTGATATGTTAGATAAATTGAAGCCGGCAAAATCAATGAGCCAGACCATCTGGCTCTGGCCCTGTGGAAGATTCAGAATTGCATTCTCCATACAGTATACCAAATATCTGATCTGCCCCTTGGCCTTCTTGGTATTCTGTAAAACAGATAAGAAAATTAGAATGAGTAACTACAGCATTTTATAGTACACGTACAAACTATAAATACAATTTTTCATAGCCAAAGAAAGGGAAAAAGAGCATCAACGAACCTGAACTCCAGGTCTCATGACAAGAATACTTCGTCCACTCTTGTCGAAGTAATGAGTTCGGTAGATTTTTCCAGTCGCAGCTTCATTTGCTATCTCATCCTATATTGAAACTCAAATAATGCAAATGTTTCAGAAAGCTCTAGACTGCTATAATAAGAATAGATAACAAATGGTATCTTAAGTAGAGAGGTGATGACAGCTTACCCAACGGATCTCATCTGGCTTATACTCTGAACGCCATTTCAAGGTTTTCTTCAGCATTTTCGTGGCCTTCTTCACATCCCAGTTTCTTGCTACCAGGTACCTCGCAATCGAAGCATCTGAGCAATATAGCGCTGTTTTTCCTGATAGTTGTCCTAGGGCAGCTCTAACTTCACCAATCTAAGAAAAGAATTCAAAAATGAGAAAGAACACCAAATGATCTAACTGGCAACCGCACAATAGGGTTAAGGGAAAATTGGCTCCACAAACATCTCATGAGTGAAGAAGGGGATGATGACTAAGAAAAAATCGAGTTGCATTTAAATCCAGCTATCTACTGTTATTAGAACCAAACAAACAAAAACATGAATCCTCACGACAATGGAGATCACCTTTGGTAACTGCTGCTCAAACAGTTGCACTTCTTTCCCATGACCATTGTTTGCACTGCTTGCGGAGCTCATAGTGTCCTTTGTTATTTCCTATCATAATACAATACAAGAGCTCATAAGAACTTCAAGCTGAATAACACCAAGGATGGTAGCCACATCAACATTATCGATTATGTAAAAAAACACAAATATAATAATGCACAAGTGCTGACCGGTGTTGGCTTGCTATTATGCAGTTAAGTCAGCTATATTGGTAACCCCAGTGGCCAAACCCAATCGGCTCTGCATCAACTAAACGGTTTCTTCTTTCTAAAATGCTTACTACTATGGCACTACCGCAGCGCTGCAATCTAACAAAACATTCAGAACAGACAACACAGAATGGCTAGGAAATGAGCCATCATAAATTAACAATGTTAACATCAACCACCACGAGACTATTCATTTTAACGAGATATTGCTATCTTCGACGTATTCCGGGCACAACACAGGAACACACAAGACCCCCAAATATCCAATCCTGATAACAAAACGAACAACGAGGGGACCAAGAGCCTAATTTCAGCGTTGCAAGTACCGTCAACTTAACGGACAAAATATAAATCCACAGCTCATCCCCCAGAATCATCGTGGTTCCCGAAAGAACTCACAATCTCGCTCAAAATCGCCCTAAATGCAGAGAGCCAAGAACCACGAAAACCAAACCTCTTGCTTGCTACAAGGCCAAGAACGCGCGGCAAGAACCAAGAATCCTTGCCATGTTCTTGAGATGGCACCCCAGAAATGCCAAAAACACACAAGATCCTCCCACGAACTCCAGAATGGCCGAAGCAAGAATGCAAGATTCCACCTTTCATTGGCTCGACGCTAATAAATGCAGCCACGCAAACCAAAATACCACCACATATCCACATAACGGAAGATCTCTTGCGGATGCAACAATACGTTACCCACAAAAAAGGACAAGCAACCTTCAGCGTTGAAAGAAACCGATTCTTCCATACGAAGCTAATAATCTCCTGCCCCCAATAGCAGCTGCGATGATGAACAAGGTAAAGTTAGCTCTTAGCGCTCACCTCTACAAGCCGGGGAAGAGAAGCAGCGAGGCGGGAAGCACGGAGCGCGCGAGGATAGCCCGAGTGCCCGAGTGCCCGAGAGCCCTACTCGCAAGCTCGCTCGAATCCGGAGTCGTCGGGCTTCGCCGGCCTTCGGGTTCTCCGCGAGGAGGAAGACGGGAAGGGAAAGGCAAGAGATCGGTCTGATCTGACGGCTCAGACTGCTTTGACTCTATCGCGTGGATTTATCCGACGGTAGGGCTGGTGGTGCGGGCCCACACTATGTTGCATATGGAATTATGGAGATGGGGAACACCTCGACAAGGGAGAAATGTGAAAAATATGGTGAGATTTGTCCGGAAGTTATGAGCTGTTTGTGATGCTGCGGTGGTTTTCGTTGGCGTTGTGATCGGGAGGGTTGGATTGGATTGGATTGTTAATGGTGATATGATCATGTATTTAATTGATGAAAAGGTTCTTTGAGGTGTGCACTTCATCTGCTTCGTAGAGAATCTCTATGTTCATTTTATTTCCAAGATAATCGAATGTTTATACGCTCTTGATCAATGATCAGCTCCATCTAATGTTGCTTTCTGAGTTTCCGTCGCCATTTATTACCGCAAACATTGTACTCCGTGGACCGTACGGTGCTGCAGTAGAGTCCTATTTGAAGTTTGAAGCTTCTTCTCTCTTTTTTCCCCCAAAGCCGTCCTTCTTGAACATTGAAAATTTTGAAGTACTGTACTTCTTTGGTGTAGAAGTGCTGCAGTATTTTATATTTATAATTGGGGAAAAACTGTTGAGCTGGCCATACATGGAACTAGCTGTCACAAAACTATTAATCGAGGTGCGTGACTCACGTTTGCAGTTTGTCTGAACTCTGAAGAACGTGATTGGATTCTTCAGGATTGCATCTTCATTTTTTTTTTCTTCTTTGGGATGATCGCATCGTAATTTTTAAATACACGGGCACCAGGACTCCAGGAGTTTTTTTTTTTTTTTTGAAACGATTCCAGGAGTATTTCTAGATCTATGTAGCGGCGATGTAGCAGCAGTTTAGGCAAATTCAAACACGGGCCGAGGCGACGAACCTCTCGGCAGATCGAACCCAACCCACAAGTCTCCACAACATTTGGCCCAACAAACGCTGCCTAATAAACAGCCCGGAAAGGCCGAAACCCCGCACACACACCCTCCCTTACGCGTCCCATCCAACTGGTCGCGTCCAATACGGATAGACGGATTCCACCGCACGACTCGTTGTCGCGGCCCAGAAATCCCACCGTTTCTCCGTGCTCCGGCCCGCGAAAACTTGCCTCGCGCTCGCGGTCGTGCAGGGCGCGCGCGTCGCGTCGGTGATGGCTAGCTAAGCTGACCCGGTGGTGAACTGGTGATCGATCCTCTGTACGGGTGCCCGCGCACCCATGCTTCCTCGGGGCGATCCAGCGATAGGTGATGATAGCCCGTAGCCGCTTTCACGGGACGTCGGGACCCGGTTGATGGGTTTTGCTTGGACGCTTCGCAGCGCCCAGATCTGATATAGCGAAGCAACAAGGATATGGAAGGATATGGAAGGATCTGTCTCGTCCCGGTTAGTGCTACATCTTTGCATAGAATGATTACCGCTTACAATCATCTCCTTTCATTATTATTATACTTCGTTTCCACATGAACCTTTCTGAACTTTACTTATACATGTTGTGCTTTTTTATACCTGCACAATACTCCATTCATTTCATAATATAAGTCGTTTGATTTTTTTTTTTCAAAATTAGAAGTTTCTGCATTTGACTAAATTTATAAAACACATACAAAAATTTATAGCACAAAATTAGTATCATTAAATTCAGTATTCAATGTATTTTTATAATTTATTTGTTTTTGTTGAAAATGTTGTTGTATTTTTTATGAATTACGTCAGAGTCAAGAAAGTTTGAATTTGAAAAAAAAAATCAAAATGAGGGAGTATGGCGGGCACACTAGAGTGGAATGGTTATTCAGTTGAATACCCAATATGTCTAGCAAATTCGTATTCAAGGGTCAAGGCCATATTAAATAAAAAATACATACAATATGTATTATATAGTTAGTAATAAGCGGTATATTATACATGCCAATATTAAACTTCTTGTTGTCAAAACATTTTTTAATCCATTCATTTTTCATATTATTTTAAATTGCATTCATTCACATTTTGGATACCCAAGCTTAAAATCCTAGGCTTGCCCCTAGCGAGCATCAGATAGTCACTATAATGTTAGCATATGGAGTCAACAGCGTGTCATTCGTGCTTAATCAATCATTCTCTTGTTCACATAAGTTAGATTGGAATACTATTTCTTTTTTTGGAGAAAAGAAGACAGCTGGTTACACTTGGAGGATAACCGAAATCCTCGTGCCCCTGAACGAAGCGGCAGATTTCTCAATTAAGCAAATGAAATACAACCGTGCTCAAGGCGTGAAGCTCATCTCGAACTCATCATCGCCGACCATCATGAAATGCGACCCATGATCAATCACCTTCTTGCCGTCCTCGATCGCTCTGCTGAAATGCTTGCAGGGGCTCACCTCGAACTCCAGATGGGCCGTCTGCATCGACTTCAGGTGCACGCTCTGGAAAGCGATCAGCTGGCTCGCCGGCCTTCCGACGTCGTCCGTCGCGTTCGGCCACCGCAGGAAGAGCAGTACAGGGTGCTTGCCGTCCATGGGGCCATGGTTCTGCACCCTGACGAGCGCCGGGAACTTGAGCTTGTCACAAGCCTCGAGGCCAATCTCCTCCACGTCGTAGCTCACGGTGCCTGCTGCTGATTTCGCCATTGCCTTCAGGGAGTTCAGGCCATTGATGCTGCTCAATGACGGTGGCTTCGTGGCCTTTGCAACGAAGCGATGAGAGTACTTCGAGTAGCTGAGGCCGTAGCCGAAATTGTACACGGTCTTGCCACGGTAAAACCTGTACGTTCTTCCGGGATATCCTGTGGATGGATCGGCACGCATCCGCATATCTGTCATGGGCACACTCGTGAACTCCTTTGGATACCAGGTCACTGGCAGCCTTCCACCTGACGAAACACAGGTCACATGTACACACAGTTCAGTATTTGAACTCATCTGTTGAGATTTGAAAAGATTGAAAAGTGAAAGAAATCTTACCAGGGTTGTGCTCTCCAAAGAGGACTTGTGCAATTGCAATCCCTCCAGCCTCACCAGGATAACCAGCCCACAGGATGGCCCCAATCTTGGGGTTATTCTTAGCAAATGTTATGTCCACTGGACCACCACATAATAGCACCAATATCACTGGCTTTTTAGCTGCATTTGCGACAGTGTTGATGAGGTTCTCCTGCATTCCTGGGAGAGACAATTCCAGCCTATCAACCTCTTCCCTCTCTTGATCTTGGTCTAATCCCATGAACAGGACAACGTAGTCTACTGAACTTGCCAACTGGGCCGCTTCACCAATTGATGATACATTGCAGGCAGCCAGGTTACAACCAGCTAGGAATCTGGTGTCCTTGACATAGCCTTGTAACACTTGAAGAGGAGTCACTGATATGCAAGGAGGGCCAAAGTAGTTTCCAAGCAATCTCGTGGCGTCATTTGCATTGTGTCCAATGACAGCAATGGATGAGACTTTTGATTTGGACAGGGGAAGAGCATTGGCATCATTTTTAAGCAAGACAATGCCATCTTGTGCTGCTTGAAGAGCAAGGTTTTGGTGCTCCTGCGTGCACACCTGGTCTGGGCCGATGTTACCGTAGCGGTTGTACTTTGGATTGCCGTTGAAGAGCCCCAGCCTCATCCTAACAGCAAAGAGGTTGTGGAGAGCTCTGTTGACGTCTTGTTCTGTGACCTTCCCTTGCTGGACTGCAGATAGACCGTGTTGCTGCACGTAATTGCCACAGTTCACATCCATTCCTGAAAGCATTTCAGGTTACGGAAGGTTAGAAGCACGTTTGAAAAAAAAAGAAGAAAAGATGTAGCATGGCATATCAGATCATTGCATTAATGTTGGAAACAATTTGTATTTCTTCTGTTATTGTTTTCATTTTTGGTTGATTTAAACTTTTTTATGTACTCCTGTCTTTTGCTATTCACTGTCATTGTTGACTTGGGATCCTTGCCATTTACAACACAGTAGTACAACAAATTACATGCTGAGGTTGTCTTCTCTTTTGACCTTTTATGTGCTGTCTTGTTTATTCATTTTCATTGTTGACTTGAACCACAACTGCTTATGCAGTACATGCTGAGGTGGTCTTCTTTTTTTATTGGCAGATGGATTCCTTATGATATCATGATGTTCAGTCATGCCATGAATTATTTTTTAGTGGACTCACTCAAGTAACTAAATCAGCAACACGGGAAAGCTGTATGCCTGTATCATGTAGTATGGACAGTGGGATATCCAAAATAAACTTTTGGTTGCTGTTCGGTGACCTAACCTAACCCCTACATCTTGCATTATTAGTATCTTGTTGTGTGTTGGCTATCTTTTTTTTAAAAAGGGAGGACAAAAACTTTGCCTCGTATATTAATATAGAAAGAATAAACAAACATTTAGTGTGTTGGCTATCATTCTCATAGGACGCTACAAGTGAGGGAGATATACATATGGTATCACAAAAAAATATTTCCTTCGTTACATAACTGTAAGACGTTTTGATTTTTTTAAAAAAAGTCAATTTTCTCAAACTTTGACTAAATTTATAAATAAACTCATAAAGTTAGTTCCATTAAATAAAATATTTAATTATATTTTCTAGCGTATTCATTTTGTATTAAAAATATTGCTACATTTGTTTGTCTATAATCTAGGTTAAACTTAAAGTAAGTTTAACTTTAAAAACATCAAAACGTCTTGCAATTTAAAACAGAGGGGTAACAAAGATAACATACCATTGAATTAACTAGGAGTAGACGGTGGGGGTGATTCTGACCAATGAATATAGATGATGTACTAAGTATGTTGTGATGTGTTAGAAATTCATACCAGCCTTGAGGACATCTGCAACTGCATCTTCTGCTGTCTTAGCATATCCTTGGGCATCATGGATGATGGCCACAGCGTCACAATCTGAAGTGATATATCTGTCGACAAAAGAAACGTGCAAGGATCAGTTGTTCGGCATTGTCACAAACACTGAACAAAAGTTTTTCCTGTCTAAGACCAAAAAAAAAATCTGATAGCTTCTTCCGATTCAGAGTGTCATCGCTACCATGATACGTTTTCATCTCTCTGGTAACAATTTTTTACAGTAGTTTTCACTAAATCATCGTGTCATGCAGGCTTACCCGTAAAACCTCCAGTCTCCCCGTGCAGTCTTGGAGAGGAGGTTGTAATCGGCACAAGTTGGCACGCCATTGACGCGGTTGTAGGAACACATGATGCCACTGGCCCCGCCATCCTCGACGCAGCTTCTGAACGGAGGGTTGTACGTGTCGGCCAGGTCCTGTGCCGTCACCTGCCCAAAGAAATTCCACACCACCCCACAGCCTCGTCAGAGAAAGAAATCGCACAGCCCAAGCCACAAACAGGCACAGTTTGTGTCGTGACGGGTTAAACACCTTGGCGTCGAAGACGTAGCGGGTGACGCCCTTCCAGTTCTCGAGGTCGTAGGCGGTGAAGTGCTTGCAGCAGGCGGAGGCCTCGAGGTCGGTGGAGTTGATGGCGCCGGCGAGGCCGTAGCCCTGCACGCCGCGGACGAACACGGCGGCGTACTTGCCGGTCACCGTGGGGTCCTCGCCGGGGGTCTCCTGCCCGCGACCCCACCTCGGGTCCCTGAACACGTTTATGTTCGGCGCCCAGAACGTGAGCCCTTCCGCCTGCCCGTTGTTGTACACCGCCCTCGCCTCCGTCCCGATCACCTGCACGCGTGCGTGCACACCGCGCAAAATCACAATCGGTTTTACAGAGGAAATTTTGATGCGGGTACAGGGCTGCTCTGCTATGAATCGTGCGTGTTACTCTGCGGTCTTTTTGGCATATGGTTTACGGCTTACCGATCGAAATGGTTGCGGTGAATCTCGTTACGTACTTTTGCACGTACTGAACACGTTCGTTCGGGGCAGCCGGGCAGGTAGGTGCACAAAAGTTTATAGACTGGTGATAGTTTACCAACAAGCTGCCTAAAATGTGTGAATTGGACTTAGGATTACATATGTACCAGTAGCACCCTGAATTACTGACCGTCCGGGCTAGGTTAGGCGCAACGACTCTGTTTTTGCTGTTCTTTCATAAGCCTCCCCTGCTCTTTAACCCCTCGTGACTAAAATTTACGTAATCCTCCCTAAAAGGTAAAACGGAGAATTGAAGTGACTAAACATTGTATAGTACAAATTGCACTTAAGCCCCACCAGGTACGAAAGCAGTAACTAATCAGTACCCTTTGGGTGTTAGCGTGAATTCGCATTAATTAATTAGCACAGTTAAAAAATTTAAGAACACACTGGTGCCGTGCATGAGATGTGCACGACTGCACGTACGGCGCGACGTACCTGTCCAATACGGTACCAGAGGTGAGGGTTGAAGGACGCGGCGGTGAGGATGACCTGCGGGAAGCTGGTGGCGGCTCTGAGCGGGCCGTCGAGGTGGATGCCGCGGCCGGCGTTGGACACGCCGTGCAGCGCCTCCGACCACCACTTGTACGCCGGCACGCCGAGCCGCTCGATCGCGGGAGACTGGTCCCCGAGCTGCGAGATCTTCTCCTCCAGCGTCAGCCTCGACACCAGGTCGTCCGCGCGCCGCTCGATCGGCAGCCGCGTGTCGCAGAACGCCGCGCTCGACGGCGCGCCGCAGGAGAAGGGCGGGTCGGTCGCCACTACGGCGACGCGCGACGCCATCGCCAGCGCCGTGGCGAGGAGCAGCATGGGGAATTCGAAGCGTGCGCGGCGTCCCATGGCTTCGTGTGGATGGACGCTGTCACGTACGTACTGCGCGCGGCCGAGCGAGTGTGTGTGAGCGTGTGCCAGGGGTATATATGAAGCAAAGGGCGGGGGTACGGGCTTACTGCGTAGTTATTTGTGCAATGACGATACTGCCCATTTCGTGATTATGGAATGATAATTGTGATAGGACTTGGAATCAGACCCTTTTGTTAAACGACAAGGACAAGCTTAAGAATCCAGCCATTTAGCCGAAAGCCAGCGATGGCACCGAACAAGTTCGAAGTGCTACATACGAAAACGATTGCACTGATTAAGAGATTATATCGATCCAGATCTACGGAAAGTTGTCACACCACGACGCATCGTGTGGGGGTGTGGCTGCCACTAGCTACTACTACCATAGCTGCTAGCAGGTATAGCAGTAGTGGATTTTGCTTATGCTTATCGAACATGCTTACGGATGCTGTAATATGGGCAAAGCCGTAAATTCACAGGCTTGCCTGCACTTGACCTTCCGGGTTTGGCACTTTTGGCTGGACCGACGCCCAAGGAAAGCAAGCGGTAGTGCGACAGTACGAGGCGAGGCCGGCGGGAGACGCGTTCCACTCTCGGCGTAGCGTTTGGCGCCCGCGCGGTGGACCGTGGTGATAGTGGTGGTGGTGGTGGCGCCTGCCGCCGTGCGATTCCCGCGATGTCCTCCAAGCGTTCACGCCGATATCACGGTGCGCCGCGCCTGACGTAACGCGACTGCTTGGCCTTGCAGAAACGCTCGAGTCAAGGGCAGCTAAATATTTGACACCGTTAATTTTTTAACACACGTTTGACCGTTTGTCTTATTTAAAATTTTTATGTAACTTTTGTTTAAACATATCGTTTTACATATTTCGTAAAATTTTTTAAATAAGACGAATAGTCAAACGTGTCTAAAAAGTAAACGGTGTTAAATATTTAGGAAAGAAGGGAGTGCTAATTAACTGTCAGTCTGTCAGACGTGTGACGCCAAGGATGGACGGAAGCGTCAGCCGCTGGTCAAATGAGAAAGAAAAACAGGTACTATTGCCATTGCAACACTGCTCGGGGACCGTCTGATCGAGAGGACCAGATCGATCGACTTCTGCGTCTGTGTTCATCTTTCATGCGTGGAGTGGAGCCTACTGCTTGAAGAGAATATTGAACAGATATAAGTCACAGGTTCGTAAGTTACAGGTTGTCTCTTTGGCACTTTGCAGAGAAATGACTGATGAGTGCCCAAGGTACGATTTGTACGCTTGCTGCATATTCAGAAATTACTATTGTTATCAGCATTGATATGGTTGGTGTGCCCTTGTGGGCTTGTGGCCCGTCGACTAGCAATAACAGATTTAGTTTGTTCAGTGCATCACTAGTACTAATATCCTGTGAGCTTGGTGGTGCATGCACTACTTGTTCATCGGAGTGCCTGACAGGTCAACACAAAAAATCTCTATCGACATGGCGCCTTATCTAGCACCGGCAATCAGGAAGCCTCGACATAATCGTATTATATATATCAGGCGTGATGTGTGGAAATAGACGGGAAGGAGGAGGCAAGTCAGAGCAAGTAGCAGGGGACGTCGCTGTTAGCCTGTTACAGCGAGTAAAAGACAGGTACTCCTCTGCTAATGGACTGGCTTGCCAATATGTTTTCAAACTTTTCAGTGTTGATCAACTCAGGAGACCTATTTTGGAAACAGGTCGATATCAACATCTTTACTATTGACTGGATGTGTGAATGTTGAATGCGACGCTGAAAAGTTTGAGACATAGGTAAGAAACGGATTGTAAGCTGAGGTACAGAACGAAACAAGTGACAGAGTCGCACAAGACCTATACTATGATCTTTGCTGATAGTTTCGCTATAATTTTGATAGGTAAAAGCTTCACCTAATCACCTTTCTAAATAAGTGTGCTAGGTGGTTACGATTCCATATCAACAAAAGCCGGCACTGTCAGGATAACTGTGGCTAACTGACGAAGCAGATTGTAAGTGCGGTGTCGGTGATGAGCTGAAGAGCTGAGGCTATCATGCCACAGGTATGATGAATTTCACAGGTTGGAAAGAAAATTCAGGAACGCCAAGTGATCGAGTTAGGTGGCGTTTACGTCCAGGGCTATAGGCTGACAAGTTCTTGGGATTGCCATTCTTCTGAACATACAGAACTTTTTTTGATAGAGCTGACAGGAAAGGTAAACTCAACATTTGTCCGGTCCATACCTACTACCGCTAGTGCACTGTGCAACAAATAGATCGGGCAATTCAGCGGTTGTTTCCTTGCAAGCGTTTGGATTAAGCATGCATGTTCCTGGATCTAGAAACTGTACGCCCACAATTTCACAAGGCCACAACATACTCCAAAAAATGAGGACAGTGTACAACTAGTTGCACATGCGCTAGTATTGCTGCTAATCATATGGGACATGGAGAAAACACTGAAGCTCCAGGTCACCGTGAACGCACGCGCATGCACTCGACTCCGTCCATGATTGCTGGTGACTGTAGCGTAGTCGTGCGTATCGTATTCGAGCGAGCGTCTTTGAGCACAAAAGCGGCATTAAATTTTGGCTGCCTTTTCTCACTAGAGTGTAGAGCTCGACATGTCTGAAGTTGTCTCCGGTTTCGTAGGAACTGTGCTTGCTGTAGTATAATCAGAACAGGCTTGCAAGGCCGAAAGTTTGATGATATTTTGGCAGCTTCGCAATGTTCGTACTATGAGTCTATGACATTGAATCACTGATTACTAATTGGCTAGTAATCGAGCAAGAAATGGAGCGTGTGAGAGATTAAAGTTGCCGAAATTCAGCTGAGCAGAGTGTTAGATTATGTGGTTTTCAGGCCCAGAGTCAAAAGTTGGTAGGAAAGTTTGGGACGGTGCCTCCAACGATATTCCCACATATGCACATCATGGTTTATTTAATTAGAGGACTCGTTTAATTAAGGTTTTGTACCATCCCTAAATGCTCTCAACATAACAGTGCTCGCGGAAACGGCGAAGTGGCAGGCAGATCTCTCCTTTTACTATCCACTATATCACCCAATAAAAATAATAATGTCAATCCAGCAGATGGCACTCTTGCTCTCGGAGGTTATGTGTGGCGAGGAGATCATGATTGAGAAGTAAAAATAGTGTATGTAGTTCATATGGGTGCTGTTTCACCTTATAACTCGCACCCCCAATGATAATTGCTGTGAACAACTAGGTAGTTGGACCAATCTTACGCAGACGTATACTCAACTTCGCATGAACACGAGAGTTTTTTCTTAGGAAATGTCCATAAGCAATGCACATCATTGTATTATGATTGAAGGGAGTATAGACAGATAGCCAGAGGCCATGGCAGGCTACAAAAGCGACATCTTGCAACCGATGAACGCCAGAGTACGTTGAGGAGGTTGTGATAGGCATTGGGATGGTCAGGTTTGTTGTAAGGTTTCAGTGCGCCACGTCACAAAAAGCAAGGATATGCTTGCGTATACATTAGGTCGTTTTGATAACCTATTTGCTCATTAAAGGGAGAAATGAATAATGAATTGCTTCACCTTGACGCATAAGATACAAAACGGCACCAAGGATAGCCTTATTTTGCCTTTTGCGTGATGCGGTAAAGGGGCATTTAGTTCGTGAAAATTTTTTGCAAAAACATCACATCAAATGTTTGACCAGATGTCGGGAGGTGTTTTTAAACACAAATCAAAAACTAATTTCATGGATAGCCTGAAAACCGCGAGACGAATTTTTTGATCCTAATTAATCCGTCATTAGCACATATGGGTTACTATAGCACTTATAGCTAATCATGATCTAATTAGACTCAAAAGATTTGTCTTATCGTTTACAGCTCAACTATATAATTAGTTTTATTTTTTATCTATATTAATACTTCGTGCATAAAGTTTAAAGACTTGATGTGATGTTTTTGGAAAAAAATTTTGAGAACTAGACTAGACTAAACTAGGCCTAAGTTCCAGAATTTGATGTGCATACCGTTTTAACAGACTTCAATGAATTGCTAATATTAACATATTGGACGTGACACATTGTATTATTGTATTTTGGGACAGAGGAACCGAGGAAGTATGAAGTCTGATATATAATGTTCGCACAGAGATGGTCTGGTAGAAGTACTACTCCCGGTCGGCTGACAAGGATGTCCTGACGAGACGGTCGCGGATTAATTCCCTACCAGGATTCTGGTTGCTGAATCTGCTGTTCATTGATATGACCAAGATGAACAGCCGCAAGATCGCTATCGAACTTGCAAGATCAATGTAGCAATCGCGGCACCGACGGCGATCTTGCAAAGTTGCACCCCTCCCACTACCGCCCACCACTACAAAAGGTTACAAATTTTGTGGAGAATGTTAAAGAACAGATCCAAAATCCTTGACAATGCTTGCAGAAGAAGGTTACAGGTATCTGCCGTCTCACACAATACAAGGGTTACGTAACCGCAAATCTGCAAGAGGTATTTACAGGTCAGGGCATTAGGCAGTGGAAATGTTGAGTAAGCAAACAGACATGATCAGGGGCAAGCAAAGAAAGGAGTCAAATCATAGTTCCACCATTATGTTTAAGAGCAGGAAACAACATACAGATTTCACATGTCGCAAGCTCATTGCCAGTTACAACCGAAGAGAATCATGTCACTAACTTGCAGTTACCACCTTCACATACGATTTTTACAAACAAAGATGTTGAACACTGCATGTAGGTAGGAACATCTCTAGCCAAACTTCCTGACTTTACCACTAATCTTCCTAGCTATGAACCAAAATCTCAATGCACAATTTTGACTCAAAACTGACTGAACGGGTGTGAATAATTCAAAGGCAAAAGCTCTTTAGCAGCACAATCATGCAAGAATCATTTTGCACCTGACGAACCAGTGACAATCTCAAGATCTGTTTTGCAGTTCTCTCGGAGTTCCTTTAACTTCACAAGAGATGAATGCTGAACATAAGAAATTCTGAGTATTAGCACATAACGAAATATTGGAAATACAGTTATATCAACAAAGTGAAGCTATATTGATGTCACACACAGCAAGCATAGAAAAACATATCACAGAACTGATCATAAAACCATATAACAATATGGAAACTGCGAACCCTGTTCTATAACATGACAAAAATAGCCACATTGTATACCAGAATCAATAAAGCTCTGAGAAGAACAGAAAATGATGCAAAAGGTACTGAATGTAACACTAATCTAGTCCGCAGTCTGTAGTAGATCAAATGATTAAGAAGGTACACTAAGGCCAAGAACACGCAGTAGTGCAGTTGGCACAGGGCTGCTGTCAAGCGCCCACGGCCCGAGTTCAATTCTCTCAGCTTGCTCATTTATTCCTTCTTAATACCATCGATACCAGGCTCCTCCCTGTTATCCAACCTTTTTTTACTCTAAGGCCACAGTTACCAAAGTATAGTGAAATACTCTCTCCGTTAATACCCTCCAAAACTAACTAGGTACTTAAAGAACCACCAGATGTGTGATGGAGAGAACAGGAAGTAGGGAATTAGTCTGGGCAAAATAGGAAAATGTGCACCGGGAAATAAGTGACAAGAATTTCTGAACAAATAAAACCGTCAAAAGTGGCAAGTATTTCTCAACGGTGAGGATATTTAGTGCTCCATAAAGGCACCAATGCAAAACAAGACAAATTTTTAATGATAAAAGGTCCCACGGTCATATTCAAGAAAGGTGGACACATCCAAGCATCCAACTAAGTCGGTCTGCACTCCAATTCAGTAAACATAATGTCTTTTGTGGATCATAAAATATATTTTTCTAAGCAATTTAATAGTGAATTCTAAACCGCGAGCATCACGCAGAGTAATGAACAAATGATCCTTCCAAAATTTAATAGCACATACATCAGCTACATCCATATTAAATACACTTGTATCAAACACAGTCTTTTGCAAATGATCTCAAGTAAACCTTAAGCACTGACAACAAGCAATACCGACACAACTTACCTTGCATGGGAATGGAGGAACCTAAACTATTCCAAAAAGCAAGAACGCTAATCAGCAACTAGGCGCACACAACCCCAGGCGCATACCTAGTCCCAAGTCCAGCACATCAAGAGGCCCCTGGAGGGAGAGGAAGAAGGGGACCACGTCTGGGAGCCACATGTCTCCCAAGGAATAGAGGGGCCAACAAACGACTCTTTTTTTCCAGCATTTTATTTTTTCCCAGTTGCAAACCCTGGTTTTTCTGTTGTTTTACACGGTTTTCTTTTTTTTTCACCACGTGCACACCTAAAAAGTATAGATCTATATACCCAAAGTTTGTATCGATAATACGAATATAGTTTTGATTCAAAATTTTCCATAAACACTGCATTTAATATATTTTTAATACACACATATAAAGTTTGTAGTGTTTATATACCAATATATCTAGTTAATAGATACAGAGTATTCAACAGAAGGCATACATGTTTTTTGGTTCCCACATGGGTACCACAGAAATGGGAAATAGAAAAAGCAGCTGATCTATCAGAAAAAGGGGAGGGGACCACATTTGATCCACACACCACCTCTCTCGATACGTCTCTTCCTCTCTCAAGTGCTTCCCCCGCACGGTCCCTCCCCACTCGCCATGTGTCCCACCGCGCGGGGGGAGAGGGCGCACGCCAAAAACATTAACAGCTGCACCCGCCAAAAAGGCCCTTCAAATTTTTAACAACAGAAGGGACTATTGTAATATTCAAGAAGCTGCGTACATTTAACTAAGTCCTCTTTGCACTCCATTATAGTAAACATTAATGTCTTTGGCTGATAGTGAATTCCAGACCACTAAGCATCCCAAAGTAATGAACAAATTATCCTTCCAAATTTAGTGGCGCATGAAAACAATTAAATCTGTATCAAATAAAGTCTATCGAACATAACATTTTGCAAATAACTCTGTTACACTTTGATGCTAAGTAATGCTAGCACAACCTTGATTATGCTAGGAAATTCAAAGGTGATAAAGAAACTTACAAGTTGTGCACTCTCACGGATAAGGATATTTTCCGTATGAAGGAAGAGTGATCTTTGCTGTTGATATAGTTCAAACTCCATCTCTGCCACTCGTTTCAAGTTGTATCTGCCTGCGTTACCAGCATATTCATTTCCTTGGCTCCTCACACCCAGCGATCTAGCGAACTTTATGCTCTTCTTCAATGCTGAAAGGGCAATGTTTCAGAGATTGGATCAACATTAGTGAGATGATCAGTAGTGACATACATCTTCCATATGTACAAAAAGGAATGGGCTGCATTTTTGAAGAGAAATACCAGCAAGCCGTCCCTTTGAATCCTGATAATTGAGATCAGTCCACATGAATGCAGCTGTGTTGTACACGAAAACAGAAGTTAGGTGTGCATTCACCTAGCATCATGATGACATGGAAAACATAGAAATACATGTAAACAAACCCTTAAGACAGAAAGAACAAGCACAAGACTTTGTGGGATCAGCATCTTCGAGTCCACCATTTTGCAGTGACTGGTGCTGGGCATTGGATGGCATGTCATCAAAACCTGTTGTGAAGTCCAATGAAGGTAGCAACTTCTGGTTCCCCGATGATCCAGCCGTCTCCTCTTGAGTCAGACATTCACCGTCATTAGTTGTCATTTTACTACTTTCTCTTGTATATGCCACGAATTCACTGTCCATGTCATCTTCTTCTTCTTCACAGCCACCTTCTGATTCCAGCGAAGAGTACTGCTCCTTATCATGGAAGCCAGATGAGCCTAATGATGTGGCACAATTCCTCACGTCATCAGATTCCTTGGATAGTAGCCCAGCTGCCTCAGCAGCCATGTGCTGAATCTTAGCTTCTCGAAAAATTGAAGACCTTACGAAATTCTCTTTGGCAATACCATCAAAAGGGGACAACATGTTTCGTGCCGCTCCACCACTTGCTTTTGCAGCTTCATCAAACTCTTTTGTTGGCTCTGCGGCCTTTTCGACCCGGACAATCTTCATTCCACCGGTACTCTTCTCCAAATCCAATGGGGCTGGGCGTTTGCCAAGGACATTTGTCAAATCCCCAAAGGGACGGCGACCACTGCCTTGAGCATTTTCACCCATTGCAACTTCCAAATCTGCACTGGTCGGATAGGTGGACAGCGAAATCGTCACCACCAACAGCGTAAAACAGAAATCTGCTGACATAATCAGAAACAGAAGACAATGTAAACCCTGTATTCAGATGCTAAGCATTGTCTATACCCAAAACGAAGGCTAGGTTTTGTGGACCATGAAAATTGTTGGATCTGGCCTATAGCCCTATACATAAGGGTGCCTAGTTCATGTAATTGGAGAATACTGGGAAATCAAAGCCCGCGCGTACCAAACGGTGCCTGCTAGATGTAAACTTCAACGAGATCGAGAGTCCTGTAATACAGAATCCCCAAATCTCGCCACCGAACAAATCAAAGATCAATACACGCACAATGCTGGTACTACATAAATCGGCCAAAAAATCCTCATATGCTAGATGGAAAATAGGATTTCGGTTCCGTCCTCGTAGATCAGCATTTCGGATGTAAACACCTAAACCCACAACGGAAACCACGAGAGGCTATCGGGATCCCTGCGATGGGCGCGAACTAGACGGGGAGGAAATCCGGCCGGATCCGTCCGTATCCTACCCACGCGGTCGCGGTCGGTGGTGGATGCCCGCACCCCGCGCAGACAGAAGCGGCAGGTGAGTTGACTAAGCGAGGAGGGTGAGGGAGCACTAACCTTGCCGCGAGACGGTCGGCCGCCTCTTCCCCGGTTCGCCACTGCGTGAGCGGCGAGGCGGCGCGGGCGCGGGGGAGGCGAAAAGGGGAGGGAAGAAGGA
>CM002480.1:22861564-22873066 GCA_000325765.3 Leersia perrieri
GTTGTATTCTGTTGGGGAGGTTTTATTCGGAGACGCGCGGCTGCTCCGGAGGCGGAGCGAAAAATGGAGCGGGCGGGGCGGGGCCGGCGCGTGGGCGGGAGTACACCCCCGCGCGCGCTCGCGTTCGGATTTTGGGCGTCGCGTGACGGGGCGGCGGGAGGCGCGTGGCTTCCACCGCGCGCGTTTGTGCTGCGTGGCACCTGTTGGCCAGCGTGCTGATTAGTGAACGGCGTTGAGCAGGCCTGGGCTGGAAATTGGGCCGGGAAATATTGGTCCATGTGTGATATCTCTTCCGGGACTGGGAAATTGGACCGGGAATAATTGTATTCTACGCAACATTCATTTTGCCAATTGCTAGGGCATGGTTGAAGGTTCAGACCAACACTTATCTTAAAATGCTAAATATTTATGGGAGACAGTGACATGGTAGCAAATTTTTTTTTAGAGGATCGTTAGATCTAACAGCGATAGGATTTCTTAATGTAAAATACTGATTTCAACCTATACTATAACAACAATTTTATCGTGCATTTTACGGGATTGAGCCATGGCCCATGGCCCATGGGTGGCTGTTTTTGGTAACGAGATGGTGGATCCGCTGCTAATGACTTATAGAGCCCAGAGAGAGCAGGGCAACATATTCATCTTTAGTTGAGGCAATACATTGTCATATTCTCATGGCAGTTCTCCTTGTATAGAAAATTGATCTTATGGGATTTTACTGGTTGCTACAAAATATATATGATGGTGCGATACATTAGAATAGTTTTTTTGTGCTGCTGGCGTTATGTTTAATTCGACATGATTTGCAATTGTCTCGTCGTAATAAGTGCGGGTCGTGCTACCAATCTACCATTTGTCGAACGTGCTTGGCAGATGTTGCAGTTGGGTTTGTTGATGTTTCTCATACGAAATTATTGGTATTGTAATCAGTTTTATCCAATGTTCTCGTATATAACAAATATTTGATTGATCATATTTTTCAAAAAAAGAAGGCAAAAGCTTTGCTATTCATATGTTGATAGAGCAGGAGAAAAATACAGATTTATATACAAGGTGGGGTAAAAAGGCCCACATAAAATAACAAAAGCAAGTGATATCTCCCGTAGAGAAAAACTCTTGTAGGCAAGCCACTCCTGCTTGCTTCCATGCCCATACTTCTTCTTTGATTTTTGCTATAATGGTTGACGGCATCGAGGCCTTGTGCCTAAATATTCTGGAGTTGCACTCAGTCCAGATCTCGTATGAGACCAGCACCACCAGAGTTCGCAGGGTTTTCCTTTTGCAGGTGGCGCCGTCAATGACAAAAGGCCACCACTCTTCCAGCGTGACTTGAGCGCTCCAGTCTTGCAGATGTAGGTCCAAGTTTGCCCACCTTTGTATCTCCTCCCAAATTCTTTTGGTGACTCGACAGTGCGCCAGGAGGTGGATTGCAGTTTCGTCCACTGCACAGCAGAGGGGGCATGTCTTTTGGTTCATCCAACCTCTTTTCTGCAGTTGGTCTGCCGTCCAAACTCGGTTTTGTGCGACTAGCCAAGCAAAGGCTTTGCACTTTGGTGGGGCCCAAACCTTCCAGAAGATGTAGTTGAAGATGGCATGGGTCAGGCCAAAGAATTGCATCTTGTACGCCGAGCGGGCTGAATAGCAGACATTTGGAGTTAGGTTCCAGCGGATGGAGTCTTGTGATGAGTTTAGAGGGGGCAACTGCGGATGGTCGACCATAGATTACGAATTGACGAAGATGCTCTGGGGTTGTTATTTGCGCAATATCGATGTCCCGTATCCAAGTACGGTCCATCAAAACATGATGAACCTTTCTCTTTTTCCTCCTAAAGGTCGCGAAAATGTCGGAGGCAATCATCTTCGGCGATTCGTTGTGTAGCCATTTGGAATGCCAGAAGCTAGCCTTTTTCCCATCCCCGAGCGTTATCGTGGTTGCCGCAGCGAAGAGCTCTCTGTCACGAGCATCACAAGGGGTGTCTGTGCCCACCCACGGCTTTTCAGGGGTCGTCCACTCGTACCAAAGCCAACGAAATCGGAGCGCACGCGCGAAGTAGTCCAGGTTGAGCACACCTAGCCCCCCCAGTTCCTTTGGTCTGCACACTTTGTCCCAACTAACCTTGCATTTGCCTCCTGATATTTGTTCACCGCCGGCCCACAAAAAGCTTTTTCGGATTTTGTCGATTGTCTCTAGCGTGTCCTGGGGCAGCCTGAGGGCGGTCATGTGGAAAATCGGTTGCGCCGTGAGAACTGACTTGGTGAGGCAAGTTCTCCCCGTCATGTTTACTAGTCTGCCTTGCCAAGGTGCCAACCTCGCCCGACATTTATCAACGAGTGGCTGCACATGCAACTTTTGAGCCTTCCGATGACAAGAGGTAGACCCAGGTACTTCAAGGGGGAAACTCGTAAGTGGCGCCGGGAAGATTGTCGTGACTTGATTCAAGTCCACTTGTTGGCATCTGATTGGGGCGATCTAGCACTTCGCCAGGTTTGTCTAAAGCCCCGTGACCTCGCCGAAACCCTTCAGCATGCTTGTGAGGTTTGTTAATTCCTGTAAGTCTAGGTTGACGAAGAAGGCCGCGTCGTCCGCATATAGAGAGGTTCGCAATCTCGGACCTCGCCCCATAGAAGTGAGAGCAACCCGGCTCTCATGGCTTCGTTGGGAAGGTGGTAGAGAGGGTCAATTGCCAGGATGAACAACAACTACGAGAGAGGATCTCCTTGCCGCACTCGGTCGTTTTTAATCGGCTCGATCTCCCGGGATTCCATTGAGCAGGAATCTTGTTGAGGAAGAAAGTAGGATGTTAGAAATCCAATTCGTCCAAGTGGGCATGAAACCCCTTCTTTGGAGCAGGTCGAGGAGGTAGTCCTAGTGCACTATGTTGAAGGCTTTTGAAATATCCAACTTTAGGAGGAGCGTTGGTGTGTTCGTTTGGTGCAACCTTTTGGCTAGATTCCGTATAGACATGAAGTTGTCGTGAATGCATCTCCTTTTTATGAAGGCACTTTGGGAGTGGCTAACCAGGGAGTTCATGTGTGGCTGGAGGCAAAGTGCTAGGATCTTGGAGATAAGTTTCCCTATGCCGTGAATGAGGCTGATCGGCCTATAGTCGGTGATTGCGTTGGCCCCTTCTTTTTTGGGGAGAAGGACAACATTCACCGTGTTAAGGATGCTTAGGTTGTTGGAGGCTTGGAGCGCAGCTGATCGAAAGCCCGGATCACTGCCATGATCTCTCCCTTGATCGTGGGCCAGCAGGCTTTATAGAAGGCCCCTGTGAAGCCATCAGGACCTGGCGCCTTGTCGGAAGGAAGTTGGTTTAAAGCTTTCTCCACCTCATCCTCCGATATTGGGCCGCTGATGCCGGATAGGTCATGCTGGGGAAGCTGCAGGGCGTCCCAGTTGAAATCATGCGGGCGCGGCGCCGGCCTCTTTAAAGTTTGAGAAGTGCTCTTTTATTATTGCCACTTTTTCCTCGTGTTTGAAGAACCAGGAGTTGCCGTGCCGCAGCCTCTGAATAAAATTCTTCCTTTTCCTTGCGTTCATTTTGAGGTGGAAGAACTTTGTGTTAGCATCTCCTTCTTTTAGGTTTGTGATTCTAGAGGCTTTTCGCTTCCTTGCTCTCTCCACGACAGCGAGGCCCAGACTCAATCGTTTGGACTTGGATCGCTCATGGTGAGTTCACAACAAAAAGCGCATATAAAGCACAATTCTATGGCTTGACAACACACTCGGTTTTTGGCCTGCTATGGAAAGCGAATGCAGTTGATCGATCATATGATGATTGATGATTGTGGCTTGATTGATGTTTCTCATATGCTAGAGCCCTGCGACTGCGATGGTTGTGGCTTGATTGGATTGACGACTCAAAGCCATGGAATAACACGGAGAACCCTCGTGACGACCTTGGTTGTGCTCTTTTCAGGGCCGGTACAAAATTCACGATTGGAAAGGGAAACAAGGCACAGTTTTGGAAAAAACCAGTGGCTAGACGGTCAATCTCCCAACGTAATTGCGCCATCAATTTTCCGTCTGGCAAAGAGGAAGAATATCACGGTCTCAGAAGCGATGTCAGGAAACCATTGGATGAACTTGCTAAACCAGATAACTAATGTTGACGAGATCGACGAGCTGGTAACCCTGGGTGGTCTCCTACAGAGCGTTAATCTTGACGACCAAACCCCAGACTCAATCATCTGGACTTGGACCGCTCATGGTGAGTTCACAACAAAAAGTGCATATAAATCACAATTCAATGTCTTGACGACGCACTCGGTTTTCGGTCCGCTATGGAAAGCGAATGCAGAACCAAAGCAAATTTTTTTTGGATGGCTACTACTGCACCATAGAACTTTAACGGTAGAAAACCTTTTGCGCCGGCATTGGCCGTGCAACTGGATTTGTGGGCTGTGTTCAGAAGCTTTTGAGGATGCCAACCATCTCACGAAAGAATGCATCTTCACTAGAAGTGTTTGGGAAAAAGTCTGCCAGTGGAAGGGGCATCAGATCTGAGGGACTGGTCGGAAAGGATGAGAATTTCCATGAGCAAAAATGAGAAGAAATTGATTTTTGGTGCCCTTCTTGCTACTTGGTGGAACATATGGCTAGAAAGAAATAGGTGAATTTTCAAAGATACCTTTTGTAGCTTCCCTTATTAAGGAAAATATAGACCAAATGATTTTTGCGGTAAACCCTATCTGACAGGGTGAAACTCCCTCTCTGCCGCGTATTTCACTGCAAATGTGCGGTCAGCTGTACCTCTAATCCTGTAAACTGCTTTGCTTTTCTTCTAATATACCTGGCAACACTCTTGCCGTTTACTTTAAAAAAAATGATGATTGATGAAACTTTCATCATCAAGTGAACCAGTGGTGGGCCCAAGATTTTGAAATTAGGTATTCAAAATATATAGGGGTAAAAAATTTTCATTGTCAAGTAGGTTCATTAGCCGTTAATTGGGCTGTTAGAATAGAGGATGGAGGTGGAAGGAGAAACTAGGACTGCGAAAATGTAAATTAGACTTCTTTGGTTGAATATACCGTATTTTCATGTACTCATATATATTATATACTTCATATGTCTATTTGTTCAAAAAATCTTGGGTATTCAACTGAATACCCATGAATTGAGCTGGGCCCACCCCTCAAGTGAACACATGCTCCATTTTCATCTTGGTAGGATGCCTGAATCCTAATTATGCACTTCTTTTTAGGACGCGACTAGGGGCGTCCGCTCACCCCTTTTCCTGTCTAGCAACGCACCACCGTCATTGTCTTCGACTCTCCCACGCCTCCTCCACCTCCGTCTTTCATCGTCGTCTCCCTTGCCCCCGACGAGCCGCCCTCTGACTCGTCGGCGCCGCCAACGGCATCGACGAGAGGCCCACCGGCCGACCTTCCCCCACCCTTCTCTTCCTTTCCTCCTTTCCCGTCTCAGGAGACGATGGCTCGCGTCGCCGGAGTTGTCGTCGATATCAGTCGCCCCCGCAGCCTACCCGGTCCTACCGTCCGCCTCCGATTCCGCGGCTCTAGCGTTGCCACCACCACCCTCCGCCGATTTGGCAGCCGCCCTGACCATCCCCTCTAAACTCCGGTGACCCCCCTTCCCCGTGCTTCCCCCCATCCTCCCCATCCCCATCCCGAACCCTAAACACAGGGCAAGGGTTTCGACATGGCTGGGTGCGTCATAACCGTCACCGTCCTCCTACGTGCGTGTCTCCGTCGTTGCCAACCTCCTGTGTCAACACCGCTGCTCGTGTCGCGTCGCTGGATAGAGCGAGCGGGCGAGTATATATTATGCTATTTTTAACAGGTGTTGAAGGGGTAGAATGTGTGTTGTGTACTTTCTCTGTTCCATCGTTTATTGTTTTTATGACTTGCTTTATTTTGAAAATACTTCAAGCATAAATCATTATTTTTTATTTTTACACTGATTTTTTTAAGATGAATAATCAAACATTAAAAAAATTTAACACGTCACCTAATTTAGGACATGACTCAGTAATTAAAAATAATCCAATATATGTTGACATGTTGACATGACTGTAGGCTGGATTTGTGAAGTCCGAAACAGACAAACTTGACTCGCCGATGAACATATTTGGCGTTGTGCGGTTTTCCCTGACACGCAAGAGACAAACAGTTCAATTAATACCCTGACCCACGCAAAGAGCCGAAGACCAGTCAATAGACCACCGGCCGGTACCACGGCCCGGCCCACACAAGGTTCGGTCACGTTGACAACAGCTAAGCTGTACCTACATCGTATGCGCAT
Organism: Leersia perrieri; assembly: GCA_000325765.3. NCBI lineage: Eukaryota > Viridiplantae > Streptophyta > Magnoliopsida > Poales > Poaceae > Leersia > Leersia perrieri. Next base: position 22,867,836 of record CM002480.1, read on the forward strand.
CGACACAGGCGGCATCACGACCGGCACTCGACACGAGCGCGCGCGGCGGCCCCCTCTCCCTCCCTGCCCGCGACGACCGTCGGTACACGGGCGGGACGGCCATCCACGTTCCTGTCGCTGATGGTGACCGCTCGTCTTAAAAGCCCTCAACACCCCGACTCTCCCACACACTCTATCTCTGTCTCTTTATTGCGCCCGCGCACGCCCGCCCAAAGCGCCCAGAGCCAAAGCAGCCAAAGCTGCTGTTGCTGCCGCCGCGCAGCAGCTGTACAGCTCGGATGGGACACATGCCTCGTCCCGCCGCTACGAGTTCCGAGGAGGAGCAGGTGGTGGAAGTGGACGTGGTGGTGGAGGAGGCCGTCGTCGTTGCGGCGGTGGATGCACTGTTCGACGACGACGTGGCTGATAAGCAGCAGAAGAAAAGGCGGAAGAAGAAGAAGAAGAAGAGGCGGAGGGCGCCGAGCGAGGAGGAGGTGGCCGCGCTAAGGTCCGTGCTCCGCTGGGCGCGTCACGGTGAGGCGGGCGATGACGACGACGAGGCGGCTGTATTGACCGTGACGCGGCGGCCGCGCGTCGCGGTGGAGCTGCACGCGCACTCGGCCTGCAGCGACGGCTCGCTCTCGCCATCGTCGCTCGTCCACCGCGCACACCGCAATGGGGTAAGCACTACGCAAGCTAGATATCGTCAGCCGCTGTCGATCGCACTTGCACTCCTCGTCGACGTCACCGCAAGGTTGTCGCGTTTCCAATGCTAATGTTGCAGCGAACGCCTTTGTGATCAGCACAGGTGAAAGTACTCGCGCTAACTGATCACGACACCATGGCCGGCGTCGCTGAGGCCACCGAATCGGCGAAGCACTTCTCCATCAGGATCATACCCGGCGTCGAGATAAGCGCCATGTATTCACCAAGGTAACCATTATCTCCTCAACCTCAAATCAACCAGTCCACAGCATCATACCCTCTGTTGCGATGATTATTTTGTACTACTTGCACATCTAACGTGCATGCCTGATAATTGCCAATCTTGTTGACTGTAATCAGTGACGGCATAGGAGTGGAGGAACCCGTCCATATTCTCGCGTACTACGGTAGTTTGGGCCCTTCAAAACCTCAAGAACTGAATAGGTTTCTCGGTAGCATCAGGGATGGCCGCTATACCCGTGCCAAGGAGATGTTACAGAAGCTTCGGAGGCTCGACATGCCCATTGAGCTCGAGGACGTGTGCACCATTGCAGGGGATGGAGTTGCTCCAGGCCGGTTGCACGTGGCTCGCGCCATGGTAAAAGCTGGATACGTTGATAATCTTAGGCAATCTTTTAGCAGGTACTTGTATGACGGTGGACCTGCTTATGCCACGTGAGTATCCTATCCTCATTGTTTGTGGTGATCAGTGTATGTTTATGCAGCTGTGCTTCATGAATCTTATCATCTGCAGAATTTTGATATAATGGTGGTGTGGATGTCCTTTGTTCTATTGTAGAGGTAAAGAGCCAACAGGGGAATCTGTGGTGCAGTTAATTTGTAGAACTGGAGGTGTGGCAGTTTTAGCTCATCCATGGTCACTGAAAAATCATGTGGATGTGATCAAGGATTTGAAGGCTGCTGGATTGCATGGCATTGAGGTCTACCGAAGCGATGGCAAGCTATCCGGTATGATCAAAGCTGATCTCTTCATAATGCTATTGGTACTATACATTTGAACTCATTATCTTAGTTTGAGGTGTTCTTCACACCTGTTTATCATGATCTTCTGAAGGATTAAGTGATCTGGCTGATACTTATGACCTTCTGAAGCTTGGTGGGTCAGACTACCATGGACGAGATGAGAAGGAAGAACCTGATGTAGGAAGTGTTGATCTTCCTGTCCTGGCTGTTTCTGGATTTCTTGATGTAGCTCAACCAATCTGGCACAATTCTACAAAGGAAATTTTGGCAGATATGACTGAAAGGACACCTGGCTTGAATGGCTCAAAGAGATTTCAATGGACTAGGTCTGGAAAAGATTTTTGCAATTTGTGTCTTTTATCTCCAGGCCTGAAGGTAACAGATGATTCTGGGGTTGAGGTCATACAAACAGAATTTGCAGAGATTGCCCTCAGTTCAAGAGGACCATAAGACACTTACCAAACATTGAGGATAAATCACCCTCCAAATAGTGCATGGCATTGACTAATTTAAATTGCAATTTAATCTGTTTATTCTACGCAGAGAATAAAGATTGTCCAAGTGATGGCATGACACTGTTTTATATGATTGGCTGGCCGGGTTGAAATAGTTCAGATGTTAAAAGTCATAGCTTCAATCACCACCTATTTACAGTATGTCTTATGCCTCTTTGCTTTGACCTGTCCTTAATTGTTGGGAGGGGGAGCTTACTGTAAGATTTGTGCAACAATTCTTCATTTTGATCTTCCCAAATATCGATAGGGTTTGATAAAATTCAATATCAGCCAAACATATCAACCGTTTTTCAAATTTGCGCCTTGTTTATAAACATTTAAGCCCAACCCAATATGACCGCTAAGAGCATCTCCAATTAAGAGACTAGCTATATGACTCTCTACAGTAAATTTTAGCTATTATGTTAAAAAAACAATCTCCAAGAGAATATTGGTACCGGTGTCCTAGGGGCGTCAGCCGATTGGAGGCTCTAGAGACCAATTCTTCGAATTATGGCCAAGCAAGGAAGACGGAAGATGGTGGTGGCGTTTCATTACGGCTTTTCGACGCACTAGAGACGTTCGGTTTGAGACGGATGGCGCTAGTAGTAGTCGTTGTTAGTTAAAGCTAAATCTTCTACTTTTTTCTTTATGTTTAGAGTCTATGTACTCTTTTTTTTTATATCCCTCATGGATATAGAGGCTAGATTAATGAATCCATTATTAAAAAAAAGAGATTAGCCATCCAACCTGGTATTCTATTAGAATGGCTAAAATTGTTCCCTCAATAGCCAAATCTGGCTACTCTCTCCCACTCAATTTGGATAGCCAACTACGGGTCCCACGAGATTGGGCCCATGAGGCATTGGGTGAAATATCTGAATTTGGCTAAATTTGGCTAACGAAGATGGATAGTCTGTTGGAGTGCATGTCAATTTTAATGATAGAATCTTTTGACATGAATAGCTAAATTAAGATTTAGTGAGATAAATTTTGGCTATGCTATTAGAAATGCTCTAAGGATCTAACTGATCAAAATCCTATACCACACTTCCCTAATCCCCCACTCCCCACAACCTCCCCTTTCCCTCGAGAACGAATCCTCGTAAGTCGTAACCTGCTGCCGCCGATGCCACCACAAAAATCACATTGTATAAATACTACTCTCTCCGCTACAGTGACTTACAGTCTGAAACTGACTAATATGATATAATTACATTGTATTTTGTATATAATTTCAATGTAGCTTATAAAAATCACAAAATCTATATCAGCATGACGGTGATGCTTTAGCTATTCAAGTTGAAGGTCACGGGTTTGAAGTTTGAACACCTTGCCCGTGTGCATAACGTAGCATTCCCTGCACCGCGCACTTACAAATTAAGGTCATGCAATTGCAGGCTCATCCAATGGTGCAGTACGCATGGTAAGTTCATCAGACGGTGTATGGTTTGATTGAGATCAATCTAGAAAATCTGTCGCTATAATTCTAGCAATATCGTTTCTTTTTTGAGAAATCGTACTTTTAAAGGAGTGGAGCAAACTATCCGCAACGATATTTTGGTTAAGTACCTGAAAAGAATTGGGCCCAAGTCCTCTGCGGCCTGGTACATTGCCTTGTACTTCTGTGGGCTGCGGCACGTTGGGTTTGGTTGGAACACAAAGTTAAGGTGAGAATCGAAATTGTCAAAAGGATAACTGGCATGTTGTATTGTTGTTTGAGTGATTTTGCCCTTAAGAATGTGTGTGAAGTTCTTTCAAGATCTTTTATAACCGTATTCTACTACTAAAGAGAACTGGAGCAAAGCTCTTGCTTAAAAGGCATAGTTCTCATTGCATAAGAACGCAGCAAGCACTGCATGTAGCCATGTTCACCTTTTCCCCGTGAAAGAAAACAAAAAGGAATTGCACGACGACCTTGGGGCGTAGCCATTGGGGAACGGGGACCCGCGACCAGGCGTACTGCCGTTTTTTTATTTATAGTAATTCTTAATCCTAAAATTAAATATGTGATAAATAGAAGGCAGGAATTAGAAAAATAGTAAGGACGCTGTTAGGATGGACGTCCACATTGGGACGCTGTTTGTGTCAGCGTCCAGCGAGGGACGCTGTTCAGAAAGATGTCCACTTCTGGTTCTGGATCGAGACTTCAACTTCAAGTCGATCGCCTTCCACCTTCGTCTGCAACAGCCAGCCGGTCCCGTGGAGCCGCGGAGGCAATAACAGCCGTGATTGGGCGCCGGCCGCCGTCCCTCTACATCTCTCCATCCTTGGTTCATCCCATGGAATCGATGCGCCGAAGCCGCCCTTCTGCATCTCCCTGTCCTCGGTCCTCACATGGAATCCAGGTGCTTCCGCTCCCCATCTGGAAGTCCTCTCTGGCCCTTGCGCGGGGTGTGGATTTAGTTGTCGTCATCCCCATCATATCTTCGCTGCAGATGGTGGCCGCCGCCTTCTCTTCTCCTGCTCCCCGCCTCCCCCTTGTCAATTTCTAGAGCTCGAGTTGAGGTCTGGCCAACGCTGACCCTCTTCACTTGAATTTTGCTTGTTTCTTTGGAAACACTGTGATACTCATCTATTTGATGACTAGATTTGCTTAGGAAGGGGATAATTCATGCAGGTAAGGGAACTGGAGATAAAGTCTTCACAACACAATATGCAGGCTACTTGACACCAGGAAATCAGGAACAATCAATGTCAAGTGACTTCGGCACAATCATCTGCCATGACAATGACAATCTACCCTATAGTTTACTAAATGGGTGTACTAAACTGTCACAGTCACGCTACGTGACATATCCAACGTATAAAAATACTCCATCTATTCTGCAAGGACGTCTTAGATCGTCTCGCACCCCCCACGTCCCACTCCCACACGCGCCGGCCCGCACTCCCCCTGCGCCCACCCACACGGGGCACTCCCCCCACGCACCCCGCCCTTCTCACCCTAACCCTAACGCCGCCGCCTCCCCACGTGGCTTGGGTTGCACCGCCGCCCAGATCCTTCATCGCCGCCACGGGTCTCCGGCCTCCATCCCATCGACAAAGCTGTCGGTCTTCATCCCGCTG
>CM002480.1:22881319-22894535 GCA_000325765.3 Leersia perrieri
GCCCCCAGGCGCGCGTCCGGGGGTAAACGGGGGAGGAGGCGGGAGTGGGTTGTTGTAGCCGTCCCTCTTCCTCTTCCCTTGTCATCCGGCTCCCGCCGGCGACGAAATCTGAGGGGGACATCATCATCACTGTCGACTTCGGCGGCGTCGCTATCGCTGCAGGCGTCGGTTGGGGTCACCGACGGGCCCTCCGTCGAGGCCACTGCCCTGAGTGCAGCCAAGATGTGGTCGCGCCTGAGATCTCGGCATAGCTGCGTCACGTCTGGGGGCATCAGGGTGAGCGTCTCATCGACTACCCCCAGGGTGCGCGAGATCACTAACCCGAGGGCGCTCGTATCCATGTCATGCTCCACCCCCATGAACGTGCGCATGCCGTCGGTGACGCCGGAGTAAAACCACGCGGGCCGCTCTCGCGCCTGCAGCGGCGAGATTCGCTGTGAATGAAGTCACGGAAGACGGCGTGGCTCGAAAGGCTGGCCCGGCGCAGGTGGTCGAGCCGCTCCATCGCTCCATCTCCCTTTTCTCTATCATGTTCACATATAATTTGATGCAATGTACCGATTTTATTTCTCGGTACAGATGCTCCTTTGAGACATGTGCAAATATCAAACAAGTACATGCGATTCAGCTGCTAAGGTTTTCCATATTTACAGGATACTTATCCCATCGTCCCAAAATAAGTTTATGTTTAAACTTTGACGTGGTTTTTGAGACGCTATTTTAACTAATAATATTTAAAATAATTTAAGTAAATTTTATAAAACTATAGGTATATGTGTAATTTATCACAAAACTAAGAGCTTGTTTTATAAAACTACAAAACTATAAAATTTAAGAACTTGTATTACAAAACTATAGATTTAGTCTATTTGTTTATAAAAAAACATGTTTAGTGTTTTCTTTGTCACAAAGCCATAGGTTCAGTGTCTTCATTATTAAAACTATATATTACTAAACCTGTAGTTTTATCATAAATGAAGGTACTAAATATGTATTTTTGTGAAAAAAATTCTTAAATCTAAAATTTTGTGAGATTATGCAAAGTACCTATAGTTTTATGATAAATAAAGACACTAAATTTATACTTATGTGAAACAAGCTATTAAATATGTAATTTTGGAATAGATCATGCGAAATAAATGTTTTGTGAAATTTACTCAAACAATTTTTTTTAAAAAAAAGCTATAGATATTATGATGGCTTGTTTAATGTAAAATCTATTAATTTACTCTTACATAATTGTTTTAAATTTTATTTATTAATTTTTAAAGTTGAAAATTTTTTGGCTAGACATTATTCTATAAACGGTGTCATTTTGATACGGAAGGAGAGTTGATCCATTTTCCTTTGACGGGGGTAGTGATCGTGGTTTATTTTTTAGGCTGCGTTTAGAATGTCACATCAGTGTTTAGACATACATTTTATATATTAAACGTAGACTAATAACAAAGCAAATTATATATTCCGATTGTATTGTGCGAGACAATCTTTTGAGCCTAATTACGTCATGATTAGCCATAAGTGCTACAGTACCAACATATGGTAATGATGGATTAATTAGGCTCAAAAGATTTGTCTCGGAGTGTACAGTCGGAACATGTAATTTGTTTTATTATTAGTTTACATTTAATACGTCAAATATGTATCGAAATATTGATGTGACATTTTTAACTAAAAAATTTGGGATCTAAACGCGGCTTAAACAACAAAATTGTAGACACTACCTGCAAACTGATGGAAACCATGTGCGCCATCTGTGGTTTGCAACTGAAACCATGTTGCGAACTACTGCTCGTATACTCCAGCTTTAAAAAATGACAAAGTCCAGCAACGGGCAAGCACCTCTGCAGTTGCTCCCGTTCCGAGCGCAGCTGTTTTATTCCGTGAAATGTGAGCTCTCCCGTTCCGAGCAGTTGATACCGAAATGTATCCTGATTCTTTTTGTTAGCAAGTCACAAATCACAATGAGAGGCACAAATCACGTGCCTGCACACTGCACCTTTTTTTTCCCCTGAAGATCTGAAGCAGCAGGGCGCCTTGCATATTTCTACTGCTAGCCTGTGTTCACAGTTTTCTGTCCTTGGGGTAACTGAACTTGAAGAAAGCAGACAGGAGTTCATGCTTTCATGCCTTCATGGACACAACTACGACTACACCACTAACTACACAACTACTGTATTTGTATGGGAGGAGGTTGGTGGGGCACTAGTAACGTGCCATGACGCAGAAGCCGCGTTTAAGGACTCAGATCTTGCCATCTTGGACGTGTCACGTCTTAAAGACTAGATGCACTCTCATGATTGTATCTTGTACTCCTATGGCACTATCACCCGACCACCAACCCTGAAAAAACAAATAAAATGCCAGTGGAGATGTTAGGGATTTCGGAATATCACATAGAGACATGATGGATACACAAATTTACGCGAAAAACTCTTGCCGTAAAAAATCATGGATGTTGATCGTCTGATCGAAAATAATCAGTTGAAAATAATTGGATCCATCGCACTCTTCACATATGTCTTATTAGAGTTATATAAAGAAGCAAAGACTGAAAGTAATAACTAATACAACTGCATAACATATTTAACATGAGATCTATTTTATTTTATTTATTTTTGGATCTTCCCATTATGTAAAACTCACTTCTTGTAATTGAAACAAAAACATCTTCAATCCCTGTGTGAATTTTTTTCGTCCACAAATGACGAACACTAGCTTGGTTCGGTTGTTGCCATCTCCATTGTATGCATAATTTGTAGGGCCTACATTCAGTAGAAATTTTTTTCTCTCTTCTCACGCACAAGAAGATGGAAGTAGCACAATAGTTGGTTTAGCTCGACTAGTAGTTGGAGTTCAATTTTTTGATCCAACACACAACATCCGACTCTTACAGTGTGTTTTGTTCTATATATTCATCTCACGCACTGTGCACAATAGTATAGCTTACTATTAGCTCCAAAAATATCCATATCAGCAGTAGAGCCAACTAATTAGAGATAACATATACAATAATTAGCTATTAGATCCCATGTTTGTGTATTTCTATGTGCTACTTTTCAATATATTAATCTAGTTTTCCTACGTCTGTTCTTCCTCTCCAATTGTTGCTCCCCGTTCAATCAAGCAAGAAGCACTTCAGCTAGAAAGAAGAGCTCAGCTCTCTTGGAGCGCGTGTGAAGCTGGCATTTATCTAGGCCTTATTTATTTGGCAAAAGTTTTTGGCAAAAACATCACATCAAACGTTTGACCGGATGTCGAGAGGGGTTTTCACACACGAATAAAAAAACTAATTTCACGGATAGCATGAAAACCGTGAGACGAATTTATTAAGCCTAATTAAGCCTTCATTAATACAATATGGGTTACTGTGGCACTTATGACTAATTATGGCCTAATTAGACTCAAAAGATTCGTCTCACGATTTTCATCCTAACTGTGCAATTAGTTTTTTGTTTCATCTTTATTTAGGGCTATATGTATGTGTCAAAAAATTTGATATGATGTTTTGGAGAAAAAACTTTTTGGAAACTAAACTGGGCCTTAGTTGCTATTTACCTTCTCTCTGCTCATTATTACCTTTCAACTCATTTTATATTCTCACATAGAGTTTTACCGTCGATGCTTAAGTTGCTATTGTACTCGCTCTGAGGAGGGAGACTGGAATAGTATCTCGCGCGACACACGATTCACGACCTTTGAGTATTTTCGATGCCATTTTACGGGCGAGAGACATTGCATACCATTGGTTGCGTCGGCGATTAGCGCCGATCCACACACGTCCACATCGTCCGTATTGAGTGCGTGATCATGCCGCCCCGTATCGCTTGGAGTGGAAGGGAGCTTTCCATTAGGCCCCGCGTCTTTTTGACTTCGGCGATGGTAATCATCCACGGTTAACCAACGATTGCTTGGAACATTGTCCATTACCTCTCCTGTGTTACGCCCTCATCACATCATTTCTTGAAGATTTGAACAGGACTGCAATTCTTTCATACTCGAATTGCATACTTTTCGTTCTGAACTTCTAATTAGGATTGCACATTTACACTGTCCTACTAGTTATTTGGCACATGGAACATCGGAAGGAGTTTTGCTCAGGTAACCAACCATTCTTCTCAACCTGAACCCTGTTAGTCAAAGGGAGATCGCAGCACGCATTTTCAGCTATAGCCGACAGAAGTATAGCAGAAGCACGCCAATAAACGACAGAAATTCGCGTACGTGTAAAGCTGGCAGATTGGCCCGATTGGTGAGGACGAGAGCTCGCCAACTGCGGCGCGTGGGTGTGCGTGCGTGAATATGGGTGCGGTGAAAAAATGCTACTAGAGAAAAACAACAGAAATTGACGTGAATGAATGAATCGAATGATTGGGCGTGGCACGCGCATCAGAATTGGATTTGGATTGGATTCCAGGGGAGCTCACCTACACAAATGCTCACCGTCTCGTACCACCACCCGTCCACCACATGCCGCCATCCACTACCCCAAAAAATTATTCCTCCTCTTCTCCTCCGTCCATCCAATAATCCAATGCAGCCAACATATCTGCCTCTAATCCACGCAATTACTGTACTAGTATAGGAGTACTTAGTTAGGTTAATTTTGGAAGGACTAGTGGGTTTTTTTGTCGTTGAGCTAGCTGTGCTATGGTGCTGATTTGGGAACTCCATTGTCCACCAGTTTGTAAATTGGAGAGCTCACCCATGACTAAACAAGCATATCTTAATTAACTAGTGTCTGTTAGAGATTAGTTTGGCTGGCGTTGCAGATGAACAAGGACGAAATTATGCAGCAGTTTTTTTTTAGAGCCCGATGCCTATCTTCTCGATCAGCAGCGCTCCTAGATTAATTCGTGGGATATCTTTAATTAGTCAGTTCGGTAGTGGGAGACGCTAGCATTCGTTGTATATATCTCTATTTAGATGATCGATGCAAGTACAGTACTTACAGCTACTTCTATTTTGCAAACTCCATAGTCCAGATGCTTCTGGCAATTCATTAGTCCCTGACCTTGCACTTCCACAAAAAACAACACTACGGCCAGAAAATGTCACATCTCGGCTACGCTTGGATTTATTTAATTACATGGATGCATGATTAGGTTACTTGATAACCCTGAACTGGTGACCAATAATTCGTCTTGAGTACAGTACCACCTTACTTGCCATCTCGTCCACTAATCCGTGGCATGGACGAGACCACTCGATCTCGTGGTGATCAGTGGTCGTCCATCGATCCGGGCCGCTATTCAATCGGGCGTAAACATCAAGCACAACCCTTCTTTCGTGCTACCGCAATCAATCTCGTTTTTTTCCTTCTGTCCTCCTGCCGAGGAGATTGACGGTAGATAACCCCGGTGCCACGCGAACTTAACGAGCCAAGCACAACAGGCGCCGTGCGCCGAAATGCGCACGGTTTTCTTGCCGGAAACGCGGTGTGATCGCGTGGTCCACCTCGCGGAACACGGTTCGACTGCTCGGCGGCGCGTTGCGTTTTTGCTTCGCTTCGCGCGGGCGGGCGACGAGCAAAGGCGTTGCGTTGCACAATTCGTTTCGATCCCCCGGGTCCAATCAACGGGGCATCTCCCCGTCTCGTATTCCTATTCGCATCGCCGGGATGCGTGTCAACGTCCAGCTCCGCGCCCACGCCGCGCGCGGTCGCGTTTGCTCGCCTCGCGCGCTCAACTTGCGCCAGATTTTTTCGCTGGGGTTAGTTGGGCAAACAGCTGAAAGCCTGATACCGCTCGTGTAGGATGGGCTTCCGGATTACCCTTTCGACCCGGGCAGATTCCCTGGCTATTCTAATTTCAGAAAGACCTGAACCTGCAAAAAAAACGATTTGCTCATTTTGTAATTAAGAATAAACATAAACTAAGGGTCTATCAACACCTCCCTTGACATATTTTTCCCCTGAAAATCAGTTTGATGTACTCATGTACTCCCATATGTTTTATAATTTAAGATGTTTTGATTTCTTATTTTGATCATTTGTTTTATTAAAAAATTTAGTGCGAATATAGAAAATAATAGGCCATGTTTTAAACACTTTCAACAATAAAGTAAGTCACAAACATAATAAATGATACTTTTATAATTCTTAAATAAGATAAATTTCTAAAAATGTTAAATGTTGTAAGCGAAGGATTAAAACATTTTACATATAAAACGGATGGAGTAATTATGTCTGTAATAGTAACTACACCCTAATTATATCGTAAACAACATATATTTTTTTAGGAGAACAACTTGCTAGCTCAGTGGATAGAAATGGCCCTATCACAACAGGATCGATTCTCCCCCATCCGTGCCAACAGGAATCTAGACGCAATCCAACGGCCCAAAATTTGATAGATTTCATAGCCAAAATTCGGCAACACATTTGCATCAAAATCATAAAGTAATTGGATAGAAAAGGAGCGGAAAAAGATCCGTGGATTAGACTCCTTTTCTTTCCTGGGGTTTGTATGAAAAATACAACACCATGTTCTAACCATATTACAATATATGTATCAGCATTGGATAAACTGATAAATATTTTTTTTATCTTTGTTTCAAGTAGAAACACAAGATAAAAAAATCAAAGGATATTTAGAAAAAACTTAAATTTTCTAGACAAAATTTCTTCTACCCACTGCTCTTTTAGGAGTATATTTATGTGTTGCCCATAATTACGGATTAAATGGTGTCTTTGGATCACAATTTTACTCTCTTTTTTTTTTTTGCGGGACGATCACAATATAACTCACATGCGTGGTTTCAAAAAAAACACATGCGTTTATTGTATATGTACTATGAAAATTAATGTATCGTACGTGTTTGACTCATGAAGATTTGGCGAGAAATTGCACGGTTTGACAATATTATTGCGTACACATATCGTACTCCATAGTTTCTCTGGCTGATACAAGAGTCCACGAAATTAAAGCTCCGAATGGGCGTGTCATTATGGTTTGTTCGGCAACATCTTTCCATTTGTGCTTTAATGTGTTTCCAACACGCATTGGCACCCTTGATTTTTTTTTTTTGAGCGTAAGCAACAGATTTCCTGCTTCTAACCCTGGCTTCCTTCAGTTTGCACCAACATAGCGCTGTAAAAAAGCATGAATCAGCCCATTAAGAGGTTGATTGTAACCAACAAAGTTTGAAAAACTATTCACCTCGCCATTTTTTCCCTCGGTATGTTGCAATCGAGAATTGATGTTTCTTAATTAATTTTTCACCTTTAAGTTTTTGACCAAAATGCATTATTGAGGAGCTCCACACTATACAATCACGTGGCTGTGTTGACCGATGAGAAACGATTAGCCAATAGTAAACTCACGGCTGTACAGTGTTCGTAATTAGACCTGCAAATGGCGATATAATTGAGGCACTACGATTCAATAATGTCCTTTTTCATGTCTAAATCAGTGGCGCCCGCTTTTCCAATACCAAGAACAGTTCAAAGACCAAACTCAAATCGTTAGTTTCCAATTCACACCACTGTTTTTCTTGTAACACGACAATAGCAGTTCTGGATTTTTTTTTTCCTCCAACCATGAAAGAAACAAGGTGTTTTTAAAATAAGAAGAATATATTCAAGATATGGTAGTCGAGGCAAACCATCAAACTACGCAAAGTAAAGCTGAAAGGGAATGAAATGAAAGAATAAGAATCCAACTTATCATAATTTACAGATAAAATACCAGTCCTGCATCAGACTTGTCAAAATGAAATGGGCGCAGATGGAGAAGGAATTAAACTTTTACCATAAGCAAGATTGCAAGAAGGCTTTAGCCCTTGGTGCAACCCAAAAGGCGAATTCCCCACGACGAAGGGCAGCAAATTTTGAAGTCAATCCAGACCACCAGCACCCAACTACAGGTCGCCACGTAAGCAGAGCACAGTGTGGCAACTCCCACAACCCTGTCCTGAGCACACGTGGAGCATTTTAACTGGTTGCAACTTGTAAGCCCCGCGTGCTACCTGCCGTGGCCTGACGACATGGGCGAAAGCAACAGCTGATTTGTAAATTCACATTTCAAAAAAAAAAATCACACAATTTAGTTGTTGTATATTTTGTCGATTACTCCATTGTAATGAACAGCGAGGAAATGAGATGCTTGTCTTCCGTTGCGTTGCTTGCACGGCCAAAGCCTGGCACTATATAAAGCCACGGCGAGGCCTTCTTCTTCCTCAGAGAGACACCTCAACCCACCCCAAGAACAAGAAAGCCACATCCCATTCCAGTCCACGGTGAGGTTGAGCGATCTGAGTAAACCTTCAGCGACGAGCAGCAACAGGTTTGTTCTCTGAACTTCTCTGATCTTTTTAGAAGCAGGTAACACACACAAGAAAGGTTCCTGTTCAAGAAGACTCTCTCTTTCGGGATTATTAGATCGAAAGAGGAGTTCTTGTGTAGGGTTCTTTCTCATCCCATCAACTTCTCCTAGGAGGAACAGAGATCCAGAGAACCTTTTTTCTCTTCTGGATTCTTGCCGATTTTTAGGCTTCCTTTGCTTTTGTAAGGCCGGAAAGGGTTGTTTTGCAATACCCTTCTAGTTTACCCTCTCGAATTTATTTTTTTCTCTTTTCAAAAGCTCTTTCTTTGCACAACCAAGCACCCTTGTTTCTCTACTTTTATTGAGGAACAGGGCTAATTTCCATTTCTTGCATCAAAAAGCTCCCTTTTTTCATCCTCTTTTTAGATTTCCCTGCCCTTCATCTTCATCTTCTACCTCCATCCATCCAGTCCTCATGGCCGCAGCTATAGATATGTACAAGTATACAACTAGCACACACCAAATCGCATCCTCGGATCAGGAGCTCATGAAAGCGCTCGAACCTTTTATTCGGAGCGCTTCTTCTTCCTCCGCTTCCTCCCCCTACCACAACTACTACCCTTCTTCTCCTTCCATGAGCCAAGATTCTTACTACACGCCTACCCAATCTTACCCCACCTCCTCGATCACAACCGCTACCACCACCTCGTCTTTCTCGCAGCTACCTCCCTTGCACTCTTCACCATATGCTTCATCGGCGGGAAGCGGGCCGATGGGATTGACCCACCTCGGCCCGGCTCAAATCCAGCAGATCCAGGCCCAGTTTCTGGCCCAGCAGCAGAGGCAGCAGAGGGGCCTGGCCGGCGCGTTCCTTGGGCCGCGTGGCCAGCCCATGAAGCAGTCCGGGTCTCCTCCCCACGTCGCGACGGCGTTCGCGCCGGCGGCGCAGTCGAAGCTGTACCGCGGCGTGCGGCAGCGGCACTGGGGGAAGTGGGTGGCGGAGATCCGCCTCCCGAAGAACCGGACGCGGCTGTGGCTCGGCACCTTCGACACCGCCGAGGACGCCGCGCTCGCCTACGACAAGGCCGCGTTCCGCCTCCGCGGCGACCTCGCCCGCCTCAACTTCCCGTCGCTCCGCCGCGGCGGCGCCCACCTCGCCGGCCCGCTCCACGCCTCCGTTGACGCCAAGCTCACCGCCATCTGCAATTCCCTCGCCACGAAGAACACCCCCGCCGAATCAGCGGCATCCGCCGCGGAGGAGCCGGATTCCCCTAAGTGCTCGGCGTCGACGGAAGGGGAGGAATCGGTGTCCGCCGGATCACCCCCGCCGCCTACGACGCCGCCGCTGTCGCCGCCCGTCCCGGAGATGGAGAAGCTGGATTTCACGGAGGCGCCATGGGACGAATCGGAGACCTTCCACCTGCGCAAGTACCCGTCCTGGGAGATCGACTGGGATTCAATCCTCTCATAAACAAGCAGAAGCAACTGCTGGTCTTCGTTAAGCTAGAGTTACTCAACTCAATTAGCTGTGTAACCTTCTTTCAATTCTGTGGCTTCCATGGCTCGGTGGCATTTTAGACGTCGGCCATGGCTGCTGCGAGTAGCAGTAACTAGTAGTCAGTCAGTGAAGGTAGTAAGGTTGTTGGTATTACGTCGTCGTGCAGTGTTGTTGTGTTCATGTACTCGGTGATCTGATCTCCTGGTTGAGCTGCCGGTTGTTTTTTTTCACGGCACGGCCAGTCGAGAAATTAAGCTGTAATTCCTAGTTACATGTTGAAGATTCAGTAGCTTCTGTAACTATATATACTTGTCTCAAGTCGTCCTTGTGTGATCTATGATACATGTGTACTCTTCAGTTGTCTAATGATCAGTTGTGCCTTTCTGATTGTGATTATTATGTCTGCTTGCACGAGCTGTCTATCATTCACTTACGCTAGCCTCGTCTGATGTTTAGTGAGCTTGCCAAGTATTTATGGGGCTAAGGAAACAGAGCCTGTAAATTCATTCAGCTATCCAGTTGTTGGGCAGTTCAGAATTTCATTCCAACAACAAACTTAGTGGATATGTCGTCAAGTGTAAACCGCACAGAGATGCTTGAAGTCGGAGGAGCCCCTGAGAGATGAGTTCATCACTTCATCGTGAGCACCCAAATTCACCAGCTCATGCTCAGCTGTTTCAGTTAGGATGCACACGAAAGCGCTAACGTCACGCGGGCGTTAGCATAATTGCAAGTGGTGTTTTCTCTACTCCAACATGGCAATTTGCGACGGATGCATCCGGAATTTCGCCAAACCCCATGATGCAAGCGCCCGAGAACCCGAGCTTATCCTTCGAAAATGACATGCGGGTCACCCGGGGCCAGCCAGCCCTCATCCCATCGGCGTCCCTACGGCATTAGCCATTTAGCCTCACGATTTCACCCTTCGGCCCCCACTAGACTGAATTCTTTAATAATTTGGCCATCCAAGTCGATCGCCGGCGAAAGCTAAGCTAGAGAGAGCATAAAGAAGACGGACAGGCCGGCCGGAGTGATAAGATGAGGCATCATATCATGATCGTTCATCCCCAACCAACCTTACCCTCTCCTTCTCTATGAGCCTATCTCCGTCCCTTTGTTCTCATTGTCTGCACCAAGGATATGCTCATATGCTAAATGCACGTCACTTTGTCAGTGATATCATACCAGTAACAGATTCATTAACTGTGAAAACGGAAAGCATCAAAGCAAGTCCTTTTTAGGATCGACAACGGCTTTGCTTTCTCAGGACTGCAACTGCAGCGGCCTGCGCCCATTCATACGTGGCCCCCTGTTTAACAACTACATTCGGGGAACTCTTTTAAAGTTTAAACCCTTGAGGACACCCTCGTTTGTTTCCACTAGTTATAAAAATAATCGAGAAAAATTAACAAAAATACATTATATGTGATCTTTTTCAGGTAACGACAGCATACTCTACCGGAATTTATAGAAGAAAAATTATCCCAATTTATAAGGAAAACTAGAAAAAAACCTAACAACTATACGTTTAATTAAAGAAAAACTACAAAACTGTTACAGAAATTGAGAAAAGAAAACAACATCAATGACCAAACTACAAAAATCCCGCACAAGTCATCATTGCCAACCATTACAAAGGCAAGCAGCTTTCACTTTTAAATGCTGAGTCGATAGATCAACAACCACCTAAACATCATGTCTGTGGAGAAGGATCATCTGACCAAAGTCTCCAAGAAAAAAATATCAAAGACGTTGCCCTACATCCGTCCAGAACGGACTACATTTTCACTAAAGGAGAGATTTTCACTAAACGAGAGAGAGCCAATGTAACGATATCTCGAAGGAGAGAACGGTGCCCATAGACATTGATATCGCCCGTCATGGTCAATGACTATGCAAGGCAAGCCCAAACCTCTCAATTTCTGCTCCACTTCCATCCGTTCGTCTTGATGCTGGGAAGTTAGGTGAGAGTTATCGTTGCCAAGCTTGCCACTCCCGCTGTCGGTGATATGGATATGGGGGTACCCGCAGGAGGCTAACCATCGTTTGACACCTAGAGGTCCGCGTCCGAGGGAGGAGTCGAGGCAGCCCGACGCCTTGCCCAAGCATAAGGTGCCAGGCGATTGCGGCAGCCCGAACCACTTTGGACCTATGCACGAGGATTACGGCCACTCATACCCACGCGGCGCGCCCCCGGAGGGGTCGGGCCCGGGGTCCGGCAAGGAGGCCACACTCCGCTGGAAGGGGTTCGGGCCACACGAGGCCACGTGGCACGCCCCTGAGGAGGGCACGCCCGGAGGCCTGCGGGGAGGCCACACCTAGCAGAAGAGGTTCGGGCCACCCGAGGCCATGTGGCACGCCACTGAGGAGGGCACGCCCGGAGGCCTGCGGGGAGGCTACACCCCGCAGAAGAGGTTTGGGCCACCCGAGGCCACGTGACGCGCCTCTGAGGAGGGCACGCCTGGAGGCCTACGGGGAGGCCACACCCCATGGAAGGGGTTCGGGCCACCCGAGGCCACGTGACACGCCTCTGAGGAGGGCACGCCCGGAGGCCTACGGGGAGGCCACACCCTATGGAAGGGGTTCGGGCCACCCGAGGCCACGTGGCACGCCCCCTGAAGAGGACGCGCCCGGAGGCCTGCGAGGAGGCCACGTGTATGATCATGACACGCCCCCAATGGCCAACCACCGCATTTAAATGCCGAGAGAGGGGCCTGACACCTTCCCCGTCGCATTTAATGCGTTGGACAGCCGCGTGGAGGGGAGGCAATGAGTATATATGGCCCGCGTCACCCCTACCACGGTTGGTGGCCCGCTGATAGGTAGGCCCCACCGATGGTTAGGTAGGTTGACCATGCAATCCCGTCAGCAGCATGGTGGCCACGCCACCCATTTTCTCCACCAGCTCCCCCGCGACGTGGCGATAGGAGCAGGAATAGGGGCAAGCCCCCGACAAGACAGAGCAGTGGCCGTCCACGATATTGCACGAAGCTAGGAAAACCCAGGACTACTGAGGTATCCCCTTGCCATATAAAAGGAGGCCCAAGTCCACCGTTGCATGGGTGGTTTTTGTAGGATCGAAAACAAGAAGACAAACCAACTAGAGGAGGGGTGAATAGTTGGAACACCAAAAACCAGTAACTTTTTGCGGAATAAAAATTACCTTCCCTCTGTCGCAAGCTGGTCTGACCGAAGTGTCTACGCCGGTCTGACTGCGAAGCCAGTCTGACTGCGCCTACACCTCCGGTCTGACCGCTCTGCCGGTCTAACCGCGCCGACGCCGGCGGTCTGATTGTCGGGCTCTGGAACCGCCGCCAAAAACACGATATCGAAGAACTTGTAGATGTGGATCAACTTTATTGCTTCAATATGTGTTTACAAAGTGCAACCACAGCACTCCTCTCCAAAAACTCGAACTAAATCGAATCCTAGGCTCAAACCCTAATTTTACAAC
>CM002480.1:22894635-22988635 GCA_000325765.3 Leersia perrieri
CGCGCCTCTGAGGAGGGCACGCCCGGAGGCCTATGGGGAGGCCACACCCCGTGGAAGGGGTTCGGGCCACCCGAGGCCACGTGGCACGCCCCTGAAGAGGGCGCGCCTAGAGGCCTGTGGGGAGGCCACGTGTATGATCATGACACGCCCCCAATGGCTAACCACCGCATTTAAATGCCGAGAGAGGGGCCTGACACCTGCCCCGTCGCATTTAATGCGATGTGAGGCGCGGTTGTAAGCTCTTCATCATCATCCCTTTTCGCCCGTGTCGAGGAAGAAAGGGGGAGAAAGTCTTCATCCCTGTGACTGCGATTTGACCGTGCGGTCAGATGCAAGCCCCTCTCCCGCGCCTGTCACCGTCGCATTTAATGCGTTGGACAGCCATGTGGAGGGGAGGCATTGAGTATATATGGCCTGCGTCACCCCTACCACGGTTGGTGGCCCGCTGACAGGTAGGCCCCACCGATGGTTAGGTAGGTTGACCATGCAATCCCATCAGCAGCATGGTGTCCACGCCACCCATTTTCTCCACCAACTCCCCGGCGACATGGCGACAGGAGCAGGAATAGAGGCAGGCCCCCGACAAGACAGAGCAGTGGCCGCCCACGATATATCACGAATCTAGGAAAACCCAGGACTACTATGGTGTCCCCTTGCCCTATAAAAGGAGGCCCAAGTCCACCGTTGCATGGGTGGTTTTAGTCCAACCCCAGATTAGCCCTAGCTCGCCTCTGTTATCAGCTCTAACACCACCCGGGAGAGAACTCCTCCTTGTAATTCTTCATCCACCATATCAACAACAAGAACAGGAGTAGGGTATTACGCTTCCCTAGTGGCCCGAACCTGTATAAATCTCTGTGTTTTGTGTGCTTAGCAGAATTCTCTTTCCTGCCCACCTTCTTCTTCCCCTTAACTCAGGCCTTGGCATTCCGCACCCCTGTGCCGAACCAAAAAGGGGTCCTCGGGATCTCCGCGTGTCGAGCACACGCATCGACACCCGCCTAGGCAACTCTGACTCCGCCACAACAAGTAACACGACAGCACAATAAGAGGCTACCTATCCCGCACGAGACAATAGGTCTCACACTCTAACACAAACTACCGCAAGCCAGTTTAAAGCAAAAGCAAAGTCACTTGATTTCCATCGTCCATCTTGCACATTTTTCTTGACAACTCGTCAACCAGGGCTCCCCACTGGAAAAGGGGAGGAGCACCGAAGAGACAAGTGAGAAATGATAAAAAAAAGCACACAAAAACCAAAAACTGTGCAAGCTTTTGACCTTTTTTGAAGCGAACTAAGCCATCTAGACGATCATCGAGTCGATGACCACCACCAAGCACGTCAGTCGGCAGAAGAAGCACAGCATCTGCCCACCACTCCTCTTGCAACCATGGAGCTCCCCACGACTAGGGCTGGAAGCAACCTGAACCTAAAAAGGGGAAGAGCTCTAAGGAACAAGTTAAGGGGATGGGGGTCACCGTCCCACCAGCTTGCTGATGCCACTGAGCACTGCCAAATGATGAACTCCACAGCTCCACGGAAGCAACCGGAGAAGAACGGATCTAGAGAGGAAAAATAGAAGAAAAAAGGAATAGGAAGGAAAAGGGTAGCAGAGCCGTGCACCAGAGGCAAACGTTGCATGCGCCACCGCTCCAGCAACGACCAACATCTGTCACCGCGCTACCCCAGTGCCTGCACGCCTACATGCCACCCCACAATCCTAATCCAGCCAAGAGGTTGCTGGATCAGGCAACGACATTGCTGGAGCACCCGGCCGACACTCACCGTGGCACCATCGACTTCGCTGACCAACGCCTGCCGCTATGTTGCCCATGCAACCCTCGGCCATGCCGGCAGTATCCATGATGGGGCTCACCGGAGACGGGTGAAAGGTTCGCCACCACTATCTCGACATCACATTTTTATTTTTTTTAGATAATGGATTCATTATTCCATCCTATATATCCAAAAAAAATATACACAACCAAAACGATACACGAGTACATAGACTCCAACCTCACATGAAGGGCACCCAAACACAAAATTAAAGAAGTAGAAGTCCTAGCATTAGCTATCAACAACTACCATCAAAAACCTTGTACAATCGCCACAACCCAAACACCTCTAGTGTGTCGAGAAGGTGCCAAGATGCACCACCACCTTCTTTCTTGCTTGACCGACTCACCGACGTAGGAAAGAACCGGCAACTACGGCTTGCCAAACACCCGACATCCCTAGGGCACCAACACTGAGAGCCTTTGTCGTCGTTGTCTTCAAATGCTATAGCCAAACACGTCGCCATGGGAGGTACTAGCCTCCACCGTACTCGACGTCTCCATCCACGCCATTCCAACACCAACGGAAACACTGCCATTGCCATCATCCTCTTAGCAAATCAGCTACTAGAACCAGATCTACGACAGAGACAACAAACAACCAGAAGTGTCTCCGTGTTCCACCAATGGATCGGGGCGCACGGCGGCAGATCCATCCACATGATAGCTAGGCAACGGGACCACCCCATCGGACACCAAATCGACCACCCCGACAACCTCACCGTCAACTCCGGCCGGCGCTATGCCCCAGCCGGCCACCGACCTACAGGCCACCAGGCAATGAAACCGGCCGCGGCCCAAGCCGTCGGCTGCCACCCGCATGGCGACCATGCTACCACCACGCGCCTCTGATACGCGCTGCCGTCGGGCAGTGGCCCGCGCTGCAGTCGGCCAGCGGCCCACGCTGCCGGCCGCGCCGCCTCCCTGGCTGGACCGACAGCCCCCAGCCGGATCCGAACTTGGAGGACCTGAATCCAGCCAGCCCGGTGCCAAAGACGGCACATCTAAGCTGCCTGCCACCCTGCCGAACCACCGCCAAGATGGCACACTAGCTCACCTACGCCGCCAGTAGGCCTCGTCGGGCCTCCACTGCCGCCACTCGTTGCCAACTGCCATCGTCTTGCCAGATCCGGGCGGAGACGGTGCGGATCTGGATGGGAAGCCACGCCACCATGCGTGTGCCGCCCCGCCACGAGCACGACGGGCACGCCGCCCCACTGTTGCCGTCCTTGCGGCTGCACAACCATACCAGTGGCCACTCCGATGGTAGTGAGGAGGGAGAGAAGAGAGAGTCGCGAGGAGGGAGAGAGAGTCTAAAAAAACTGAGCCGGTAAATTTATTATTGTTTTACACCTTATGGAATTGAATGTGAGGCTGTGTTTAGATTGCGTAAAATTTTTGGCCAAAAATGTCACATCAATGTTTAAACATTATTTTAAAGTATTAAACGTAGACTAATAATAAAACAAATTACATACTCCGACTATACACCGCGAGACGAATCTTTTGAGCCTAATTACGTCATGATTAGCTATAAGTGCTAAAGTAAACAACGTCTGCTAATGATCGTATGCATCTTGATCCATGTGATATGCCAGCACAAGATCTCCACGTACTGACACATGCATGTTGGAGTAATTGGTCGCCACCATTATTGCCTTGATGATGCAAACAGCCTTGAACTTCTCACATGCATGGCACATTTATACGTTTAATACTTTAAATGTTGGGTTCAAACGATATTTTTTGCCAAAAATTTTATATAATCTAAACGCGGCATGAACTTGTTTAAAAATGAGATGACATGTATGAATGTGCCTTGTATAATTTAAATATTTTTAATATCTGTTTGGATGAAATGCGTGAGGGAGAGGAAATCCCCTTAACGGATTAAAATCCATGTCCACCTTTATTCTCCCTTGAGCATCAGAAGAAAGCGGCCGGGAACACGCAGAAAAACAAAGGATACGATTCTGTCTGATTAGGATCAACCATAAATATCAATTACTAGCGAGACTAGTTTTAATGTAATAATGCTCTCCTTTTCGGGTTGCCGTTTGGTTTGTGATTTGTAGAGCGGGAGAAGAAGATGGGATGGGGTTAAGATATGGGTTGGATTTGATGAGAAAGGGGAAAGGCAGGAAAAAGTGGAGAAGGCATATGATGCGTTCATATCGGCGGAATCTGTAGCTCGCCGTAGTAGATCACTAGAGAGATCGCGGAAAAGGGCCACTACCATTGCTGCTGATTAATTTGCCGTGCTGCCTGCCTGCCAACTCATTATTTGGCTGGCTCGCTCTCGCTCTCTCCGACTCTCCGTCGGTCCGTCGTCGACTCGTGGATTCGTAGAGCAATGGAATCCGCCAGCTGCGAATGGAGACAGCGTGCTAACAAATCTCCTTTCCTCCTTCCTTTTTCAGTCAAACTGATTCTGGAAGAGCAGGTCACTAGTTTCTCGGCAAGTTGGTGGTGTGAATGTGACGTGTTAATTACTTACTCTGATTCTATATCTAACTACACACTGATGTTGGTGGAGTAGTAGTACTATCTTGTGTGGTGGTAACTTAACTTAAGACTGACTGAATGACTGACGAACATGGACTAGCCTACAGGACAGGGTGTGCGTTCACTGCGTTGTGGACAATGAACAGGTTGGAACTTTTTCCAAGCTTTTTATGCCCAGTGGAGTCTGATGATTGACGCCCCCATTCTGGAATTTAGCTAGTAAAGTCTGATTAGGTCTAACTGCTATGCATGCGTGCCACAAAATAGTAGACACTGTACACTGGCAGTACTGATAGTCTCTTTCCTGCCTGGCTCCGGCGTAACATTTGGCCTCTAACCTCATCGTAGTAGACAGCTGATACAACTCTTCAAGAATAGCCGTCGTTTTCCTGCTCGAAAAAGACTGCGTTTACGAAACAAAAAGCGAGTTTTCACGATGGAAATTCCCAAATTACTACGCCCGTGCCGTGAGGCCACAACACGATAAGGAAGCTTCCAACTTCGGTTTTTCCGGAAGGTTGGCCTGCCTGGATGCCTTCATGGGCCAGGCCAGATTACTAGAGAAACTCGAACATGCGACCTGTTTCCCCCTACGCGACGGGGCGGGGATTTCTTGTGCGGGCCTCTAGGCCCGCACGGAGAGTGGCGAGCAGCAAGTGCAGGCCTGCGCTCGCGTCACGTGCACGGCGACTAGACCTAACAGGTGGGACGTTTCAGCCCAGCACCAGCGGGCAGCGGCCTCGTCAAAGATTTCACACCCGCATGATGGGCCGGCACAAGATGAAGTGATGAGCGGTTAAGCGGGCCTAAGAACTGGACTGGATTGCAACGTATCCCCTCCATCGTTAAATATTTGATGCCGTTAATTTTTTAAAATATATTTAACAGTTCGTTTTATTTAAAAAAATTATGAAATATATAAAATTATAAGTGTGTATAAAATTTTATTTAACAATAAATCAAATGATAAGAAAAAAGAATTAATAATTTTGTAAAGTTTTTAAATAAGACAAACGATTAAACATGTATAAAAAAATCAAAGTGTCAAACACCAAGGGACGGAGGAATGGCCGAGCCAACCACACAAAAAACCTGCACGCCCATGCCTACTCCTGTATCCTGGATACGGGCGTTGCAACTTGAACACGATTCAGGAAGAATTAATTAACGATGATGCATCACTCTGCAATTGAATGCTGCTACACGAAAATAGGCAGACAGTGATCAGACCCTGCATGACCTGCACGCAGAGCAAGTTGCGATGCGAGTGCGATATTCGCGGCAGTCGATCAAAGAACTCCTAGCTCGTCGCCTCGTCTGGTCTTCTTCTCGAGGGAAAGCTGCAGATGCAGCAACCAGACAGGAGAAGCCGACCCCAGTAAATGGAACGAAGCACTCAAGTTGGTGGAGAAGCCGACCCAAGCCTGCTTTTGACGACCAAGAGCATGTGATTTTCCCGGCACGAGGTTTGCAGGCTTGCTGCAAACTGGAGTGCTATAATACAGTACTCTATACAGGCATGCGCGCTATTAGTATACTATACTACATATATACCTAGTTTTTTGCGGTGATACTCATACTATACATAACTGATGACTGCTATAGTATATGCCATGCAATGACGAAATGGAATCTCGCACACACCCCTGAGGCCCTGCCCTGCGTGCTGTTTCCAGATTCCAGCGGCTCGCGCTCAGATCCTCTCGATCGGCCAAGCAGAATCCAGGTCAAAGTCTAGATTCTCATCCGCGACTACGACTATGTGCGTGCCCACGCAAAGCAGCAGCTAAGCTAGCTAATTAAGCTTAGCTTAGGCTCCTGCATGCGAAGACTAACTAATGTGCCATGCATGTGATCGAGGCAGCATGCAGGGGAGAGAGATTATTGATTATTGGAGGGCGAATGGGCGATTCATTCAAGCAAGTAAGCTTAAGCTACCTATAGCGACCAATCTCCTGCCCTGCTTTGCAATAAAATGACTCGAGCGAAAGAAGGGAACCTTTTGGGCCACGTGAAATCGAAAGCTGTTGCACATCCCATCGTTGCCGTGCGTGATGCCCCGGTGGCTTTATGGTGTCCCCGGTTCCTTTGTTCTTTTATAAGGGCAGGCAGGAAAGTAACTTTAAGCAATAAATGTTGCTACAGTACATAGCATTATACATTGTGGGAGAAGACTATAGCACAATAGCAATAAAACTTGGCATCAGGCTTGCGGTGTGGCAACAAGCCATAAATTACAATTCCTTCACTATTTCAAACAGTAAAAATATACAGTGTAACTGCTAGCCGTTGATGCCATGCTAGCCGCTGCTTCAAATTTGCAATCCTGCCTCCATCACCACGGTCTCTACAAAAGGAGGCACAAGTGAGAAATCTGAAAGAAGAACACAAACAAGTCGTTCATTTCACCACACACCAAATGGAACCTTTCAACAAAAATTTCTCAAACCTCCTCAATCCAGTCTTCTCAAGTCAAGCATCGGATGCTGATGGCCAAAACCCTCCTCCAACCCAATTTCCCACTAGTTTTCCCCAAAACCTCAGACCTAATTTTATCCCTAATTTCTATCCTTTTGGTCCTCCAAGCAACTACCAGCCATATGGCCACCNGCAGATGAACAGGGGACCGAGATATTTTCTCCCGCGAGTTTCCTTCACGAAGGCCCTGGAACGCAGTAAAATTTTTTTTCAAGTGGGACCCAGCGGGACCCACTTTATTTACCTGTTTGAGCCTTAACCATTGTGGACATCGCCATAGCTGTGACTATCTAACTGTGGGCCCACTCCTAATGCCAATTCAACCATATACATTGGCCTTGCCCTAACTCGACAGGCTTACTAGGATAGTAGGATATATAGCTTGCAAGTATGCAACTTACAAGTACGCAATTATAGATACCACTAGATCATGCATGTATGGCTCTTAGGGCCTGTTTAGTTGGTAAAAAAAATTACAAAAACATCACATCAAACGTTTGACCGGATGTCGGGATGTGTTTTTGGACACAAATAAAAAAACTAATTTTATGGCTAGCCTGTAAACTACGAGACGAATTTTTTGAGCCTAATTAATCCGTCATTAGCACATATGGTTATTGTAGCACTTATGGCTAATCATAGTCTAATTAGGCTCAATAGATTCGTCTCGTCGTTTATAGCACGGCTGTATAATTAGTTTTATTTTTCATCTATATTTAATGGTCTATGCATGATTGCATGAGTTTAAAGATTTGATGTGATGTTTTTGGAAAAAAAAATTGGAACTAAACTATGCCTTATATATTAGGGTTACTGATTGGTGCCGGCCCTGCCTGACTGCCTGTGGCTTCTCCCTCTCGATCCAGTACACACGGTCTAAAGCTGAATGCAGCATCTTTCTTCGCGGAGAAGTATATCTTAGTACAGCAATGGTTGGTACTACACCTTGACCCACTTTCGCCAGCACACCGTATGTTGGTAAAAAAACATGTTTAACCGCATGCATTGCATATAAAGTATTTTACGGTCCTTGAGTAGATACCAAGAGGTATTATTTTTTCTACTGTAAATTTGGTATCTTCACTAAAATTTTAGTACTTCCCGGTATTTTTTTCAAGTACTGTAAAATTGCTCTTGCATATATTACCACATATCTGTCTCTTGTGAGTTATGGATTCTGCAACAATATATCCAAGAAGATTTTGCAATCAGCTATCTGCATGGATCCACGCGACATACGACTCCCTAATTAAAGTGCTAGCGCAGCAGTAATCACAGACATGGGCAATCTTACAAGCACAACAAAAATAGGCCTCTCTGATTCATGGGAATTTCATAGGAAAAAATATAGGATTTTTGTTTCCATAGGATTTGGCATTGTAGTCATTTGATTCCCACAAAGAACAATCTCCTACCCAAGAACATTGTTGAGTCTGCCACCTGCAGCATCTGCTGCCGAGGCGACGAAGATGCCAACCATCTGTTCTTGCGGTGCCCCATGGCTAAAGCTTTCTGGGCTGCTATTCAGGTGACGCCAGGAATTACTGATCTTAACCAAATCTACAACGTCAGGAGCCCTTGCTCCATTCCTCAATCTCACTTTGAGGTGTTCTTCCTCCTTTGCCTCTGGAATTTATGGCTGCACCGACATGGCGTCGTCTTTCGTAATGATCAACCCTCCCTTCAGCGACTTCTTAGGTCGTGTATTGCTGATATCCCGTTGTGGGCTAAAAGATTGTCCATAGGTGACCGCTATGTAATCAATCACTGGAAGAAGGTTCTCCTTCGGGGAATTCTTCAGTTGTAATTTACGTTGTAATGAACTTTATCCCCCCTAATTTTCAATGAAAGAATTCAGGTGGGAAGCTCTGCCCCGGTGAACTTTCAAAAAAAAAAAAAAGACATAGGAAAGTTGAAGAAAAGTTTCATATGGAGAATATGGGAGAATCACAGGAAAGAAAGCAAACACTCTTAGCTCTTTTTCCCATCGTGCGTGCGTAGGAGCGAGGCAATTGACAAGATCAATGCACAAATGAGAGAATGATAGAAAGAGACAAATGACAAGTAAAATTAATTTGGTAACTCTTATACACTATCTAGCATTCCTTTTCTTGTGAAATTCCTCTACCTTTTTAAATAGCTACTTTCATAATTTTGCTATGGCTTTTAATCCTTTGTCTTGTAGTTGTATTCCTGTAGGACTTCTATATTTTTTTTTCTTCTATTCGTACGTTTTTACTATATTGTTTCAAAGGGCACTTGTCAGGTAGTTACATATCATTCTTGCTACAATTTTTTTAATCGATATTGCACAGTGCTCTATAGTAACCACTCGTGATGTTATGCCCTCATATTGTTTTGGACACTACGCGCCATTTGTACTTGCTCATTTGTTTGAACACTTCCACTATATGGTCTTACAAGTTCTCACTTCATCCAACAGATGAATTGACTTCCAGCTATAAAATTGGATATATAGGCTATAGCCATGTTCATAGCGAGAAATTGTTTTTCGTCTAGAGTTGAAGTCATGAGTTCATTTGTTTTGAGACAGCAATAATATGGCATGAAATACTGAGCCATGTCAGATGGAAGAAAAAGATGTACAACTAAGAAGCAATTACTATTCTTATCTTTTCGCTTTCTTACAAAAACAGGCAATATATACCATGTATGTATAAGTATGTGTTTTGGATTCGTTTGTTTGTGTGTTTTCTCCATTACATGTACACCCCGGAATTTAGTCCTGTCTCCTGTGTTTGCCCTGTCGGCCTGATCGACCTGACCTTGATGTTACAGTAGCCAACAATTGTAACACTGCTTATATAGACAATAATGTTAACATGTCCCACCCTAAAAAAAGGACCTATAGGCATTGCGAAAAGAACATGCTAAAAGGCTACGCTGTGCACATATTGGCACTGTGCGTCTGATCGCCTACGCGGCTACATCCAATTACGCATGGCAACGTGACAGATCAAAGGGAGTGTACACCGCGCACAGATATACCAGCGTGTGTCTGATAATGTCTGCACAGTTTGGAAGCATGGCCATTACTACTTTGGGCTCCTGTACAAGTTAGCGCCACCCGCCCATGCATAGGGTGCGGTAGCGTCGGCATGCAAAGCAAAGCTACTAGACCGGGCATGCACTGCACTGTGCATGCAGAGCGCGCATACAGACACATACAGTGTGCAGTGCGATGGCAGTGGTACGCGCATTGGGATTGGGCGCACGGCAACCGAGGTGGGAGGTTGCTAGCGCTGCACTGCAGCCGGAAACCGGCAATCGAGCCAGGCCCGTACCTTCCCATGCAGCCTGCGCCCACCTGCTGGTTGGCTGCTGCTTCCTGTCTTTAGCGCGGAAGCCTCTGGTCGATCGACGACGCACCGGCCATCCCGGCCCTCCTTTAAAGCGAGCTATAGCTAGCGAGCGGCCGTGAAAGGCTCGTCGGCATGCATGCAGGAGTACACTACTATACGCGCGTACCCTCTCCTCCCGTCGTCTCGTCACGTCGTCCGCGCGCTTCCCTCTGGTTTTGACGCGAAGCGACGTGCATACAGTAGATGCCAAAAACCGAACAGAGCCAGGCGAGAGCATGCAGCTAGAGCCGCCGTACATTGCTAGGCGAGACACGCAGCGCGCGCCGCGACCCGGCCCCGGCCGGTTGGGCATCGAGAGCGTGCGTGCGGGAGACGGGAAAAATGGGAACGATGCGTGGGCGACTCGTAGCCACTCGGCCGCGCGCGGTTGTGCCGGGGTTCGCGGCCGGTGGCGATGACCCACGGAGCGTACGGGGGCGCACGCGCGCTCGCGGGGCGCGGGGGTTGCGGACCATGTGAGCAACTGAGCCCGCGCGCGCGGGCGGGGGCGGGGCAATGCACGTACGAGTGTACGACGGTACGAGAGAGGAGCACCGGCGCGCGGGGTGTTGGTGCAGTGTTGGAGTCCTTGTCGTGTTACGTGACCGGGTCACCGGCTGGCCTCGCGCGGTTGTGCTGGTGAAACGCCAACAGCTACTGCACGCATGTGTATGTGGTGTGGGTGCATGATGCATAGCTTTGTCGTTTTTACCCGTACGTCTCCGCTGTGTGCTACATTAACCGAGTGCAAGCAAAGCTAAACATAGTAGTAACACGTACGGATCAACAAGATGGTTTGGTTCAGTGGGTGCAGTGCAATGCTAGGTACGTTTTGGCGGGTTTACTCATCAGCGGGTGGACGGATGTTAGTTGCTTACCGGGTGATGGTTTTCATGCACACGCATATGCGTAAGCTTAAAGGCTTTCCCATTGTGAAAACAGGTCCTATAAAAAATGAATTGGGGCAGTATATACTCAATTTCAAATTAACGACATTGTATAGTGTGTGCAGCCAAGCTTCAAACTCTTACCGGCTAGTAGACTAAATAATATTAGAAGTTAATTGTGAAAATAGCATTAAAATATTTTTCATAAAAACACTTTTATATTGGTAAAGAGCTTTGTTACGATCCATACAAAGCTATACTTCCAAGTACCGGACTACCGGTACCACCAGGTAACAACCGAAATTTACATGTTCAAGAGGGTGCAATTGCAAACCAACTGGCGAAAGCAGTGGAGACTGCCCGTGGCATGCGTGTAGCACTAAGATGCCGCAATCTCCTACCAGCACTTAGTAGCCACGAATGCGGCGAATGGTTGAAAATAAAACTGTTACAACAATAACAATGGATTAGCAATCTTGAAAACAATAATATTTGTTGTATCCTGTTTTGCGAGCACAAACGATCATGAATGAGCTCAATGACACAATAATAGTAGGTGAGTTTAGGTGCATCGATCACTTTAGCGGCAAAAACCTCAAGGAAAGTAGCGGTGGGATAGCTTAAGTGGGGTTGACAGCAAGTATGAAGATAATGTTTCGTAGTGTCAAGCGAGTTTGAGGGTAATAGGTATAGGTTTGGGTGAACTGATGTGTAGGAGAAAGAAAGAGGTGAAATGCGAGAGACATGTGAAGATAAAGAGTGTTTTAGGTAATGCTTGTCATAACTTTTACTAGTTGGAAAGTTAAAAAACAAGCTAATGTCTGGATAGAGCATAATAGATGAGAACAGGCGGAAACTTTCTATACTAATTAAATAATTATAGATTTAAAAGTTAAACCATGAGTAATATATCCTATAAAATTAGTTTGACAATTATTAATTAATATTATGACAATTAAGGAAGCTAAAATTCACATGCTTTATAGTTTAAAATATAATAAAAACAGCGCAACTGTGTGCGTTGCTCCTCTAGCTGATGTTCGAAACAACATGTAAAAACGAACGGCGATGTGTATTCAAACCTTCTTTGAACGAACAAAGGAGTTTCAAACTTTTAACACAGAGCATATATAGGTCAGCTACTTGTTCTTTTAACCGCATCTCATACTGTAACGTGATTACTGACAGCATTAGTCTCTGTGTCTTAACATGGACATATCAAGACCCACGTATCTAATTGCTACTCTATTTGATCCGAAACATTATACATTTGTCATGGCTGTTAAGGAAACGGAGCAGCAATTTGAGCTGATTTAATTATTGGTGACAAAAGGCACTTTGCAAACCACCCCCCCCCCTCCCCCCAAAAAAAAAAAAAGAAAAAGAAAACACACACAAAGGAAAAGGCAAAACCAAGAGAGGAGGATGCATACTTAAGAGGGACGCGGAAAGCGGTTTCGATCTTTTTATGCGACGATGTTTTTTCCATCTCTTAGCTTTTTAATCCCCTTTCTTCTTCCCATTTTGTGCCCACTAACAATCTCGATAGCGACAGCCCAAAAATCTAAGCTTTCAGTGCGCAGATAAATTTTCTTTCCATCTCAACTTTTCGCATTGGCACACAAAATAATCTCTGATCAAGTGATTAGTTAATGATATCTCGAACCATTTTTGGACAAAATCGACCTGCCTATCCCCATCTTTCCGACCCATGAACACCTTAATCAATACTACTACGCTGTGTTGTTTGCAGGTAGCTAGCTAGGCACACACAAAGATAAAAAGAACAGATATACTATAGTAGTAGTAGTTTGTTTTTAAGTTGGTTTCTATCTTCTGGTTGTTATTATTGTTGGCAGCACAACAGCCATAGTTGGTGGTGTTTTTTAATCTTCTTCTAACCAAGCGTATCAGAGAAAATAATTTACAGCAGAAAGCTAGAGGAGATATTGTCCAATGAAAAGTCAGTATGCGCAACTAATGTTTTTTTTGACTACTTGTTTCCGTTTAGTAGTTGACTATATCTTCTTTGTTAAGGTGCTTCCTTTGCAAGTCACTACTATTGCATCATTGCACAGAATAATAATAATCAATGTATACGTTTTTGAAATCCGAGACTATTTGACAGTTTGCTAATGTGAGAAAATGAAAACGGTCCCTCTACCTGGAATTTGAATACCAGACAAAATAAAGCCGGATATTATGAAAAAAATAAATTTTACAGTACTTAAGAGATACCAAGATACACAAAATTTGTTGCGTAAATTTGGTGAGCAATTTTATAGTACTTGAGAAAATACCAGGAGGTATCATTTTTTTCTTGTTAAATTTAGTACCTCCAATACCTTAGGTTCTATGAGATATATCAAATATTACACTGCAATTTTGATACAAGGACCGTAAAACTGCTAAAATTTGGTACCTCGGTACCAAACTTTATATAAAAAATATACTTACTCAAAGACTATAAGATCGTTATATCACGAAACAAGGTTTTTCTTTCGTACGGAGTCGGCCAATTTGTCCAACGGCAAGAGAAAATTCTGTACTCTGTGCTTCGTCCAGTTGATTGGGTAGCACAACAGCAATGCAGAGTTCAGGAGTAGTGCAAATATGCAATGCAGAGTTCAGGAGTACGCGCGTAGTGCTGCTCGTGTCGTGATAGCCATCAATTATCGGAAAGAGAATTAACTGCTCCAAACTGTAGTCCCTGTACAAAGTTCTATGTATGATACACCCATCAATTATCGGAAAGATAATTAACTACTCCAAGTTATAGTCCCTGTACAAAGTTCTATGATACTAGATCGCTCGCGTTCTTCTTGGACAGATGTGTCCAGGTTCAATGAACTTAGTGTACTTGGTAGGAGAATTACTCCGCTATGACATTGTCTAGCATCTGAAATCAAGTGGTATTTTAAATAGATTTATATGGATATTAATTGCGATGGAGTGAATATAATTTATATGATTAACCTTAAATATATATTTAGGACGATAATCTTTCGAGGT
Source organism: Leersia perrieri (assembly GCA_000325765.3). Classification (NCBI taxonomy): domain Eukaryota; kingdom Viridiplantae; phylum Streptophyta; class Magnoliopsida; order Poales; family Poaceae; genus Leersia; species Leersia perrieri. Next base: position 22,908,716 of record CM002480.1, read on the forward strand.
TCAAACCTAGTAGCTTGGTTCGATTTGTAGCACTTTACTTAGTGTGGTTGGTTTGATAGGTGATTTTAGCCCTTTTGGCTTTTGTAGCTTTCACATCACATGTTTTAGTAGTACACTAGCTGACTCAGTTCTGTCTTGGTGATATGCTAAAGGACTAGAGCGGTGGTAAATTTATATTTACGCACACATAAACCAAAATAGTAAGACAGTTTTCATCTCGTAGGGCAAAGGTAACACTGTTTTAACTTTTAAGGTTCAATCAGGGTATAAAATGTTGAGTTTCACATTTTTGGTCTGGTTTTTAACCATTTTGGTTACGAAATGAACTATCCATATGTCTATATCCATATTCATAAATGCTTGTATTAACAGACATTTACGGACGGAGGGAGTATTTTTCCGGTAAAAAACAAAAATCCTTTTTAAATATATTAATGGACGGTGATTGAATAACCAAACATTAATTATCGCAAAATTAATTGTAGTTTTGTAAGTAACTGAAATTAGCTCAACAATCCACCCATGATTTAAAACTTACCAGATGCCCGGCTCCATTATACAGCACCTCAATTTGGATCTCCGTGCTTGTTTAATTCTTCTGAGAATTAACTTCGTTAAGGTCAAGTGCTTTCTTTTATGCCAAAGAGAAATGTATGCAAGTTTCCGAAATAAAAATAACAAACTTAATTAAATCACCGTTGCTAGTTTGCTGTAAAATATATATATGAGAATAGCATATATATTATGGTCATAGAATGGTTTATGATCTTTGAGTAGATAGATCCCAACATGGTTTACGATCCTAATGTTAATTACTTATAGGATGTGACACCTTATTCATGTTACTTTGATACAAACGTGAGATAACAAGAGGTAAAAAAAAATGCTAAAAGTTTGTAGTACGGCATGGTCTCTTACCAGGGAATCTGATTATAGATGATTTTCACATTCGAGGTATCAAGATTGAGTATGTCAAAATGAAACTATCATTTACCATTCTGGGGCAGATGTTTAATTTGTGGGGTTTTTTTGCTATAATTTTGTCACTCCTTTTACGTTCGGACCTTCGAAAATGTGTGATTAATATGTGATCAATATTCAAACTTATACCATAGGGAAGAGGATTGATAATTTCAGGCGAAACACAGTAAACAATTAACATGTAGGAGTAAACCAAATATGACCTATTTATCTTTCATGAAAATCAAGACCATAGAGCTTAGTGGAAATCCGTTTAGCGCATTCAAGCTTGAGCTTTTTTGTGCTATTTGAATTGCAGCAATCTCTCGTTTAAAATTTTACCCTCTTGGCTTCTCACCACCCATGCATGTGGTGCTTTTTACAAATGGGGCTACAGTCGGTACCAATGATACAACATGCTTACAGATCTTTACTTCGTGTAAAGCGTTCACTTCACAAATTTGGCACCAGGGCTTCACATTACCTCTTTTGGCCCAACGACAAAGGCCTCCAGCTTCGCCATTGGCTAGCGAAGAGCGATGCATCGAGCCAGAAAGCGGAAACTGCAGGAACCCACGGTGGACTCGTGCACGCGGCGTACGCTTCCCCCACGTACGCCGCTAGAAAACAAATGATACGGCCGTAGTCTACCAGGTAAGCAGTGCGAGCGCCCCACACGTAGGATCCACATGGCATCCTCCGTGGCGCTCCCCCCACGTGCCCTACCTCGTGCTTGTCGCTGGGCCCACCCCCGAGCTATAAGTACCCCGCACCTCTCCCACTCCGCCTCCACCCAACTCAACCTCAGCGAAGCGAGCGCGCGCACACACACCAATTCGTCTCGAGTTCTTGTCGTTGCCGCGACGAGCCGAGGCGAGATTCTGTTGCGCGAGGGAGACAGTGGATAGTTAATTTGTGTGTGCGATCATGACGAACCAGGACGTGGTGGTTTCGGAGATGGGCATCGTGGCGGCGGGCGCGGCGCTGACGGTTGGGCCCGGCGCCGGTGGCCTCTTCGCGTGCCGCAGCGCGGCCGCGGGGGGCATGTCGTCGATGCGGCAGACGTACCTCGACCTCGCCGTGGCGGCGGCGGCGGCGCGCTCCGCGGCGAGCTGCAGCGCCACCACCTGGGCCGACGCCATGCGGGCCTCCTCGCCCACACGCTCGTCCCGCTCCGCCGCCGACGTCGACGAGTTCACCGCCTGGGTGGTGGGTTTTCGTGTCCTGTATTTCTTTCTCCTTCGCCACCGTCGCCGGCGTCGTGTCTGAGCCTTTGTTAATTTGTTCGTTTGTTTAACAGAGGAAGCACCCGTCGGCGCTGAGCAAGTTCGAGGAGATCGCGGGCGCGAGCAAGGGGAAGAAGATTGTCATGTTCATGGACTACGACGGCACGCTGTCTCCCATCGTCGCCGACCCTGACACGGCCTATATGAGTGACGCGGTGAGCTACCCGTCGTGTCGCTGCCTGTATAACGCCGGCTCTCGGCTGTTGCCCAGTTGCCCTTGCTGACTTGCGTTCTCTTTCCATGGCGCAGATGAGGTCAGCGGTGCGCGAGGTCGCCAAGACCTTCCCGACGGCGATCGTGAGCGGGCGTTGCCGCGACAAGGTACATTGCCGGAGCCAATCCTCTCGCCCTCACATACACTTTGACACTCTCTCGCGTTTTCTGATTCCTCTTTGTCCTTCGTGTTAAAGGTTCGTAACTTCGTCGGCCTCTCCGACCTCTACTACGCCGGCAGCCATGGCATGGACATAAAGGGACCAAGCTCCAACGTATGCTCGCTCACCACTTCATCTAATCATCTCCTCATTCCCATCACTTGTAAAATAATTAGTCTTCTTTGCACATGTCAATCTGCAGCCGGAGTCTGTCCTTTGCCAGCCAGCAAGCGAGTTCCTTCCCATGATCGACGAGGTAATAACCTGACCTGCTAATGAGGATTAATTAGGAGCCGGACACTTGTCGATTTGTGCTTAGCTCAACCAAACGTTGCTTAGTCGAGACCCACAGAAACTAATAGTGATGAATATTCACATTTTGTCAGGTGTATAAGACGCTGGTAGAAAAGACGAAATCTACACCTGGAGCCAAGGTGGAGAACAACAAGTTCTGCCTTTCCGTCCATTTCAGATGTGTAGATGAAAAGGTAAGCAGGACTCACTCTATCTTGGGAATACCAGCACAAGTTTCACTTAACTACAGAGCTTTATAATAACGAGCAGCTGCATCATGTGCGGCTATAGTTTATCCACACAATGGTCTGAAAAATAACTGGCCTCTCTGCAGAGATGGAATGCTTTGGGGGAGCAAGTCAAGGCTGTGATCAAGGAATACCCCAAGTTGAAGCTTACTCAAGGAAGGAAGGTAGGCATGCATATTCTTGTCAATGTTCATGAACCTACCAAGTAATTACCCAGAAAATCTTTTAACTTAATAAAGCTGCCTAGTGAGGATCTTAACGAAGATTGCAACTTTTTTTTTTAGGTTTTGGAGATCAGGCCGAGCATTAAGTGGGACAAGGGCAAAGCTTTGGAGTTCTTGCTTGAATCGCTGGGTATGTACGAACATCTGGACATTTTGTCTTTTCTCCACCTTCTATGAGACCATGACTGCTACTATCTTTTAATTAATCTTCGTGTCAGCGTCGTCACAGTCGCTTTCGTTTCGGTTTTATTTCACTTGCGTTCCACACCACTGTCGTAAAAAAATCGACCGATGACACTTTGCCTGTTTCGCTGTTCCTCTCCAGGATTCGCTAACTGCAGCGACGTCCTGCCAGTGTACATCGGTGACGACCGAACCGACGAGGACGCTTTCAAGGTAAACATCACGTCAGTTTAACAAGAACACATAACAATTGGGCATGCATCCAATCACCACTTTGCTGTATGTTTAATTCCATGCCTCGGTGATTCCATCTAGCTGCATGCATGTTCTGTTTTGTTTTAAACATATAATTAACTTGGTCAAAACCTTTCCTCGCTGTGTTGACACCAGGTGCTGAGAAAGAGAGGTCAGGGCCTGGGTATCCTTGTCTCCAAGTGCCCCAAGGAGACCAACGCCTCCTACTCTCTCCAGGACCCAACCGAGGTAAATTAACCAGCTCGATCAGACAAAATCGCGCAGGAGTACCTTTTTGTATACCCACATGTGCACAGTATATAAACATTTTTGTCCCGTTTCTGCAGGTGATGGAGTTCTTGCTCCGGCTGGTTGAATGGAAGCGGAAATCGTCGTCGTCGCCGTTGATGATTCGGCCGAGAGTATAGCGGCTGTGAAACTGAAACTGAAACGTTCTGAAGATGGGCACGAGGCGCATGCCGGACGGCCGGTGTGCCCAATCATGCGAACATACCCCACCACCAAGTACTACCCCCCATTTTTTTCCGATGATTTCTGTGGTGGCCTCTGCGACGGACTCGTGGTGGTTACATGCTCTTCGATTCCGTCCCCTGTGCCACCGAGGAAAAGGAAGCCACACAACAAAAAACTCGCTTAGCTCTCGATCAGATTCCGGCATGTTTGAGCAGGACCAAACAAAGCAGGCTCTAGGCATGTTGGTGTACTGCAGGTAGTGTTGCAGCTGCAGTCTAGAACAGTAACTATATATCTACTACCCGGCAAATGTACTATTAGTAGTCTACTGCTACGGCTACGACTACGACTACCTTGTATTATTATTTTTTTGGTCCCATGGGCTTGGAAGGCATATGCAAAGCTACCTGCCATCTTAGACCCTTAACTAAACAGAGAAGTTTCTATCTCTATGAACTGTTCATCACCCCATGTAAAATGTACTAGCTAGCTAGAGCAAGACTTAATATTTGTCCGTTTGTCGTCAGTTCGTACTCTCCTTGATCGATGTTTCCCTCTGTAAAATGTAGTGGAGTTAATTAATATCAATGGATTATTCTCATGTGTACTTCCATCTGATGAGATGCATGCTAACTTCTTTGTTCCTTCGATGATCTCCTGACGACGGAGATATACACTGATGTGATCATGCATGAGCACCGTGTAGAAAAAGGAGGCCAGGTGTCCCGCTGCCACCGTACGCATGCACACAACACCTCGCGGGAAGCATGTGAACGGCTTGTTTGCATGATCACCGGCCTGCCAGTTTCTTGCGTACAGTGACAAACTAGCTAGCTAGCTCCACGCTCGCAGTGCGCATTGTTTACAGGATTAACCAGGTCGACCTGATTCGTGTCGATCAGCTGTGATTTATGAGTACATTGCGTGCGTGTACGAACGTGTGATATATTAAACGGGGGAGATTCTGAATTGTTTTTCGGCCTGTGTTGTACTATGGAAACAGCTTATTAGGACGAAGATGTGTGTATCAGAGATCTACACATGTACACCTATATTACTAACTCAGTAGCTCATGTCGTTGATTCCTTGATCAGACACACGATAGGCTGGCTCCTCCAACTATGCATGCTGTGGTCCTGCCTTGCCGCTCATCAATGGCAATATACAATGCATTCTATACGTGTTGCATCTTTGAATATTGAGGTAAGTTCTTGATATGATCAGATTTGGCGGTAAAAAGTAGAATGGAATTAAACACAATCTAATTAACAATCTCTGTGTCTCGTGGCCTTAATTAGGCCGCAACTCCATCTGAAGACGACTACTTATGTAGACAATTATTAATCACCGTAGATGTACTATAGCACCACTACTACTAAACATTAAGTGAGTGAAGCCTCTCTCCCCTGTCCAGATGGTTCCTCACAATGATTCGATGCATATTCTCATGTGATTGCATGCCCATAGTACATTTCTAGAGAACTAGCTCATGTTCTTCTGCTGGAAAAGCCAGTGCTACTTAAAATGTTCATCTTTATCAGAATCATGCATATATGATGCAAGCCTCTCCCAAGGTCGAGCTAGCTAGCTGACTGTTTGGACCACCAAAGCCAATTATCTTTGATGTGTCACTTCCAGTGACCAATTGATCATCCTACTGCTTTTTCCCTGCCCCCATAGGAGGTTTCCTAAGCCATGAAAATGAGTAACTGCTGCTGGAAATAGAAGCATTGCCAATCCAATCACGCACACAATAATGCACCTTCTGTGTGCTGGAATTAGTAGGTTCTTGCCTCTGTTTGTCCTGCATGCTCAGAATTATGAGTAGTAGTATATACTAGTGTGCACTGTGCAGACACCACAACACAGGAACTCCCTAGGCCAGTGGTGGTTACACATATATTCTGATGCAATTTATGATTGGGATTCAGTGGTACATCTGATACTAGAAAACATCCACCAACCGAAACAAACTTTTAATTTGAATACTGCTAACCTAGCTTATCAATCACTATCAAGGTTGAGCCCCGCATTCACGCTCCAACCAACCAGAAGCACCCATGCATCGACATCCTCCTCACAGCTGCAGCGATCCATCGTCTTCTGATCTGCAGTCGTCTCTCTGTTGGCCACGTAAGATAGGGTTTTGTTGGACCCCTTGGTCCTATGAAAGGTGGCATCTGTGCGATGCGTTACGGACTCAGAATAGCATCGTCATTAATTCGTCCTTTATGCCTTTTTGTCACCAGCAGCCTACACTTCTTCTGGGGCTCAACTCATGCATGCAAGTGTTATTTGCTGCAATCAAGAGCCGATAAAATGCATGCGTATCTCTGCAGCAAACGACGGCGCGTGAGTTGATGAATCTATTACGTTGCAACATCTCGATGTGGATATGTATATTCAGCTGGTGATTTTGTGCGGTATCAAATTGTCTTTATCGTTTGTTATTGCAGTGTCACCACCTTATCTCTCAAGGCAGCTGGGTTGTGTCTTGGTTGTATGTCTTCTATCCCTTGCTGTAGAAGCAAAAGATTGCAGTTTTGCTAGCTGGCAGCCTATACTAGGAGTACTCAAAGTAATTAGCAGAAAAGAAGATTGACAAGCAGCTGGTCACAGAGTCCTTGCATGGATGATACAAAGAATTAAGCATACTGCACTCGATCACTAGCTAACTGTCCTGCATTGTTTCCTAAGTTCCTACACAATAACCCAAGCCAACATGGAATTATTAAAACCGTCGCGCCTTTGAGAGAGCGCGCGCACACAAACGCAGTCACTGATTGTGGTACTGATTATACAATTGGCCTCTAATCTGGCATTGAGATCCCCCAATTAACCAAGCTAGCGATTAAAGAAGAGGTTAAAAAGGATCATAGCAATAAAAAAGGCGATGCAACCATTATAGGGTGCAGCGAAACAATGCTTGTTTATACAGATCCAAGCTGCTTTGCGAGGATATTTTACACCAAAGGCCTCGTAGAAAGCTGGCTGCCCTTGAATCAAGTGACAATGGCGAGGCAGGCCCCCACAAGCCCCACATGGCTCCCAGGTGGAGAGATCTATCCAGTATCCATTATTTACCTAAACAATCTAGAACTCTTCACAGAATCATATATAAATTTTACACGCCTCAATGTGGCACTCCTGTTACTTGTAATACTAGTGCTGCTTGAGTTTGTTAGGAGATAATTAAGCAGGGAGTACTTCACATTTCCAGAGGCTTAACAAATACTGTTTAGCAAGAAAAGGTCAGAAGGGTCAGACACAAAACAGGTGAAGTGAGTGTGAGAGAAAGGGGCATTTTAGTTTTGAGAGATACTATACTACTGATGCGTGCTGCTGCTTGCTAATTTGTATGCTTTTTTTTAGGTAGATCAAAAGGGAGGGAGTGACTGGTGATCGAGGCACAAATTATGTGTAAAGGAATCTGATGGTTGAGAAGGGAGTTGGAATCCACTAAAGCCATGGTGCTTTTTATTCAGCAGCACCACCTGCAGTGCCGTGCAGGGGTAGAGAGGTATTGGTACACAGGCAAGTGTCCAGAAAAGGCTTTGACATTTGACAAGTGCCCCCCTTTCATATGTGGAAAGGTGGCGAGTCCACTGTGTTTTAGCTCATGATTGGTGCCTAAGCCACCGTATAAAATAACTAACCCTAGATGAGCCTCATTATTGGTGCTTGATGGTGGTTGTGTTGGCCTGTTGGGTAAGTAATTGGGTCGTTTTGAGTTGAGCTGGGTCTCTGTCTCTGATCGGGTCACATCTGAGAGAGCCACATTTGAGTTAGTGCTTCCTTCAACACGAACCCCATGCAAGTGCGACCAAACAATATTGCAAGGAAGCAAGCAGCCAGCCAGCCAGCACAACTCCCGAGAATCTAATGCCTGCCAATCATGTACCTAATGTAGCTAGCCAGGTGTTAGGAGAGGAACAACTGTCAAAATGCCCTTCATGCCTGCATCTGCATGCCAATTCCAGATCTTTATCTGCCCATACCCCAAGCGCATGGGCCTGCTGCATGCATGCATATGCATGCCCTCTGTTACCACTCCGACTAGTTCACTGTACTGTACTACAACTAGCTTGCTCCAAAAGCATTGCCCCAGCCCCCATACTCATCTTCGTCAATTGATCGATCACTCATAGTCCACGTAGCTCACACATACTCATCTTTGTTCCCTGCCTGATCCATACATACATACATACATACATATATATATATATATATATATATATCACCTATCTTAGCATAGATCAAATCTTCAGTGTACAAATTATATACTCCATGTAGCTAGCTGCTGCTGCTGCTGGTCCTCCTACTACTACCCGGGAATTTAGAATTATACTTGCATGATCCAGTGATTGGATTTGACGTGTTGACGGGAACTGTTCGGCTTTGGCGTGCCGGCCCGGTCGACGCACCCAGATGCACTTTTATGTGACCCGGGGCCGGGGCTCGTCCCGCCGGCGTCAGATGTGTCGCGCGCTCGATCGTCGTGTGGCTGCGGGCTCGCCCACGGGGCTCCTCGCCGCTGGCGCCTACTACGCGCGCGGGCGCTTTTTCGGCGGAAAGAACCTGCGGATCTGTCGTCCATCGCCCGCGCGTACGTTACGTGGGGCAAATAACCGTCGCGCCGGCGCCGCGTGCGGGTCGAGAACGTACGCATGCGCGCACGTACGTACGTGTCGCTGCCTCGCCCGTGCCGGCTACGGGTGGACACCCGCACGCGCGCGTGGAGACGGATCGCGACGACGAGGCACAGCGCGCGCGCGCGCGAGGGGGCGGGCGCCGCGTGGGTTTGGAAGGCGCCGCGGGCGCACGAGGGCCGCGGTTTCGGTGGTTGATCGAGGAAGGGTGGGTCGTGGGTCGTGGTTGCGTTGGTGACTTGGTGTATGCTAATCTCGTGGCGGACCAAGCTACAGGCTCGGGGCGGTCGCTACAGGTGGCGGCGGCGGCAGGCGTACGTGCTGCGCGCTTCAGGAACGTGAGATCGATAGATGCGAAATAGTGTACCCGTACCCGTGCGGGTTTGTTTATATGCGCGTGGATAAGTTCAGCGTGGCGGTAGAGATCATATCGATCAACGTGCGTGTGCGTGTACGTGTTAGTTTTCAATTCGGCGCGTGGCATGTGCTTCCAGATGTCGATGATATATACTTGTACTTACGATTAAGGGTGACTTAAAGAGGCATGTACTATAACTGTAATATATATAAAGTAGTATATGCTTTTTACCTCAAAATGCTTGCAACAAGGAGATGCTTGGATAGGTGTGATATCTAGTGATAAATCAAGAGAGCGCAGCCGTGTACGCGATAATTAATAACACCCAAGTCCTAATTAAACTTATTATCGTATAATCGTGCCATCCCTAGTTGTTGGCATCCTATTTATCCGGAAATATGAATTATATTGGATCTGGTATTACAACCATGCATGCATGTTTGTCCACCATTCCCCAATAAATGAAGATCATGTGGTAGTATTATTTTCGCACTTATTCTGTTGTTACATATCGCAATTGTCTGACCATGTCGAATGTATTAGTTTTGAGAATATATCGAGGGAGTAGGTGAATTGTAACATGTTCGTTGATTATAATATTAAGGCCTTCATTGATTGACTATAGCTTGCAATTGGAACAAATGGATGCGCTAATTAAACTGCTAATCTCAAATACACTAGTCATTAAGTATAGAGCTGCAGATCCACGAAAATGACAAGTTTATTTTTTTAAAAAAACGAAAATGACAAGTACGTAATAGCATAGAGATTACAGGCATTTCTTTTTGCTTCTTAATCTTGTGATAAGACATGCATAAAGTACTTGTTGTCAAATTCTGTATATTAAATGAACTGAACTGCCAAAATGTCCCATCGAGTAGCACCCAGTTATTTGGATTGCGATCTGGAATAATCCAGCTGACTACACACGTTGCAAAATAACTAGTACGTGACTTAATTATCATCTTATGTTTCGTTTTGTCTTAAAAAATGCTAGTTAATTACTCCATCCGTCCTAAAATATAACAAGTTTTAGAAAAGTCAAATCTAAACATTTTAAACTTTGACTATTAATAGTAAAAAATTTAAAATAAACTTTCATGTAAAAATGATGTAATTAGATTTATCATTAAACAAACTATTATAATATGCAACTATTTCAATTTTAAATAGCATAGTTTTACTAATATTATTGGTTAAAGTAGCATCTCGAAGACCGCGAAAAGCCAAAAACTGCTTATATTATGGGACAGAGGTAATTATGGGACGAGGTAATAATAAGTTCTGATTGGTACTCACGATCAGCTAGCTATAGCTAAATTAATGAAACTTTGCTTGATTAAACAACGATCAATCGAACATGGCCTGGAGTTGTTAAACTGTCGCTTCATCAGTTGAGATTCAGAGTCGCACTTTCAGAGTGACGGTTGTTGCATCTTCACCTCACGTACATTATTCCCACACAGGTCCTTTTAATTTCTGGTCCTATAGCATCGACGATGAATGTGACAGCATAAAACAGAATATATCATAAGATATATAGTACTGTGTACTTATATACGATACTACACATATAAAAAAGTTTAAGAAATGAGAAATAGCAGTGTAATGGGCCAATGACTGATCGACTACGATGTGGCGATAATGACGCCACTAAAGAATAAGATCACGGCAAAATCGCCACGAACATCACCGTGTATCTGACTGTACTTGACATCAACTCTTGTCCTTCTCGGCGGCGAGTCAACTGTCCGACCTGGCGCCGCCTGTGAAATATCTCTCCTACTGTCCAACCATCGGTGAGTGACCGGGTCGTGAAAGTTTTTTGCAGGTCCACTGACCAACCGAATCGCTATAGAGAAAAGTGTGTATTGTACTAATTAGTTGCGGGTTTATGAAATTATAATAGCACGACTTAACTTGTGTAATAATAGTCGTCTTCATCATGATTGTCAAAAAAAAAAAAAGATTGTCAGGTTGGCTTTGCAGCCACACGCACATGCATGAAATGTGGCACGTGTGCTTTTACAAGCATTCAGTAACATAACAACGTGTCTGGAGTACTTGAATGCATTATCCTTTTGCATGGTTGAAGCAATTTTCTGTTTACAGTTGGATTAGAGTATGTTGTAGTTTGGTCTAGTATATGGATTAGTCCATTTTCGAGCTGGGTTGGCAACTCATTCTTGATGCAAGGAATTTGCCCATATATGATATGTAGCTCTGGGCCCAAATTGTAGCAATTTAGCAAAGAATATGGCTTATATGTTATGCAGTATGTAGTTTTGGACCCAAATTGTACTAGCAAAATCATACTGGGTCGGATTAATCCCATGATATGTAGTCCCGGGACCCAAATTAGTAAGAACAGAGCCCAAGCTGCTTTTGGTTAGAATTGGGCCCATATGTCGTTTTTGGCCCAAATAGCGAAGATTAGGCGATCCAACCAGGTTTCCAGCGTCTAGCAAAACCCAACCCACGAACGTCTTGCGGCTCGAGCCGGAGACGGAGATGAGTCTCTCGCTTCTGCAAGGCTACTCCTCCGCCGAGGAAGACGACCCAGCCGCCGGCGCCGGCGCCGCCGAGCTGAGCGACTCCGGTGTCTCTTCCGCTGAGGACGCCGGATCAGACGGCGAGGAGGCTTCCGCTGCTCTGAGGCCTGCCGTGAAGCCACGCGCCCGCCCAAACCCTAGCCGTGGGGATGCTGGCGGCGGCGGGGACGACTCGTCGCTGCCCGCCGCACTGGATGTCTTCGCCGAGATAACAGGCCCACCGGAGTTCCTGAACCATCGATTTGCGGGGCCTGAAGAGGCCGTGGAGGCGCTTGGTGTGCTCGACCGCCGGGGCAAGGGCGGGAGAGGGGGTGACAGCAAGCAGCCGCCTCCTGGTGAGATTTCCCTACTAATTGAATAGTCAATGAATTAGGGATTGATGTTCCTCAACAATTTGATTAATACAATGTGTTGTTTAGACTTGATTTGACACCTGCAGTACTAAAATGAGCTTTCTGTTTCGTGCGCGTTTGGCGAAGTAATGATGTATTAGCGATGTAGGTTCAAATCTAGCATTGTCAGAATAGTACTCGATGCCTCGATGATAGTTGATAACACTTTGCGGCTTGAATGATATTGTGATGTGGTTGTCTTCCTTTATGTAGTAATGTATAGATATTTTTATTACCGTGTTCATCTGTTGGATGTAAGTGTTAGAGCAAGATCAATAGTAGAGTTGATTGCTTACTCCAAAAATTAAAATATTAATTAGAGCCAATTGCTTTAATTCTAGAACGAATTCCAGTATGCTGGTTGAGAGCTCGAGATTTTGATCCAAAAATGGGTAAGCTATCGTAATGTTGGACGGCCTGGGGGTGTTCATGCTGCACAGTGGTTTGATGGTATGGCTAGATTTTCATCTTAGATATCAATACAGATATTAGAGAATACACTCTTCTGGATTAGTTTGTTTTACATATCACATTGAATCATGATCGTGGCACAATTGGGATGCATGGCAAGGACCAAATGAGAGAAATGGTGCTAAGAGAAAGTGCCTGAGAGAATTTGAATCTGCTCAAGTATCTTACATTTTTCATGAATGTACTGTCAAAGTGCAGCATATCCAAAGAAATGCTCGTCACCTGATGAGCGTTTATAGATTGTGCGCTCTTACAACTGTTTTGAATGCATGGCACAAGATACATGCCAAATTGGATCTGATCACTATATGTGCTTCCATCTGCTTAGCAATAGTGTTTCATGTTTGTGCAATAGCACTTAACACTGTTTCCAATTCAGTTTTTGATCTGAGTGTGATCTGACTTATAAAACCCTCTCCAGGTGCCGTTGTGGTTGCGAAACCTCAATTGGTTGCAATTCGTGAACGAGTTAGCAGTGGCACAAATGGTGCTAACCCTCCAGTTTCTGCTGAAGGAAAGAGAATAATAGGTGCTGCAAATCCTGGTCCAGAAGATGCTGCCGATCTTCTAAGGTTGGTCATTTTTATCAACACTACAACAGTATGATTTGAAAAACTTGCTGACTTCATGGTTAATACTTTTTCGGCTCTTAAAACCGTGTTTCTTTTCAATTTGTAGAATGTGCCTCCAATGTGGTATACCAAAGACCTATTCACATGCGCGAGGCATGGTATGTCCTGTTTGCAACGATAGACCAGAGCAAACAAAAGAGCTAGAAAAGAAGAAGGGGTCTACTGTCAAAGACAAGGAGAAGATCAAACGGATGAGGGGGCAATCGTCACACGCTTCATGGAAGAGTGAAACCGAGATGGCCCTGCGGCAGCAGTTTGACTGATTACTAGTAGTGTCGCCAGGAAATACTGGGTGTTCTGTATCATGTACAATGCGAGAACTTATGTAATCCTATCTTCTTGAGTCCTGAAAGTCCTGTGCCTCACAGAGTCGTAGTTGGTTCCATATTGTGTTTGCTGTATTTTCAGTTTGGGACGCAAGGATTTGTTCGATAACCTGTGAAATGTTACCTAGCAAAATTCTATCAAAGGCCGCGTTTAGTTACTTTAAAAATTTTGGCAAAAAATATCACATCAATGTTTAGACGCATATTTGAAGTATTAAACGTAGACTAGTAACAAAATAAATTACAAATTCGGACTGTACAATATGAGACGAATGTTTTGAGTCTAATTAATCCGTCATTAGTAAAAGTTGGTTACTGTAGCACTTATGGCTAATTATAACGTAATTAGGCTCAAAAGATTTGTGTCGTCGTTTACAACCCGAATTTGTAATTTGTTTTGTTATTAGTCTAAGTTTAATATGTTCAAATATTGATTTGACATTTTTGTCAAATTTTTTTGCAACTAAACGTAGCCAAAGCCGAAATTTAAGCCAATTGTACTGTCATTTATTTTCCTATTGCAATTGTTCCTGAGACAAGACTGCAATCTGGAAGTGCCAATCCTTAATTTCCTTATGTTGGGTCATGAGTGCATTCTGCACATGTTGTGCGCCGTACGCCTGTTCTTGAATCGAATTCTTGCACGCGAGACATAAAACGGGTGGGTTGGTGCTTGTATTTCCTCACCTTGATGATGTCCGATCGTCAGCCTTGTAGTACTGCACAGACAGTCTTAACTAAGCAGGTATGGCGTAACATGGGCAACGTGAAATCAGTCCAAAAACCTCCAAGGAGGTAGACATGACCGTACAAAGCAGTAAGCAGATCCACGTGCCACGGTGCACGTCGACATATTGCTCGCGTACTCTACTTCGCCTGTGTCTTCTCGGATCCCCTTTTACATGTTTCGTTAACGTTACCCTTATCATCTAACCTCAGTTTTTGACTGTCATCCTGGGCTCTGGAGAGAGCCCCTCCACTGCTTCATTTTGCTGTAAAACTAAAAACACAGTGGTACTGCGAACGGGTCTGTAGCCTAGTGGTTACAAGAGCCTCAGTAGCACCCGAGGTCCTGGGTTCGATTTCTCGTGGGAACGAATTTTTCAGGATTTAACGGCTTTGTGCTTTCAGTGGGAACGACGTACCCGTCGACAGCGAGACATCTATGGTGACTTCGACAATCTCAAGAATTTGCCGGCCCAATCTTCGGAAATGCTCATTGGGATAAGGTTGCGTGTGTGCCTTCGTAAGGATGAGTATGCGTGCGTTGTGGGTGTCTACGGTATATAATTTTTTTAAAAAAAACACAGTGGTACTTGTGGAAAGACCGTCAAAAGGGAGAACTTCTGGCGGAAAGACAAACATTTGCCGCCAGACGTACGAGCGAAGCAGGTGGCAAAGTGGCATCAACATGGCCCATGGGTCCAATCCAACATGATTTTCTCGTTTGAATAATGATGCACGGTCATGTCCGAGCGATCGAGACGAATACGGCCGAAGAAATTTTCCGCATCAGATCAGCATCAACGCCGCGACAGCCCAGGCCCCACCGCCACAACTCATCAACCACTTCCATTTTATACTCCGATCCAATCCCCCGATCTCCGCAGCTCACTATCACACCCCCAACACATCGCCACTAGCATCCTCGATCGAACTCGGATTGCGGATCGATCCATGGCTAAGCTCTCCATTCCCCTCCTCCTCTTCCTCCTCGTCGCCGCGTCGTCGGCCGCTACCGTGCTCGCGCATCGCCGCAACCTCCCTATTCCCATCAAGGTGCGTGCATACATCCGAAATATCCGATCCTCTCATGGCTTCTTGACTTGAGTACTTGACTTGATATCGTCCGCAGATGGTGAGAGGAGGAGACGTCGCCGGCGCAGGCGCGGTGGAGGGAGACAAGATGGAGTGCGTGTACACGGTGTACATAAGGACGGGGTCGATATGGAAGGCCGGGACGAACTCGAACATCACGCTGGAGCTGGCCGGGGCGGACGGGAACGGGGTGGGGATCACGGACCTGCCGTCGTGGGGCGGGCTGATGGGGGAGGGCCACTCCTACTTCGAGCGCGGAAACCTCGACATCTTCAGCGGCCGCGGGCCGTGCATGGCCGCGGCATCTGGGCCCCCGTGCTGGATGCGCGTGGCGTCCGACGGCACGGGGCCGCACCACGGGTGGTACTGCAACTACGTGGAGGTCACCGTCACGGGGCCTCACAAGGGGTGCGCGCAGCAGCTGTTCACCGTCGAGCAGTGGCTCGCCACCGACGCCCCGCCCTACAAGCTCGAGGCCGTCCGCGACATGTGCTCCCGCTCCACCGCGGCGTGAGGTGTCGACGCGCGTGGCCACCGTGGCGTGGCAATAAGATGTGTGTACCGATCTCCCCCGGCCGCGTGCGTGTCGCGGTCGCGGGCCGGCGTCGCGATGTGGATGTGCTAGCTACTGGTCGAAATAATCGGGATCGAGCCGTGTGATCTGTGGGGAGTGTGGCATGTACCGTGTAGATGGTTGTCATGTTTTGATTTGGAGGGATGGTAATCCGCGTTATCATGTCCGGTGCTGCTGCGGTGCATGCTAAACCGTACAGATTGTCGACGTTAATTAACAACTTTGCAGCGGTTGGATGCAAAAGGAAGTTCCCTTCGTGCTATCGTAGTTGGTTTTATTTTTTCCCCTCGATTACGATGTACGCATCGTCGTGCCTCCTCGCACGTAGACTAGTTTAGTTATCACAGAATTGAGGAATAGTTGCCTAAGTAGCCACGTCGACATAAATCTAGCTCAATGACAACAATGCCGAACTAATTATTGATTAATGCGCCAATAACACAAGTCAACACCATACATTGAACAATGAACTTGGATAGAGTGCAACAGAAACTACTAATCGAGAAAGAATCAAGAGGAAGGGGAAATGAAACACGCAAGTGGAGAGGCGGCGATCCGCCGAACATCGCTGGAGACCCGATCATCGGATCCACTGATGAGTGGTGAGACGGGTTACGGCGAGCGGAGACGGATGGGGAGTACGCGAGTGCTCGGCGGATGAACCCCCGAAAGGGGGGAGCAGTCAGGCCCAGAAGAGTTCAATAAAGTTCAGAGGAAGCAAGTCTGAATGTCTGAAGAATTGTTCAGTTAACTCGCGAAGACTGAAGACAGCAGTTGTGATCGCTCTGCCGATTTCAAGATCCGACGGCTAGTGTTCATTTGAGAAAACTTACTGCTTTATCTAACGGCTGTGACTGTTGTCGTTTTTTTACTGTTGCCATACTTTGTCGTTTCACTTGTGTGGGCTGTAACAAACCTAGCTGTAAAATATGGTGAATCTGGAGCTATTTAAGCCCAGGCCAGCTAATGAGAGGCTAAGAAATTGATGCCATCACTTTGTCTTGTAGTTTAGTTGGTAGAACCCTAGTTTTCCTTTCTCCCGCATCGCGATCTGAGACTCAAATTTACCTCGAATTCGAGTGAATAGAGGAAATTCTAGAACTGAATTTATTCGGTTCCGATGGGAAAAAAGTAGTGCAAAGGGAGATGTGGTCACAGGGAACGATAAGGGGCCGAATGGGCTAGGTGAGTACGGCCATGGCCGAATTCGAGGTAAATCCCTTCGTGACTTTCTACCCAAGCCCTCGTGAGGAGACGCGTGCCCTACTTCGCGGTGGTTGCGGTATCCTCGTGGTTGCATCGATTCGAAACTAGGGTTTCCAGCCACGACGAGAGACATCGATCATTTTGGGGGCGAGGTGAGAAATCTCTAGAGAGTGAAGCCGCGATTGCGAGATAGCAGATCATTCACGCAAGTGCTGAAGTAGGAGGGGACGGAGAGGAATTTGGGAAATCGGAGACTGAAGCCGTGGAATCCAAACAAGAGAGGATTTCCTGATTGGGGGGGGGAGGGGGTAGGGGAAATTAGAGTGAGAGAAGAAGAGGAGATGAGAGCTTCTATAGCATATGCGATTTGAAGGGGAAAGACAAGGACATGGCCTGGCTAACAGGGGGAGAGATCAGCAGGCCTAGAGGAGGATTGATAGAGGGAAGATGGCGATGCAAGCAGAAGGTGCACGAATTGGGGGAGGTTGGAGAGAGAGAGGACAATTTGAGATGTTTTAGATGTGGATAATCAGGACATCACCAAGCAGCTTGCAATAAGCTACCAATTTGCTATGCTTGCAGGAGTTTGGGTCATGTTTCATCTCAGTGCCCATAGAATATCTTGAATACATGTAATCTTTCAAAGCTTAAGGTGAACTGAGGGGTTTTGGAGTAGATAGGGTTTTTTCAGTCTGAAGTTGAATGCACCTGTTTTGGAGGGGGGAAATAGACATTATAGCCAAGGGCACAATTGCAAAGATAGAAATCGAAATGAACAATTGGTTTGGGGACTGGAAAGTAAAGCAAATTAATGAGACATTTTCTTATGAGCTTTCCATCCAAGGAGTCGAGAACATAACTCATAAAGTTCAATGGGTTTGGTTTCAAAACATCAGACCTAATGGTTGAAGCTAGTGATTCTAAGATGACAAAGGGGGCAGTTGATGAACTGTACAAGATTTGGATCAAAGCTTATGGGGTGCCAAGTTTTGCTAGATGTGAGGAAGTGATAATTGCTTTGGTTGACTTAGTGGGGGAAGTTAGAGTTGGAAGATAAGAAGAGTATCAAAGATGAAGGACCTATGAGAATCAAAAATTTTGGTGATTGTTTAAGGAAATTTGTACTGGTTTTCTTTGATGACCAGTACAAATTTCCTTAAACATTCACAAAAAATTTGAACAAATTTCTGATGACACTAAGAAGATAGGCTATAGCACTAATTTTAATTAACAACACAACATTACTCAATACCTTTTGGCACTGCCATTATCAGTGAACATCAAGTATTAGATGAGGCCCATGAATGTTGAGCTCCCTTCACTCCAATTTCCCAACTATGCTTGAGCAATAATGCATGGTTAGGACATCCCATTGAACAAGTTGCCTCCGTTTTGCAATCTCTACCTTCCATGAGATTAGGTTCTCTCTCCAAAGAACATTGGCCTACTGAATGTATTGGTTTATGGAGAACAATTAGTCAAGGACTAGGGGATTGCACATGAGGATCAAAAACATCAAAAGATCCATGCATGATTTTTTCCTATCCAGTCCTTTTTGACAATCTCGTGAAGAGTAGTAGGTGAGCTTCCTATTATTTTGATATAAACAAATATCATAAAAAACTTATTGCAGGTTTGGATCCTTTTGCTGGTAGCAACAATAGTGCAAGCAATGTATTCCTTGACAGCCATTCCCCGTCCTTGGTGGATACCATTTCCTATGAGAATCAAAAAAATTTTGTGAATGTTTGAGGAAATTTGCATTGGTTTTCTTTGATGATCAGTACAAATTTCCTCAAAACATCAGTGAACTTGACAATTTGGGAGCAACGCAACATCAGTCAATACCTTTTAGCACTACATTATCAGTGAACTTGACAAAGATATGTTTAATCCTTTCCTTAACATTGATCATTTTGATGAGACCAAGTTACCTAATTTTCTAAATGTATAACTCATAGAGAATTTGCTCATGTCTTGAATTGTCATTATCCTATGAGAAAACAAAGAACATTTTTTTGCAATAATCATGACTTTTGTTCAATAAGTTTGTGGCAGAAAAGCACGTTTCCGCAAGCAGTTACTATTTTACACTGGGGTTGTGTCCTATTTGCTTTTTACCCAAAGAAACTATGTTCCTTAAACTAGAATATTTACCATTGTTTGTGTCAGCAACTTATTTTATTAATTAATTTTACATTATTGATTGGAGAGGAAGACAATGATAAGGCTAACTAAACTTTTGCAATGGAAGAGTTGGGAAATCAGTAACAGAAACTAAAAATAATACAGCTCCTGGCGCAGATGGTTTCCCTATAATTTTTTATAAAGAAATGTGGCCTTAGATTAAGGGAATTGTTAAGGAAATGTTAGATGACATGCATGCAATGGTTTTGAACATAGAAAGAATAAATTATGGGATGTTATTTTTTATTCCAAAAATAAAAGATGCAAATTTGATAGCACCATAGACCTATTTATTTGATAAATGTGATTTTCAACTTTTTGTCTAATGTTATTTATATATGAGTTGCTGAGATAGCTAGTAAAGTAATAAATTAAACTCAGACAAACTTTTATCCCTGTAATAAGTATTTTCAAGGGGTTTGATTCTACATGAGGTGCTCCATTCACTAAGAATAAGGAGATATAAAGGAATTATTTTTAAAACTGACTTTGAAAAAGCTTATAACAAGGTTCAATGGGGGTTTTGTTTGAAGTTTTGTGTACAAAGAACTTTGATGAGAAGTTTATTGGTTCGAAGCTGACAGAAAAGGAATAAATATAAACGGTGAGTAAGGTTGTTTTTTCAAGAATTGTAGAGGGTAGGCAGAGAGATCCCTTGTCTCCTTTGTTGTTTAACATTATTGGAGATGCTTTAGATGAGATTTTAATAGCTAATAGTTAGAAATGTGTCTTATAGGGGTGGTGTTAGATCTTAGTGAAGAGGGTTTAACTGACTTATAATATGCAGATAATACAATTTTGTTAATGAAGCCTGTGGTGGTGGAAAAGTGAGAATGATGAAATTCATCCTTTTCTGTTTTGAGATGTCTGGGAGAAGAATGAGGTTTGTGGAGTGGGTTTGTGTGGAGAGGAAGAGGAAGTGTATGTAGATATGTTGAATTGTAAGATTGGTAAGCTGCTAATGGTGTACTTGGGATTGCCAATGCACTGTGAGAAATTGGGGAGTAAAAAATTCTATTTTGTGGTAGAAAAACTGTTTAAAAAACTGAGAGCTTGGAAGTGTGGTTATCTATTAACTGGGGGTATAGAAATTCTGATAAATGCTTGTTTATCTAGCCTTCAAATGTATATAATGGAGTTTTACTTGTTAGCTGACCAGATACATAAGAAAATGGACAATATCAGAGGAGGTTACTAGATTAGAAAAAAGAGTAAGTACAATATGATGAAATGGGGTCTACCAAATGATTTTGGAGGTTTGGGGTTCTTTGATACCAAAGCAATAAACTTAAGCCTCCTGTGTAAATGGATCGATAGAATAGAAAACTCGTCCCAAGAAGTGTGTATAGAGTTGTTGAGAAAGAAATATTTGAAAGGAGAACATTTAAAAATAGTGCTGATTCAAAAGGCTCATAATTCTGGAAGGGGATACATGAAGCATATGATTTTTATGAAAAAGTGGTGAAGAAAATTGTGAATAATGGAGACATGATATAATTTTGAAACGATGTGTGGTTGACTAAAGCTCCTTTGAGAATCCAATATCCTAACCTTTAAGAAAATAGTTGGCAACTAAGAAAGTTGGTAAGTACATTAAAGAATGAAGGGGGCTGAAATTTAGAGTTTAGAAGGAATTTATCCATAACAGATATACAAGATTACCATAATTTAATGTGTTTATTAAATGAGGCGACTCTAAATGAGCAACATGATAAAGTGAAATGGCCACTAGAAAAGGATGGAATTTTCTCTGTAAAATCAATGTACATATGGCTGACTTTTAAGGGTGTGATATATATTGAGATGCAGAAATTATGGAAAGCAATGATACCTTTAAAAATCAAACACTTGGCATAGAATTCCCTGTAAGGTCCAGTTGAAGAGGGAGAAATGGAAAGGAGAGAATGAGGAGTGTAAATTATTTGGAGCAAAACAAACTACTAATCATATCCTTTTTACTTGCCCTATAGCTGTTTTTCTATGGAGTCTGATTAGAGATGTTCTTGGTTTGAATTAAATTCCAAAAAGTGTGTGTGAAGCTAGGGTTTTCAGAAGTAGACGCTATAGCAGGAAAGTTTGGTCTATGTTCTTGGCAGCAACTCTATGGACGTGGGAGATTAGAAATAAATGGGTGTTTGAAAACAAATTGATTCAATCGCCGTCACACATAATTTATCATATGGCGATGTTAATTTGTGCAGAAATGAAGTGTGCTGTAGAGATCGGGAGATCGTCGGCAGGTGGAAGAACTCGTGGAGAAGTTGATGTTCCAAGCGCAAGATTTGAAAGTAGGCAATCTACTACCGGAGTCCATCTAACCTGAAATGAAAACTGAAGAAGATGAGCCGATATTTCTGTTTATCCTGTCTTGTGCTTTGTTGTGTTGCCATGAGTGCTGGTAACCTTAGTAGTTGTATACATCTTGTAGCTTTTCCTTTATGTAATCGTATGGGACTCTATGATGTAAACTCCTTTTGGCTTTCCTTTCAAAAGCCGGATCAGTTAAATGATCTTTTGTCCAAAAAAAAACAATGAACTTGGATTTTCCATCTAAACTCTGAAAAACTTGAATTTTCATTAGTGAGTAGCAATGTGGTAGATATGGACATAGGGATTGTTAATTAGCACACGTGCGTCCCGGTGCACATTCCTACTTTCATACCAAACTTTTAACTATGGACTCAAAATTTTCATTTTGAATTTAAAAATCCAATTTTCATCTAAAAATGTACATCATAAACACAAATGCGCTAAACACATATCTCGTGAGCATCCTGGTTAATAAGGGTTCCCCCTTGCCATCAGCAGGGTGGCCCATCTACCTATCGCATGGGCCAATAATGAGCCATTCTCCTCCCTGGTATGCAATTAGCCCAAAAATTTCGTTCCTAGTGCCCCAATTTACGAGCCTATCCTTCTATTTGGGCCACAATTCGAGCTTAAACATCTTTCCTTCAAAAAGGGTAATCCTAACTAAAGGTAACGTCGCAAAAAGGAATTGGAGGGAAGCAAGCAACATATTTTTTTAATGCACAAGAGACCCATTCAACATCTTTTATTTTTTTATATTGCGTGTTTTGTGTGGTGATGCTCTTTTTTCTTTTATTTTCCCCTCCCGTAATGAACATTATTTTGTTAATTGGCTAATGAGATCATCTAGACCCATAAAAATTGAATTTATTTAGTGCTAGTGCTTTATACTATATAATTTGGTGTTATTGTAATAACATGGCATTTAATAATAATAAGTTAGAAATTGGATTTATTTGGTGCTAGTGCTTTATACTATATAATTTGGTGTTATTGTAATAACATGGCATTTAATAATAATAAGTTAGAAATTGGATTTATTTGGTGCTAGTGCTTTATACTATATAATTTGGTGTTATTGTAATAACATGGCATTTAATAATAATAAGTTGTCTACTCTTGCATATACCTTCATGCATGTATTCCAGTTTGCCCCATCTATGTTGTATGATGCTATTATAGAAGCAACATGATAATACGTGCAATGGTGCTACGTACATGCTTAGAATTGATATTTTGGGTGGCGTAGTTCTTATAAAATTACTGCTAGAATCTATGTGATTTCAGAGTTTTTTTTTTTAACTAGAGGGGGCTTAGCATTTGTCCCATCATCTTAACTATTCCTAGTGCTATGATATAATGGTTGTGCTTAACGGCAGAGGCTGAACGTATAAACCATTTCCATCGTCTAATAAATTTGAGTTTAAACATATTGAGCCTGTCACTAGAGTGGACCCCAGAGCCCAGACTAACAAGACAGATATCAATGCAAGAGTTTGGTTTTTGATAATTTATTCATTTAGTTCAAAATCCTAGCATTAATCAATTCAGAACCTAGCTACTAGCTCTAAATTCTAAACATTTCTAATCCAAACTTCCCTACTCAGACAAAAACTTCCCGGATTAATGAGATCCTGTCCAGAAATGGCTCAGGGAGTATTTAGAAGGAAAGACTAAACTTTAGTCCCTCTCACAAAAGTTTTAGTCCCTCGCATAGAACCAGAACTTTTGTCCCAAACATCCCCTTAATCTTAGCGTGCCGAACAAAGCGGCAATAAATCGATGGCTCGCCACTGCCGGCTGGTGGAGCATGGGCAAGCTAGCCACCCATTTCCGTGCTCCATACCTGCGTCCTCTCAAGTGCATCTCCCCTTTCATGATTGCACCAAATGTTCTTAAATTGAACCAACTCCCCTTTACAATCTTTACACATCACCGGCTTTCCCTCATACACACACCAACCTCTCACAGCTTATCATTGGCACACAGATAAACAATCACGGCAACCTCATTAGTATTGATCGAAAGTCCTAATGGTACAAGAGATCATCATTAGGTGAATTTTATTATCTGAACAGAAACAATAACTAACCTAAACTACCGGTGTCCCCTTGGATAGCAAAAAAATCGACTAATATATATAGTAGTGTTTAGTTCGCTTTGAAGTTTCATGGGGAGTTCTTGTGATGCTGCAATGATACCCACTCTGCTAATAAAATTCTCTGCGTCGCCGCTTGCCAATTATGAGGTTTGGCGCCAGCGGCTAGCCACCTTCTCGCTCGTAGAGAGTAGAGACCGTGACTGTCACGAGGCACTGGACCTCTTTCATCAAGTTATGGAGCTGTACACAATTCAATGTACACAGATATGTTCAGCATACCACCATTTGTGACGTTTCGTGACGTACGGGAGATTTCCCATCTCCAGTAGTGCACTGCATATCCTGCATCTTGCAACATTGCCATTTGCCGCAGATGTAGATGGGAACGGACGAACTGCGCATGCACGCCACCGCACTAAAGACCGACACATCCAGCAGAAAAATGTTCAGAGCATGAGGATCCAGGCGCCATAGCTGTATCTTGTAGTGGCAAGGGTAAATCAACGACGTAGGACGGTAGGACTAGTGATACTAACAAAGCAAAATTGTCTGGAACTTTCAATAGTTTTCTCCATCTAAAAAAGTTGGTTTGTAACCATTAGATCGTTTTATGATTCGTACATGGAGTACGAGTTACATAGAAGTTACAATGCAACTATATTAATGTAATTACACTCCTATTGTATAGTTACATTTAACTATTTTCTCACTAACAAAACTATCGAAAACTTGATAGATAGTTCCTTTATAAAGTATCAATTCAATAAAAGGTTTGTCCTAGATTATCACTACACGGCAGTGCAGATGATGCACGGATGCATTATAGATTTTGTTGACGAATCTAGGCAAGATCACCTCGCATACAGTTCGGTGAAGTTACTACCAGATAATCTTTATCACTGTTTGTACTCCAGCCTAGCATTAATAAGTTTTATCCTCGTAGGAGTACAGTATTAGTACTAGCATGCTACGCCGAGCTCTTCGTCAGAAGAAGATTAGTAGCGGTTGTAATGGTCCATATATAAACCGCGGCTCCTCTTCCAGTGGACAGTAGGCGACACAAATAAATTTGGTGCCGTGCAACGGACACGACACACATATACTCTTTGTCCTCATGCTCCAGCTGATTGGATCGAGAGAAAGGTGGCGGATGATGGATTATAATTTAAACCCTGTAGATTACGCCCATAATAAAATGGTCAAGGACCACGTAAAAGGACACCCATACCCGTGATCAACAACCTCAATTAGCCTCCCAAATCCCCATAATCTACTCAACCCCGCTACAGCTACACACCAACTAGGCACCGCGCCAATCTCAAAGCAGATGGCCGAACCGGACGCCCCTATCTCTACCGTCCAATCCGACACGTCAGTGTACGATACCATGCAGGGAAGCAAACTGTTCTTCGTGTACATGGTGGCTTAAGCATTTTGGATGAATTTTTTAAGCGGCAGCGGCAACTGAAAGCTGGAACGACCCCTGCTTTTTAAGGCCAAAGGCAGAGACAGATCGATCGATCGATCGGTCAGTCATTCAGTCGCAGAGAATGAAGGGAGGAAGGGGAAGCAATGGCGCCGCCACCGACCTGCTCGTCTGCTTCCCGTCGCGAGCTCACCTGGCGCTGATGCCGCCCAAGGCGATCTGCAGCCCGTCGCGGCCGTCGGCGTCGTCGGAGCCGGGAAAACGCCGGCACAGCACGAGCCGAGCCGGGCCTCCGCCGCCGTCGTCGGCCGCGCTCTTCAAAGCGGCCAGTAGGAATCCGAGCTGCCGCGGCGAGGATCTCCCCGTCGATGATGAGCCGTCGTCGCCGAAGGTGACATGCGCCGGGCAGATCAAGGCCCGGCGACCGACGACGGCGGCCAAGCCGAAGATCGCCGGCGCAAAGGGCAAGAAGGCGACGACGTGGCTGCAGGCGCTCGGGATCAAGAAGGTGGACGCGCTGCCGTTCTTGAACGCCCTCCAAGGCGCCTTCCGCATCAACATCGCCGGCTGCTTCGGTAGCTTCCCCGGCGGCGCAGTGGTGGAGTACACCTCCGGCGAGGACGACGACGACGAGGAGGAGGAGGAGGAGGACGAGCTCGCCGGGAAGGATGCGAATTCAGAGCACGGTGCCGCATTGGCCAAGTGGTTCATGGTGCTCGAGGAAGGCAAGAAAGTATCAAGCAAGAAGAGGCAGCAAGAGTCGGCGGAGAAGCAGGAGGAGGTGGCGCCGCCGGCGAACGCGCTGATGCTGATGCGGTGCCGGTCGGCGCCGGCGAAGGGGATTCCGAGGAGATTGGGAGGAGATGCGGAGGAGGAAGTGACGATCAAGAGCGCCAAGGAGGAGGAGGAGGAGGAGGAAGAAGAGGAGGAAAACAAGGAGAGGTTGGTGCTCATGAGCTACGCGCCCGATTTCTTCAAGGTATCAGTTGACATTGCCAAGGAGACTTGGATCGTCGGTGGCGACGACGCCGTCTTGCGCTGCCGGAGCTGGAAGAGATGATCGTCAAAATTAATCAACCATCGTTCTGTGAGAAACGTATGTGTGTTTTGTTTTAACCTTTTTTGTTACATGCTTGCCTTTTCTCTTTTCTTTTCTTTTGTTTATTGGAGAGTTACTCTTCTTTATATAAAAGCTCATGTAAAGGGTTCGATGAGCACGCAGCAGATCGTTTTGCAAAGGCCAACGCAATGGTCTTTCTGCAGGACGGTTTCTGCTCTGTAAATAGTGCGGTAATATCCCTTTACTTGATGCTACTACACGGTGAATATAATACTTTGGTTGTGCTATGTAAGGAGTAATATAAGATGAGCTGTGTAGCTCCCTTTAATTTCCTAGTGGAGTTCAGATACAATCATCTATTTCTATAGTGCTTTAGCCTTGTATGATAGATTGGAATCTCTATGATGAACTTTTCAGAATATCTAGTTTTCTTTTGCAAACTTATAATCATTTGCTGGAGTGGTTGGTTTACCTCAGCTAGCTCATATTAGCTGTGAGAAAAGGCATGATCTTCAAACTAAAAGTTCTGTTTAGCAGCATTTTTAATTAACAATAACTCATTGTGCATTTTAGAAGGACATGTTGTTATAAGAATGTCCTTGTTGTATGCGCAGAGGCAATCGTTGTTACTACTGTTATCTGACGGATGTACAGGGGAAGTAAGTTGGTCGATTGAAAGCTGATTTCAGTGTCAACTCTTTTAGTTTATTTTTTCCTCATTCCTTTTGCATCACTACTTATTAGCCTCTGACGTCTGTAAAATGTGCAAAACATTCTGAAGAGCTAAAATAAAATGCTTTTCTAGGTTTCAGAACATAATAGAACCATCTCACTTGTTTCAATCTACAAATTAAGTCGAACTTCACAATTATATTAAGACCAAATTTAGTGACAAGCTTGCTACTTGTGTTGTCTGAATAATCAACAGAAGGTTTAGCCAACTGATGTAAGCATTGCTGAATTTTGAGGATTTACACCAAAAAGATCATCCAGAGGAAAACTGGACTTGCCATAGAACTATAATTCTTCAGTAGCCCTGTTTTACAAGGAGCCTCTCTAGTTTTTATGAACTAATTCTCCTCGCCGGAAGTGTAGATAAGGAGCTCACATTTCTCATCATCGGCAAGTAGTGTTTACCTGCCTTAACTTAACTGATGAACATTACTCGTTCCAATTTCAGTCCCCTGTTTAGTGTCAACCTGCCTTAACTGATGGACATTATTTGCTCTGTTTTAGGCCCATTTGATTCACAGCACAGCAAATGTTACAAAGAAGAGAAATTTGGGGGATTTTACTATTAATATTGACTTAGCCCAAAAGGCAATATAAATGCATATATTATCTGGGAAATGTCCAAAATACCCCCAAATACTCTTAGCATGAAAACACTGAAATATGAAAAAGATATATAAACAAAATAAGAATGCATATGCAAAACAAATAATTAAAAGACTAGGAAAATGTAAGAATTTTCGTTTTATTGGTGCTCTGGGAAAAAACATATCTTTCTATGGTCCTATGCTTCGATCCTACGCAAAGGGAAAAAATGAGCTCAAAGTGGATGTTATTTTTCCTATGAAATTCCCTTTAAACCATGGTCAAAAATGCGAAAAATTCCCTGCTTTTCCATTGTTTTATTCCAACAAATCAAAGAAATGAATAATACCAATTCATATAGGATTCTTGTTCTATGTTTTTCCTCCATTGTTCCTGCAATTCAAAGGGTGGGGGCGGGGCGTTTTGACCCTTTTTTTTCTAAGTCAAATAACTTTTAGTTTGACCAAGTTTATAGAGAAATGTAGCAATGTTTTCAAGAAAAAAAACAAATACGATGCCAAAATATATTCAATTTATGAAACCAATTCGATGTTTTAGATTTTGCTATATTTTTAAATAAATAGGTCAAACTTAATTTGACTTAGTAAAAACGTGATAAACAAATCATGCAATATGAAACGGGGAGAACCTAATAAGTGTTTAGCAAAAATCCAAACCAATACTACCACATAACAAGTTCAGAATGAAGAAAGTAAAGAAAACATATGTTCAGTACATGCATACCATTGTGCAAAAATGATAAAAAAAAAATGAAATCCATGGACTATGGTGCAGTCTGTGCACTACTGAAGTTCAGCTCAATATATGCACCAATGCTCTATGGTGTGCAGTCTGTGCACTACTGAAGTTCAGCTCAATATACGCACCAATGCACCATCAATACCCAAATGTATAGTCAGTCAGACGGCCCAGCATTTACCTATGCATCTCCTGCACTGTGTTGTATAAGCATGCAGCTTCAGCAAAAGTGAACATGGCTCAAATGGATACTCACTCATTTTCTGTTTGAATGGATATAGTACAGAGTACAGTCCAGTATTTTTCTTTTGTGTGTGTGTGTGAGGCAAACTTAAATCTTCAGAAATGGTCATGCATGGGTGCTGCCACTGCTAACCCACATAAATTAACTAGCTATACTTCTCGGTGGAGCAAGTATTATGTACAGTTTCATCACGCAATTCCTTTGTAATTTGGGGTATAGTGTACAAAAAAATCCATACAGATTTAATACTAACAAACTGCGCAATAGTGCATGATGTATTTTTTTGTCCAAAGTCTTGTCCTCTTCAGATCTTGCGGTTGATTTCTGGTAGCCGACAGATTAAAGAAACCTACAAGAAGAATAAACTTATATGGGGATCAATATGCCAATGCTTTGTTCTATAGAAGAAGCACATGCGAGAATCTTGCCTATTTTCAAACAACTTTTTTATTTCTTTATCTGCGCGTGGTCATCAAGTGTTGTCCTAACACCTAACCACTTAAAATTAAGGTAGATAAAGAGTACTGAAATTTTTTAGAGCCGACACATACACCAGTACAGTCCAAGAAGTACTATCAGGGACTTCGATGCAGGTATGCAGTTTTGGATTTGTCTGAAAATGACCTGAATTTCTTTACGACTGAATAATCAAATTTTCAGAACATATATTGGAAAATAATGTGCACTTTTTCTATAGTACTATAGTGAAACCCAAGTAGGAATTTATGCCAATAGATTTGATGCATGTAAACATGAAGTTTTAAGGCTAACTGTAGTTACATGGTGTCACTGTTAGGATCTGCTTGAAATACCCCCATTCCTCTGGCTCCTGACCTTGGCTTCGACTTCAGACAGCGCCTTCTTCACGTCCTCATTCTCCGGAAGTTCTTGGATCAGCACCTGGTAATCTCGCAACGACGCTTCCCACCTCTCCAACTGATCACAATTCACAAAAAAAGACCAAGAAATCGATGAGAAAAATCAGATTGCGCAATCACATCAGGCTCCTGGGATGCGTGCACGCACGCACCTTGACGTTGCAGTCGGCCCTCCTGAGGCGGGCCTTGCTGTAGGCCGGGCGCATGGCGAGCGCGCCGTCGCAGTCCTCGACGGCCTTCTCGTAGCGGGCGAGCCTGGCATGGCACGCGGCGCGGTTGCAGAGCAGCACGGCGTTGTTGCCGGCGTCCCTGTCGAGGCCCTCGCCGTAGGCGGCGCACGCCTCCGCGAACCTGGACGCCTTGAACAGGTCGTTCCCTCGCAGCCGCGCCGACGCCACCACCTTCGCCCTCCTGTGCACGTTCGCGATCTCCCTGTTGCTCGGGTCCAGCTGGCACGCCGTCTGCGCCGTCGCCACCGCGTCCTCAAACCTTCACATCCAACGACAGCAGATTGGCATCAGACAACTATTTCGCTTGTGATGATCGGGGGAAAAAAAACGTTGCGAACTGACCTTCCTGCGGCCATGTCAACCTGGGCACGGATCATGAGGACGTAGGCGTGTGCGACGGTGCCGAAGAACTTGGTCGAGTCGTCCACGCCGAACCGCGGCGCGCCGCCCTGCACCGCGTCCGCCTCGTCGTGCCGCTGCAGTTTCACCAGTGCCTCGGCTTTCAACGCCATGACCTTCAAGACATCGTCGTCGTGACAGAGACGTGTCATTATTTTGGATGCATTGATGATCGTGTCGTGCAACGTTTGTCACATCACATGCCGCGACGGGCGCTCACCTGTGGGGCGCAGTCCGCGCCGTCGGCGACGGCGGCCTGCGATTCCTGGAGCACCGTGATCCAGTTCCTGAGCTTTCGCGCGTCGAGGCACTTGGCGACGCGGGTCTTCACCGACTGCGCGCGTAACACGTCAGCGCCGGTTGAGTCGTTCGCCGATTGTTTGAAATGGTGGATTGCCTTGTCAGGTTCTCCTAATCTGAACAACGGTGAGTCGGAAAAAAAAAAAAAAAAAAAAAAAAAAAAACTGAACAACGGCAATGACTTAGTTTACTACCGATAAAATCGTCGTGGTATTGTGTGGTACTACTACTAAACAAAATAATACCAGTACAGGGTAGGCTGTAGAAAAATAGAAAAATGCAGTGGACTTGGTCTCTGACAGATTGCAAAAATTAACTAGCTAGACAGCTAGTGCAATCATTCTCTTGAAAGAGATGCATGAGAATGCTTGTTGAGGAAGTGATTAGCTATTGGAATTACCAATCATCAATGTGATCACAAATGGCTAGAGTAATTTACGGAAGAAAGTCTTGCTTGACCTGCTAAACCAATGCTCAAATGTTCGAAAGGAGCAGTATCAAACTATAGTACAATTTGATCACCAACAATGGGTAATTTCATTTCTTAAGGGAAAAATTGGGGATTTCCAAGAAAGAATAGCACAACCCCTACTCAACCATGAATAACTCATCATACACAAAAGGCCAATGCTGATGCAAAGCGGCCGTTCCATTGTCTAATTCCCCAACATCTAAATTTGGGGCACTTATTTTCGGCAAAAATAATGATTCTCCACGAAACATGAGTAGGTAAAGTTGAACAACCAGTTGTCGTTTTCTCAAAAGCCATGATCATAGATCATCCTACTTTAACTCAAACCACATTACCAAATCATGTCACAACATTAAACTGACCTAAATCCAATTCATCAATGTAATTATCATCAGAACTCCTTAATTTCATCGCACTAACTAATGAGTAATGATAATGGTGATGGACAATTCAACGCCGAATTTCCCAATGCCGAATGCGCACGCGTACCTGAGATAGAGCCCGCCGAGCCGGTGGTGCGCGCGGCCGTACGACGGGTCGATCCGGACGGCCTCCCTGCAGTCGCCGGCGGCCTCGATGAGGCGGCCGAGCGCAGCGAGCGCGGCGGCCTTGTTGCTCCAGTACGCCGGCCGCGAGGGATCCACCATGATCGCCTGGTCGTAGAGCGCCACCGCCTCGGCGTAATGCCCCTCCCGGTACTCTTCATTCCCCATCTCCTTCAGCTTCTCCGGGTCCGTCCGGTGCGATAGCGCGCGGCACAGCTCAGACGCCGGCGCCGGCGACGGCGCCTTTGCCTCCTTGACGATGTTGCCCAGGCCGGAGAACGCGTACCCGTTCGTCGCCTTGCGATCGCTGTTCGCGGCCTTGTTTGGGCTGTTGCGATCCACCGAGCTGCGGCCGGAGGCGCCGCCGTTGAGGTTGCCGAGGTTTCGGTGGAGCATCATGTTTCCTGACGTGGCGCGCACCAGCTGGTTGGTTCCCTTTACCCTCTGGTGGTCGTGGATCATCTTGTCCAGCTCCGCCGCCATGCCGGTGTACTCCGCGCTCGCCGCCGCCGCGGCGTTCTTGGCTCCGCCGTTCGCCGCGGACTTTGCCGGCGGATGGACACGTTGCAGGACGCTGTTCGTCGCCGGCAACGGCATGACGGGGCGGTGAACGAGGGACGACGAGTCGTCGCCCTGCTTCCGGTGCGCCGGTTTCGCCGGCGCGGACGCCGGCTTGGCCTCGTGCGAGTGATCGGCAGCGGCGGGAGGGGCGACGCCATCGATGGGAGAGAGGGAGGACATGGAGTTCGAACGGCGGCGCCGGAACATGCCGCTGTAGATGCCGAACATCGCGCAGCCGGACGGCGGCGGGCGGCGCGACTCCGTCATGGCGAATTGTGGCGGCGACGTTCGCGGCCGTCCCCGCGGCGCCCGCTCCGGCGGATGCGTCGTGCCGCGTCGTGCGCGCGCGCGTGCGGGGAGGCGAGGAAGGGTGAGGACGATCGAGGAGGAGACCAAGGGGAGGAGAGAGAGAGAGAGCGGCCGTTGGTTCCTGGCTGGCAACGAACGGCGGGGTTGCGAGAGAAGTTGGGGTGGGAATATTTGGAGGGGATGGGGGGATTTTAAATGGGGAATATTACATGCACCCCCTTGTACTTTTTGAGTCCATCCTCCTGTGGGCCATTTTGAGCAAGATCTGCTATGCTTCCTTTCTCTTTTTATTTTTTGATTTGTCAGTCTGTTTTCTCCTTGTTGTTGGAGAGTTGGAGTACATATGTATTTCCTGGACCATGCTTTTGGTTGGGGGCCGGCATTCATGGTGGGAACTCCTTCGTTAGGTCGAATGTCTTGCTTTTATTTAATGTATCATTGTGTTGAAATGTGAACTGTATTTTGATTGGTTCAATCTTTGTTTTAGAAATTTTGGAGTGCATGTGGGACTAGTGATAGCCTAATGAGACCATTTCAATTTACGATCTCCGGTTATAAATATTTAATGGTTACAATAAGATCTGAATGAAATTTTAAAACTATTAACCATCAATTTTATTTCAGAATATATTTATAGAATACAATATCTTTGCAATGTTATGTAGCAGTACCTGTGTCCCAAAACATAGCAAACCTTAGCAATACTAATGTTTGTTATATTTTGGAACGGAAAAATATTTTCAAGGTGAATAAATTTATGAGTTTTTTTTCAATTTAAGCATTTGGGAAGTTGTCTATGGTTAAAGTTTTAGAAGTTTGGTAAAATTTTATCCATCAAATAATGGTTGGAGGTAATATAGAGGTGAACATGACTACCACCTCTATCCTAAAATATAACAACATTTGCTTGGATTACACAGCACAATGAATCTGGATAGGTCTTATGTACGTCCTGATTCACTGTATTGTAAAGTATGACCAGACCAAGGTCTCTATATTTGAGATGGATGGAACAGAACTTAGAGATGAGGACAACAACAGAGGTAGTGAGGAAACCAAAGGAGGGATAAAAAAATGCTGAGAAGAATAGGCATGGTATATAGGGCTAAAATAGAAAGATTATAATGGGCACACTAGTTATTGCACTAATCTTGAAGCGATCCAATGCCCCAAGCCTTTAAAAAGTGAGTGTTTTCTTCAAAATATGTATGACTAAATTTGTTTACAACAAAAAATTAGGCAGAGGGGAATTTACAGTACAATTAAGCATGAATATTTACCATTAGAATTACTAGCTAGAATCTATGTCTCTATTAATGACAATCAATATTAACTATATGTAGGGGTTTGTCCTATAACTTTATGAGTGTTTTTTTTATTTTTACAGGTTGTGTACCTTATGGCAG
The DNA here is from genome assembly GCA_000325765.3 of Leersia perrieri. Taxonomy (NCBI): domain Eukaryota; kingdom Viridiplantae; phylum Streptophyta; class Magnoliopsida; order Poales; family Poaceae; genus Leersia; species Leersia perrieri. Next base: position 22,942,475 of record CM002480.1, read on the forward strand.
AGTCCAGTATATAAACCATTCCCATTGAATATATACAACCGCATGATACTTCCGGTCGGAAATGTACGTACGCTATTTCTGACATTAAAATGAGTTGCTTCTAGTAATACTTTGCTGTCCGAAGCGCCATACAAAAATGACCGGGGAGGGAGTATAATTTAACTAGATTGTATAGGAATGCTTAGTGATTGGTGATTGGGTCAAAAGGTTCGTGCAGCATGTCCTTCGCCCTGACCCCCTGAGTTTACTTACTACTAATTGACTTCATTTTTTTAGGAGAAGTTGGACGTCTGAAGCTGCCCTTTGTGCTGAATAAATTGGTGGTGGAGCTATTCATCCTGTCAACGTCTCAACGATTATCAAGCAAAATCTGATGATCGGACAGATATATAACAACAGCCCTTTTTTTGGGCGAGGGACAAATAACAACAGCTATATGTACATGCTCGGGTGCAATTAATTTTCACTGCTAAAAAACCTACGGAACTCCCTGCCTACCATTGTAATATAAAAATATCCCTAAAATCACGTGAATTTTTGACCGTTTGGTTTCTCTAAGATTCATGCAGACCATCAAAACCTAACATCTTCCTCTCTTGTTCCCCACACGCACCACTACTTTGATTTCCCGCTCCCTGCTAGCATGATACTCGCCACCACCATCTCGCCTCGCCAACTTCAGAAGTCATAAATGACTATGAAATGACCACTCAGCAAGCCTTCTCCCACCTACTCCTCTCCACCCTTTCCTTTCACCTCATCCTCAAGCCATCTTCGGCAATAAGCACGCGTAATACCATCTTCTCATCTCTGATGGCTCCTCAACATCGGATCTGCAATCACCGACCGCTTCCTCCTAACCATAAGGTGGGCTTTGTCCCCGCTGTCAACGTCAGCTTACCATCCTCCTCTATTCACATGGATCCAGAGTGCCGTTCGCTCGTGTCCACTACCCACCGCCGAGTCGCCACCTCCCACGGTCATCCTCTAAGCCCCACGATCTCCCCCTTCCCCCCACGGCCTCCTATCCCTCCCCCAACCCTAGCCAAAAACCATAAACCTAGCTAACTCATCGGTCCGGCGCCGATTGCTAGAGAAGCAGACGCTGCCTGCACGAGGTGAAGATTGACCACTATCGTGTTGGATCGTTGGAAAAGTTTGGACCAGATCATACAGTGCATGCACGACTAGCAAAATGCAAATCCGGCTGTACGTGGGTTTGTGTGGACAACCATTTTGTGTGCGCGCTACATTATTCGTGTGCGCGCATACATGCACCGACGACGTGATGTGATATGCTCCAAAACGTGTTCGACGTGCTAAATATGGATAGCACATCACTAATAATAGTGTATAGCGCGTGTTAGTTGGCAAAGCAGATAGCAGGTCTCCCATCGTTTTGGGAATTTGGGATCGCTGTATCTGGCTAGCTGGCAAAGCAGCAAGCATGAACAAACCTGATGAAACCTTTCTTCGGTCAACATCGTCTCTCGCATCATTGCACGGTGTGACGGTAGATCGATTGTTACGACTTACTCCGTCCGTCTTTAAATGTTTAAATGACTTTTTTCCTGTGTTTGACCATTTATCTTATTTTAAAAAATTATAAAATTGTTAATTCTTTTCTAATTATTTGATTTATTGTTAAATAAATCTTTATGCATACATATAGTTTTATATATTTTATAAAAAATTTTGAACATAACGAACGGTCAAATATTTATCAGAAAGTCAACGGTGTCAAATATTTAGTATCGATTCACGCTGATCTGGCTGACTAGTCAGAGCTACAACCCGAGTGTTTGAACTGCTGTAGTACCGAACTACCGATTACCGCGACAATATAATATTCATGACTTGTTGCTAATGTCAATTGCACACACCATTGAATCGAATGGCACGTGAACTCCGGAATGATCCCTCGATCAGTATCTGCTATAAAATCAAGTAGTTAAGGATCCACGACGACCATCTCTAATATTCCATGTCAGTTTCCTGAACCTCTTTGCAACAGGAGTTGAGCGCGATCCATCGAAAAGCGTTTACTTGTAAGAAATGCCAATCTCAGATTCTGTTTTTGTCTGTCGTCTCTTTGTCGTACGGAGTAATGAACTACTACTAGGAGACGTCCAGATCAAAGCCGATAGCATGTCTAGGTCGCGCTAAGAGATGCTCGAAATCACCTCATATCATCAGTCATCTCGATCAGGCTGCCGCCGTGATGAGCAGTACTGCACTGCGATGCGTTGACGGCTTGACGCGAACGTTCCTCTGGTTCAGAGTACAACGATGCAATCTACTTAGAGCTGAATGTAACGCCCTATTCTGGGATGGGCTTGTTTGACCGGCAAATAGTACTGTCCTTTTTTAGCGTATTTTTGGGCCTAGCTTTTTCGGCCCAAACTAAGTAATCATGTCACAATTTTATATGGACCGGAATAGGTTTGCCACATACCTGCGGCCCATTACTACTTGGTCCGGAATAGAATTGCCACGTTCCTGCGGCCCATCACTAGTTGGGCAGGAACGGGATGACACGTTACTTGAGGCCAATATTTAGTTGTACGTGCGAGTGAGCGACCCAATTTTTTTGGCCCAGAGTAGGTGGCTGATGCACAAGGTGCTGCCGTGATGGGAGACTCAAAGGCTTGCCCACATAACAGATTTGCTGCAAGCCTGCAAACAATACATTTTCTATACATGCTTCTGTAGCGATTCAGTCAATTCAACTTAGGTATTGACGTATTGTTCATTAAGCATACTCTTAAGCACTGTTGTATTGCATTTATCACAGCATATACTTATATGCCTTGTGGGCCTTCATGCTTTGATTGCATTCAGCATTTCAGCTTAATTTGCCTGCTGAGTGCTGATTCAGTTCAAGCATGGCTGTTCTTATCCATTGATTGGGCTAAGGCGGTTTGATTTCATAAATCAGTGTTTTGTTTATTAATTAGCGAGCACTTAGCTTAGTGATAAAGTTAGGCTCTAAGCTTACAACCTGCATGTATGAACTGTGAAGGCGCATCTGTGCCTCCTTCTATCTGCAGATGACCGTCGCACTCGCACGTGCATGACTTATCTGCCTGCTGCGAATGTGACTACTCCGGTTGCCACACGTTTGGTGCACTAAAATACCGCCTCCAAAATTGTACCCGCACGTATTAGCTTTTTTAAGTATGCAGCCTTGCAGGTCTACACCTGATAACCCCATGATTAATCAATTTGTCCGAGCGAGAGAATCCAAGGCCTTTGACGCAACGACAAAAAGTCACTAACGCATTGCATGACGCGTGTCGTACTAGTAATACACACTCCTGGTCCACATTGCTGTATGACATTGTCTGCATGGTTACGATACATAGCATCTCCTTTGGCAATTTAATTGAGCCGTCAGTCAAGCAAACCAAGTGAGTGCGCGCGTCCGGGATGATAATCCCCCACACGATTCTTCCATGTGTCAACGTAATGGAACAGCGATAGCTGTGTCGTTCCTCTCGTTTGAGCTTGAGTTTCAGCATGCTTTTCTCAGAGAGATTTCGCGACCGTGATACATCGTGATCGTGATTTTTATTTTTTTGAAAGTTGCTTCGTTAAATTTATTTTGTCGCGAGCTAGCTCGACCACGGGGTTTCGGATGAGAACATGGTCAGCACTCAGCAGAGCAGCATGCATATACCACGAAAGTACGGCGAATCATCTGAAATCGCGAGCTAGATAATCCGATCCTGTTCCGCAGTATCTAGAAAGAAGACTAGTACGTGAACTACATCGATCGAACGCAACAAAAAAAAGGTTGCTTTTTACTTGTGGAACAGAGGTTAGTCTACCACGAAAAGTAAGACGCACATAATGCAGAGGCGAGTCCGTCCTACTTGACCTGCCGGAAAAAAGCTAGCGATCGCGTTACACCATTTCGCAACGCCTCTCAACTGTTCGATCTGCCCTCTGTTGGCTTGTAGAACACCCTCCTTGTTTTAACTGACGATCACTTCACGAGCACACCTGGACGTGCACAAGCATAGGGAGAACTTGGATAAGGACGAAGTCGCCATGTACAGATCGGTTACTAATCGAAGTCAAAACAACCTCAGCTCGATCGGTTAATGTTCATTGATCGATACCCTGCCCATCTGATTACTGGTTAGACAACCCCCTGGCCCAAAAGATCGTCTCACACACAGAATATACTAGTAGTACAAGGTACAGCAAACCACCGGAGAATTATTTTTAAAAATAATAGCATCTTAATGGAAAATTAAAAAATAGATCCAAAAGTACAAAAATTTATGAGTTTAGTATCTTATCAACGTGGGGTGTAACGATAGGGCCCACGTCTATAGTTGCAGAGGCCTATCGTCATACCAAATGACGATAGGGCCTGCCACAGGGCTTATCGTCATACCACATGTCACAGTATGTGTATCTTGATAGGCCTTCAGGTGTAAAAAAAAAGGCTGTCGATATGGGCATTGATAACAAGTAGCTTATCGTCAAACCCGACGACGACATGGTGCTAAATTCACAAATTTTTTTTATCTATCATACTCCCTCCTTTCCTAAATATTTGACACCATTGACTTTTTAACACAAGTTTGACCGCTCGTCTTATTAAAAAAATATGTAAAATATGTAAAGTTATATATGTGCTTAAAAGTATATTTAACGATGAATCAAATGATATAAAAATAAAAAATAATTACATAATTTTTTTAATAAGACGAGCGGTCAAACGTGTATAAAAAGTCAACGATGTTAAACATTTAGAGAAGGAGGAAGTATATTTTTACAATTTTTTTATTAAAATACTATTACTTTTTTAAAAAAAAAATCACCGCCGGCTTTGAGAAAAAAAGAAAGATTTCAGGCAGGGAGTCACAGGCTTCCAGCTAAGTATATAAGTAGCCATCAAACTGTGCTATTCCATCGGCAAGCCTACACGTTAGTACGTTACTACTCTACTAATCCCGTGACCGATCAGCCTCTGTCACGAGAGGCTAATAATGTACTCGTGCGACCCCGAGAGCACGGCGCCGCCGCCGCATACAGCGTTCAGCGCCAGGTCTCACCACCCATGCATCGGAGTAGTCTCGGGCCGCCCTGAACAATACCATCATCACGCCGTCGGGACAAAGCTACAGCCGTCCGCCGGCGGCAACGCGGCCGCGCAGCAGCATCATCAGCGCGCCTCCACCAAGAAGAGGCACGCGGCGGCGGCGCCGCGGCCGTCGACGTCGTCGTCGCGCCGCTCGTCGACCACCGTGGTCGCGACCGACGTGTCCAACTTCCGCGCCATGGTGCAGGAGCTCACCGGCTTCCCGCCGGCCGCCATCTTCCGGCCGCTGCCAAGTAGGGTCCCCGTGCACGCGGCGCCCAACCCGTTGGGCGCGGTGCAGCATGGGTGCGGTGGTGGTGGTGGCGGTGCGGTGCACGGGCACAGTTCAGACACGTCTACTGCCGCCGGCAGCGGCAGCAGCCCGGCCGTGCAGCTGCCGCCGTGCTCGCCGGCGGTCGGAGTGTTCGATGGGCTGCCGGACCTCGGCTCGCCGGAGTTCGAGTCGTGGCCCGATTTGAACTGATCAATGGAAAGCCGATACGTTACTGTGGTAAATTAAGGTTCGGTAATTGGTAGTACTGGTAGTTCTTTTCTTTCTGCTCATGCATCATGCACATACGGGTTTACTATACACTTCATAGCATCTTTGAAAGAAGGGATGGCGCTTGTACTCTTGCTTTTGCAACAAAAAAGAAGTGTTTGTTAATATACCTGTAAATGCAATCTCAATTCTTGGTTGGCTTGTTTGGACTCTGTTACTTAAATGATATGGTTAAGATTAGTTTCGCAATTCTGTCAGATGTTCTTTTCAGGGAAAATAATGTTTAGATGTACGACTACTTCTTGGAATTGATCTGCCTGTCAATATTCAGTGTCTTGGATCGGCTGTTGACATGAACAGGTGTAGTGGCATACGAACATCATCGTCACGAGTGACAGCATTGAGCGGACACTGGAAAAACGAAAGGTAAAGCAGTCGCTGACACGTGGAGATTTTTAAGACGACTGGCGATACTACGATAGGAATGTGCCGGGTAGCTACAAGCTACTAATGCTCAATGAAATTAATCCAACTGCCCAAGTAACTAGGAAGAGTACAAGAGTCAAGAGCCTGACAAGTTTGTGGAAGAGGTTACAGAGTACAAGTAACAACTGTCTTGTACACTACTCAGGTTGAGGATGCGACCTTCTGATAATCTTCTTACGTCAAGTCCTTATACACGAATATGCAAGCTTCAGAAGCTGTATAAGAGCCGTAGGTAGCAGGTTATTACATTAACAAGTCACTCGTGAAAACTGACAACCGATCCAATCTACGCCGGAAAAGCACCACAGGATTGCCGTCACCTGGTTATGTCATGAGTTGAATATACCAGGAATACTGAAAAACTGTTGTCGTTTCCACGATTCCATGGTCTACTATACTCTGCCAATCTCAAGACTCACGAACGATGGAAATGGTTCGATTGATTTCAATAATATGCCAGTTGTATTTCAAGTAGTTCAGACTTCAGATGCCAAACGAGTATGCAGGTCGGGTTTATTATATGTGCACTGCTATGCAGGCCAACTCACGTATATCATTCAGAAACAAGAAAACAGAACACAGTTAAATGCAGATTTATTTTCCGACCAAACAAGGCTGATCAGCTGAGATGAAGAAGAAACACGCCTCACTCTGCCCCCAGGAGGGCCAGGAGAATATCCTCGTAGTCTCTAGTTGTATCTTTAGCAACAGCTTTCTCCAACGGGACACTGTTTCTCTTCTGGTAGGCCTCCTTAATCAGCTTCAGGTCAACCTCGGCACGTGTAGTTATGACCCTTGTAAGAGAGTTCTCGTCTGTGCCCATTCCTCCTAGAGCCAATCGAATGATTTTCTCAAAGTATCTGTCAGGACAAGTGAAGCATCTTATGATCGCCCTAAGTGTTCCTAGGAACTCGTCCTTGGGATCAGCCTTCAGATCCTGTCAGTGTGCCGGAACTTGTTAGAAGAGTTTCAGGAATGGACTGGTCAACAAACAACATTATGAAGGACTAAACAAATTTCACCAAAATGTGAACAGTTACTCTTTTCTAGCAACGTGCAAGTTCAGTTTCAACTTTCAAAACGTGTTCAGCGCAGACAATTACATGTTATGTAACGTTTCTATTCAGGAATTTTTAACTGATATATGTTATTATTCAACTTGTTTGGTGGGTGAATATTAATTACACCATTTGTTTCATAATGTAAGACATTTTGATTTTTTGTTTGCAATGTTTGACCATTCATCTTATTAAAAAACTATGGAAGCATCAATTTAATAAAGTACTTTAAGCAACTTATTTTTTTTACATTTACACTAAAATTTTGAATAAGACAAATGGTTAAACATTATAATAAAAAAATAAAATGTCTTACATTATGAAACAGAGGGAGTTAAACGTTATTAGGAAAATAAAACAAATGGTTAGGATGCTATTATTACCTTAGTGATTGGATGACTGAACTGGTCGTTGTAACTATTGAATGTTGCGAGCAGCTGTGCTTTGCTCCTTGTGGTGAGAATCCTGATGATTTCATCATCACTATAAGCCTTGTGATGGATCTTCTCATGAAGTATTTTGGCTTCAGAATGTGCCAATGATGTGTTCACCTCTGGCCCATCATAGCGATATGCAGTTACAAGAGGCACCAAAAGCTGCGAAAAAAACAAAACGGTTCAATTTTGGTAACTAAGGTGTTCATTTCTAGCACTAACATATGAAATTTAGTCTTTAATTAACAACTTTTGAAGCACAATGGTCCAATGAATCTAAAGTTCCTAAATTAAAGCGATATTCACATTCCACTAGATAGCTAGGCAAGTGAAGTGAACCAAAGATCTAATTTCACAATTACAGTAGCAAGTAGGTATGATCATCTGATGCAGCATCCCTGCATCTAGAACTACCATTTCGTTTATCAATGCCCAGATAGAGTAAAAAAGAAGGGGTGGAGTTGCAGTAGACTAGAATTAAATGAAAAGTATGATTAGATCGTTAACAAAGCAAAGTCATCTTCAATCTTCAGTTATTGACAATACACTATAGTACTCCCCGCAAAGAAAGGGCAATACACTAGAGTACTAATCATGAGAGCAAAGAAGGAAATATTGCCGCAAAGGAATACATATGTCGAATCAATTCAAGTGGCATGATGAATAAGAATCCACACGTTAACACACTGAGGCCTGACAAGCATAGCACTAAGTGTAAATTCATGTTTTTTGTGATTTTGACAGGGATATCGATCTATTAAAATTTTAGTCTGAATTTTAACGCATCGAAGATGACATTTTAGTGCGAGCATACGCGACCTCCAGCTCCAGCCTCCAGGTATGAAAGCACAAATAGCGTACTCCTAGCACATAGCAATGATATAGATTCAGACATCAGGGTCATCATCACCTTACGGAAGTCGCCAGTGACGTGCGCTGCGACGTCCTCCTCGAGCGACCTCTTGAAGCGGTCGTGGTAGGCCTGCTTCACCGCGAAGAGCTGCGACGGCGTGCGCGCGCACGCGATCTCGACGAGCGCGCGGCCCCCGGGGTGCCACTTCCTCGCCTCCTCGTTCGCCAGCACCGCGTCCCGCTCCGCCGGGTCCAGCGTCCACAGGATCACCGCCCTCTGAAACAGAGAGAGACGCCAACCGCCGCACGAACCGGATCAGGACCAGACAGAGAGGAAGCAAAGGGGATCGGCTAATCCACGCTAGATCACCTCGAATTTGCCGTGGATCTCGTCGTTGAGGGCGCGGAGAAGCTCCTCCCCGTACGCCTCGGCGTAGGTGCGGCGGATCGCGCGGCGCTGCGCCGCGTCGCGGTGGGCGAGGATGGAGATGATCAGCTTCTCGTTCGTGCCCCACCCTGCGCGAGGACAACCAGAGAAAGCAGATCGCGTCAGCTACGCCCAATCGGAGGAGCAGTTGCGCGGGACGGCGGAGGGGAGGCTGACCTTTGAACGCCTTGCGGAGCTGCTCGCAGTCGTCGGCGACGGGCGGGACAGCGGCGGGGACGGTGAGCGTCGCCATTGGGGTGGTTCGGTGTCGTTCGTGTAGCCTCTCGATCTTCCTCTGTGTATCAGGTGTTAAAATGTCGGCCGATCGGGAGACGGGAGGACGGGTCGAGGCGTAGGCGCGTAGCGTAACAAGCGGTGCGCGCGGGGAGCAGGCGCGGCGGTTTAAGCGGCGGGGAGGATTTGGAGGAAAGTCTCGGCACCGACCGAAGCCTGGGCGAATCAAGAGCCTCTCTACCTGCCTGCTTGCGTGGCGCGGGCGCGGGCGGTGACGGTGGCGAACACTGTGTCGCGGCGCGGTATGGAAGGACCTGATCACGGTGGAGGTGGAGAGGTTGGACGTCTGGGACCCGAGACGTGTCCGGGCCTGAAACGCCAGTGGGGGCAACTGGGCAGCATGGCATGAGTGGTGGCAACTGGCAAGGTGATCAACGGCAACAACGAGAGCTAGCTCTTGATGACGAATAATTTAACTACCTTTGTGTGGATTAAGTGGCGATGAAGACCGTCGAAGCACAGCCATGTGTGCGGTGTACCCCTTGCCTATGGTCATTAGTCGACCGGCAATTTTTTTTTCCCAACCACACGAAAGCACAGACACACTCGTAAGAATTAAAGTCGGCTTACTAAGGGCAGCCGCAACAGGCCGGTAAGAGCTCTCCATAACAGTCCACATCAGTATTTAAGAGTAAAAAATAGAAGGAGAGAGAAAATCGTCGCTACATGCAGCGAGAGCCGATAGCACGTGGTACGATGCACAACGGACCCCACCTAAATCGGTGAACAGCGATGGATGCGGTTGCTACAGGGAGAAAGAGATGAAATATATTAAAGAAATACTGACACATGGATCCCACTTAAATTTAGAAAATTGTGCTATAGCCAAAACGTTGGACAGCTGATCATTAGGGCTTCCTATATCCTAGGTGGACTCTGCTATAGAGAGTGTACTGTCGTTTGTCGTTGTTGTTGAGGGTGCCTAAGGACTACTCCAATGGTTATAAATAGTTGCTAATCTCTAAATGGTTTAAAAGACAACTTCTTTAATGTTCTAGATATTAGCACATGGCTCAAAAGATAAATGACCATACATATCATACTTACATAGCATTGTAATTTGTGCAAGAGACTATTTCTTGTACAAAAGATAGCTTTTATATTTTCTTTATTAAAAATTATATAAGTTCGCTTATAGATAGTCATTGGAGGAGGCCTAATTAGCTACAGCCGGATTTAACTTTCAGACTTGACACATGTGCTCACATATATTGCTAATAATTATTTCAATAAAAAACGATATACACAATACACGTCACTAATAAGGAAAAAAAATAGGCAATGTTTACAGCTGAAACAGCCATGTCTGTGTGAACCTAGTAAAGTAGCAGTAGCTGTAACTTGTTCAACAGTGGCTGTATAACAAAGAGAAGGAAACAAGCTGAAGCTTGTTGTATCCCACCATGACAAGAAAGAGTATTTTTATGAAAGGAATGGAGAAAATATATTGACTTATAGCCTTTTCTCGTAGTATCCTCGTGAGAACGAGCGTGCGTTGAGTAAAACATACAAAGAAAATAATGTTCTATTACATTAATTATTGCTATACCTTAAGTTTGTTACTGTTTATGCCCGGGTTAAACTTAAGTTGTGCACCTACAAATAGTTAAAGCCGATACTTTTTGGAGCTTTCTTTGCTTAAGGCTATATATTGTTTTCATCATTTAAGGTTACTTTTTGTGATAATATTGTGGATGACTGTACCCCTACCTCCATAAACCCATGGAGTGCCAGCAAACCCCCTTCCCCTCCCCTTGGCAACCGCTTTATATTCTCAGTGATGGATAAGAGCTCAGGGTGTTGAAGATCTTTCGACAATATTGAATCTCAACATATCATTTTCTATGTCTGGTGATTTTGTTAATCTTAAAACACACAGAGAAAGATTGTTGCTCTTTTCCTTTCTTTCTTTCTTTCTTTCTCCGTGTTTGAGGTGTTGCCGGTTTCTCCTTCGACCGTGCAGTTCGGGTTTTGCCGGTTTCCCCAAATTAACCATGCATTGTAGGCCCAGTTTTCCTCATAAACAGGGTCAATTCTCTTCTTATATAAATTCTGACAGAACTCCTGTCGTCGGTTCCTCAGAAAAAAAACACGCACAGATGATATGCTTTATTTCAAATGTACTTATTTATATATATAGAACGCTGCTATACGTACTAAATTTTCTGTACTGAATCCTTACTAAAATCTCGACCGTTCAATTCAACTGTATGTAAGTTACAAAGCATCTACATTTACTCACAGGCTGTCACATCAATGACTTTTCGTTATATATATGGTTAGGGTGCACATTCACTAGGGTGGACGTGCACATGGAAATGTAAGCGCATGCGTCTATAGGGAAGGAAAAACACTACCTCCTATTATTACGGCCTTGTAGACTCACAAAATTGTATCTCGACACACGCTTAAAATAACGGAGACTGACAGCAAATGTATAGTCTCAATAGAACACTGTTGAAAGGCTTACGCAGTCGGCGTTGTCACTATAATGTGATTGAGACACCTTGTGTTTAAGATAAAGGATCGGTTGTTACAAGTCGTTTTTCTTTAGTGCGCCTAACTTACTATCGACAGATGTAAGGGTGCACGTCCGCAGGAAAGCAACGTGGCTCACAATGGCGCAACGATCCTAACAAACTTTACAGCCGTCCAAGCGGTTTGCCAGCCCAGCCGTCAATGGACGGCCACGCCGGAAAGTGCACTGTTGTTTAGGCCTTCCAAGGTTTGAATTTTCTAACCCCTTCGAATTAGTATTTAGTAAGTTCGAACAACTCAACAAATGTTACCATACAAGATGCGCTGACTAGTAACAACGGTGACAACACAGTTAGGCACAGCCTCAAATATAGCTGTGCACAAGAACGGAGCCATCCAAAAAGTTCTCTGGAGATATATAGTTATGCATGATACGTACACGCCGGTACGCCGGTGCATGCCATGGCCATCCAAAGAAACATTAAATGCGTGTTGAGATCGTACGTCGTCTTCCTGTCGTTGTTTTTCCGGAGGTCCAGCTTGGGAGTTTTGGAATGAACCTGAAACGGGCATTTTGACGCGATGATCATTCGGCACGTACGTCACACTTCCTGCGTCATCGTATTACAGTTTGGTGACAGTTTGAACTGGAACGATCATTTGACACCATCGTTTTGTGTGCATGTTCCAGAGTACTACTCCCCAAAGAAAAAATTTTAGACCGGAGGGAACACTGTATTTTGTAGTATAGCCCAGGCAACAAAAAGCTTGAAGAATTCTGAAGTGACAAAGCAGCGTCGTCCAGTCCACGTTGCTGATTCGTTCGGCCCGCGCGCGCGCGCGGAGAGAGAGAGAGAGAGAGAGAGAGAGAGAGAACCGCTCTTGCACTATTGCAGCACGACTGCACGAGATCTTTTTGACGTAACTGCGCAGTAATTAACAAGCTAGAGTAGTATCTTTTCACGTGTCAAATTCAGGCTAGTGTCACACCCTAATTATTACCCACAAACTTATCCTACACAGTAGTAGTTGCACATCGTGAATTGTCACGTGAAATTTCATTACCACGCGAAAGAAAACGCTCCCCGAAAAGAACCGACCCGATCGAAGACCATTCTCCGAGCTCGTCCAAATGCACACACACATCCCTCGGACGCCTTCCACCCATCACGAACTCACGAGGTGTCACTGCGTCAATCTCACCGCCACCGTCCACCGTCCACCGTCCACCGCCACTTGCCGTTGTCACGAAAGGCGCGAGGGCCAGTTCCGCCTATAGGGCCCGAGCGGGGAAACAGAAGCGGATAAACCCGATCTGAACGTGACGACCGGAGACGTGACGGGCACAGATCTTGAGCCGGTGCGTTGCGTGGCCGCCGCACCGCACCGGCCGCGCACGCGTCGCTGTCCGGGGGGGCCCGATCCGATCCGTTTCTGGCGGCCTCCACGGCGTCACGTCGCGGCGCGGGGTTGGCCACCGCTGCTCTTTCGAAGAGTCTTGGGTGACTCGATCCCCATCCCTCCACGGCTCCCCCGATCGATCGGCTCCGGGACCAGGACAAGCGTTCTGGCGCGCACTTGGCCCCGCGCCTAACTCGCTTTCACCCAACCGTTTGGCGCCGGTGCCTCGTCGCGTAGCCTAAGCACGGCAAATGCTAAGCCGAGACTGGCCAAGCTTTACCCGATTGGGGATGTTAGGCGGGCCGCGCGCGGTAGCGGGCAACCGGGCACGATATAAAGGACCACTAGCGCTAGCCCCTCTGCCTCTTGCCGAATAGCCGTGCACAGTGTTTTTTTTTCCCTCTCGACTACTTTGTGTTGTTCAGCGGTTCAGCTCGCTGCTCGGTCAGTACGTTCGTTGCTTCTTCTCCCTTGGTTGGTGCTGACCCCAGCTAAGCCATCATCTCCCGTGCTGATCCTTGGTTGAGGTAGTGTCTTTTTTGGCTGGATCAGTAATGCACGCATCGGTGGGGAGGAGGTGGGGGTTTGATCCTTGCGACGAGGTAACTGTTCTTCAGCTTGCTCTCTTTTTCGTCGGCCTTTTCGTTCCATAGTGTTATAGTGTTTTGGGTTTAATACGAAGCTTGCTTGATCCGTGGGTAGAATCGATGTGTTTTGTTGTGATCTTGCTCAGAATATGTATATCTCACTAGACCTCTAAAAAAGAGTTCTTGATTGTTGTTTGGATCAAGAATAGTATGTGCTACTAGTCTGTATAGTTCAGCAGTTGGCATGGCCTGAGTATCAGCTCCTGGCTCGTTTTCGTTTTGATGTACTTCATCTGCGAACGAGATGAGCAGGAAAAAATGAAGAACTAACTAACCATTTGACAGTACAGAGAAAAAGTGATCTTTCACATGATAAATATCATCGTACAGCTGGATTGTTGCTGCTATAAGTTTCGAACTGTTGAACTGCAATGTTCTAGCTTTTTTTTTCGTCTAAGATTTTTTTTCTCAGGTCACCCACGTTGTCATGAATGACTTTGCTCTGATGAATGACCATACCATGCTACTTCAAGGCCATGACAAATCAAGGATCAGCCCAGCTGGCTTTTTGGCAATGTCAAGACCTACACAGGGCACTGGCAGCGGAAACAATATTGGCTACAGTGACGGTAGATCCATCAATGAATCCTGCGGAAAAAGAAGCAGTTATCCACAAACTTACAAGAAAGATGTCACTGTTCCAAAAAGTACGCAATCTTGTTTATATCTTCCTTTTTGATAATGGAGCATTATGATGGCTAGCTCAGTCTAAGACTATCTCGATCTATCAAATGCATTCAGGTACAAAACCAATCATATTTGATGCTGATGAGTACGCCCGTATTAGCACTGTTTCAGAGGTTCCTTCATCACAAGGCATGCAGGATGAACACCAGAACAAAGGAAAAGATTTGCTTTACTGTGATTGGTCTGAATTGGACAGCTTGGATGACTTTGAAACAATCCTGAGGTAATTTCTTGCTGCCTCGTGCATCTATCTTTACTATCAGCAGCTGAGTTTTTTATGTGAATCTTGAACATTTTTCTCTCATTTTCTGAAGAAGCCTCGAATCCACGTTTGAGATAGGAAGTAATCACTTTGAGGATCCACTGTGGTCTTCAGTTTGCTTACCAGATGCCGAGCTAGTACCAAGCAGCCGTCTCTATGACAATTCCAATTTGTCAACTATTTCAAATGAGAGCACAACTAAGTCTATACCATCATCAATTTCAGTTCCTGAAACAACTAATACCGAACCATTGTTCCTTGATCAGGTACTTCCAACCTCTTGATCTTTCTAATTGTTTCTCCCCCGATTTTATAGGTTAGACGACGCAAAGGATCTCTTCCCCACGGTAGCTTCTCTTGTCATTCCGAGAGTCAAGATCTTTGGCCTCTTTGATACGCAACACATCTCCATATCATATTTTCCTTGAAATTAACTTGGTTCCATATAGGAACATGCTAATTTTTCTCTCCAATTCTGCAGATTAATACGGCAAATCCCATGAACATTCAACAACCATCCAGCAAAGAAAGAAGTTTGACACCTTTGAATCATGAGGCAGTTGCATGTTCTTCTTCCAGGGAAATCGAGCAATTTTCACAGCATTCGGATGCTGATGTTTTCTGCCCATTTGACAACGTAACAAGCGCAGTACGCATAAATTGCTGTGAGGGACTAGAGGCTATCTTCTGCTCAAATCAGGAAATGCTAGCCCCAGTAACATCATCAAGCATCATGTGCAATGATGAAATTGTATCTTCAACTACTTTCTCGTCACCAGATCTCGTTACAACTTATGTTCCTCGTTCGATGAAGAAGTCACATGATCCATCGAATGGAACTCCAGACATGGTCCTTGACGAAATGGCTGAAAATCCTCTAGAGATGTATTTTCCTCCATTGACAGCATATGAACATCCTGAACATCTGAACAACGCTACTTTGACACAAACACGTCGGTTTCCTGAAGGCTTTGCAGGTGATGATGTTCTGAAAAGTGCAGATTTGCAGTTCTTTTCGAAGGGAAAGACACCGGCAGACTTTTATGTGAACCCTAGCTCACCATTGATTCTGGAAGCTGTGCCAGTTAAGGATCTTGGCTTCCATAAGCTTCAGGAAGGCATGAATCAGGTATACTATCAGTACTTACAATACCCTTCTGCAATCCTTCTATTTATGTTGCATTCTTCTGTAATTTCTGGATGCAATTACTAGTTACAATTATTCAGGTTGATAATGCTTAAGATCGTCCATGATAAGAATTTAACGCATGTATCCTTCCAACGTACTTTGTAGTTGGATGTGGCATCCAAAGCTTGCATAAGAGATGCTTTGTATAGACTGGCCAATTGTGTTGAGCAGAGGCATTGCGTTGCTAGTACAACAGACAACCACCTTGGAGTTATGGAATCATCGGTTTCAACGAGGTACGGTTTTGATGGGATCTTCAATTGTGCAGACGAGTTTGTAATGTGTAGTTTCTGACATGTTTAAATCAAACAGGCGGAGAGAAATGCAGATGAACCCTGTGGATCGCTCGGTGGCACAGCTGCTTCTCCAAAAACCACTGCATCATAGATCTGCACCTGATGCGGCATTGGGCTTTGCCCCCTAAATTGCAAGCCATTTGTACTGTACCTTGCAGACCAGTAAGGGCAGCCGCAACGGGTCGTTAACCACTCTCTACAAGACTTCCACGTCAGTTTTTGGCTGAGCTGGAGGGAAGAGAAACACAGAGAGAGAAACGGCAATCACTGAGTCTAGCGATAGTCTATACACACCTTTTCAAGCTGCACGGGTCCCACACCTATTTATGTCTCCCACCCAGATCATCCTTGCAAGAGGAAAGATGAAGCTGACACCTTGAACCCACGTAATCTTGGACAGCGTGCTAAAGATGGATCAATGGACAATCATTGTTTGTTTCTGAGTTGACAAGGACACGTAGACCCTATAGAGAGTGAGTGTCGATAATTACTGAGGGTGCCCTAATACGTAGTTACTGATGTACTGTGGTTTTCTTAACTGCACATGCCTGATCGATTCAGATGTTTTTTGGGGTGGGGATTCAGAATTGTAAGTCCGGCAATTTTTCTCTGTTCCGGTGTGCATGTATATATATAGAACTACAACCACAAACTAGAGAATACTAGATGTTTTTAATGTAATAGCAGCTCTTGTTGTTCAGAGATGTGATACTTGTTAGAAATATATGCAATATTTTAAATCCAGAATTAAGGAGGTAAAACTCATGAAAAAACAATAATGCATACAAAAGCACTGGCATGCATTTTGTATATATGGCATAAAAAAACACGCAAAGTACTGTGATTGCCTTACTTGATAGTTCGATTGAAGTAGTACGAACGAAGGTGGTGTAAAGAAAGTAGCTCGTGCTCTATCCATCCCAAAATAAACAAATTTCTGGCGATAAATCTGGACATAAAAAATATGAAGGGTATTCTGAGAAACTTAAATTTTCTAGACAAAATTTTGTCTACACAACTCTTTCAGAAGTCCATTTATGTGTTTGTCCATGATTATGAATAAATGGTTTCTGTCGATGCGTGTGATCGACACGCGGGGATCCGTGAGACACCCTTTTTCCGGTTCGGCACAGGGGTACGGTACACCGAGGGTTGAGCAAAGGAGAAGAAGAAGGTGGGCAGGAGAAAGGCCCGCTAAACACTCATGACACCCGGGTTTATATAGGTTTGGGCCGCCGGGGAAGCGTAATACCTCTACTCCTGTTCTTTTTGTTGATATGGTGGATGAAGGATTACAAGGAGGAGTTCTCTCCTGAGTGGGCTGGAGCTGATGACTGAGATGCACTGCGATGTGAGTCTATACTTGTGACCTTCTAAGAATGAGCCAACCTCCTTCTATAGGGGGCCTGGGTCTCCTTTTATAGTGCAAGGGGTCACCACAGTAGCCCTGGGTTTCTCCTCCTCCACTCTATGCTGTGGAGCAGTTCTTGTCCTGTCTTGTCGGGGGTCTACCCCTACGCCTGCTCAGATCACCACGCTGCGAGAGTTGGTAAAATAAACGAGTATGTGGACGCCGTGCTTCTGACGAGGAGGGAGAGCGGTTGACCACCTACTCCAGCGGGGCCCACTTGTCGGCGCCCCCCTGCCAGGGGCGGAGACGACGCAGCATCCCCTGCACCCGCGCATTATCTCTCCCATGCCGGCCGCTTTGACATTAAATGCGACGGTGACAAACCGGGGGGTAAGACGTGGGTGAGCTGACGGCGCTGTCAGCCCGTGACAGCCGATGAGGACTTCATTGCACCCTCTCTGCGTGGGGCGAAGGGTGATGATGATCACTGACGAATGCGCCTCACATCGCATTAAATGCGATGGGGCATCGCCTGTCCACCGCATTAATTACGGCAGCTGGGCTCACCTCTCCCATGGGAGAGGTGCGGGTCAAAGGGGTAGGGGTTCGGGTAATCTCGAACCCTGTGTCGTGGCGGAGAATGGCCTTCGGGCAGCCTCCGGGTCGACCCCTCCCTCGGGGTGCCACGTGGCCACCCGTGGCCCGGTCCGCTATAAATCAGTGAGGCATATCAGCGGGGTGCCTTGACGATGAAGACGCCTTTCTTCTCAAGATATCGCTATCTGATGATACCCTCGGCCCATATCCCGACAGTTTCAAACTTGTTCTAATAACAAGAAATTTAATTCACTACTCCCTCGGTCCATAAAAAACAAAGTGTTCTTATTTTTCGCAAAGTCAATATTTAAATGTTTTATCTAATAGTTAAACTAACAATATAAATATTTGGTGGTATGCATGTGATATCATTAGATTCGTATTAAATGTGTTTTCATATGTTGTAAATTTTATAGTTTTTGATAATGACATATGGAAGGAAAGAATGGCCAAGCAGAGTATTGAAGACTAGATTGTGTACAATTGTAATACATGTTGCATTTAGGACACATGGAATACTTGTGAAACAGTTAACGATTCAAATGTATCAGGAGAAATTTGCTGATTGATTTGGTTAATCATCCTAACCAAGATTGATTGTTGGATTACAATAGTTTTTTATTCCAAGTTTTATTCCTAGATTCTATCCCTGATTCTATCTGAGGGGTTTGATTGATTTGGTTAATCATCCTAAGCGGTCTCGCTACGAGAACTTTCTTGCTTGGAAGAAAAAGAAATACCAAAGCTTTAGAATTTATGATCTATTCATTCCTTTTTAGAAGACAATTTTTTCTATTTACATTATCTCATATATAGAAATACCTTATCATATCCATTTGGATATCATGCTTCAACTCCTTCAATCCATGTCTAGATCCATAGCCATGATTTCGTTTATTCTGGGACAATAAGTAGTTGACCTCGAGGAAGTAGCAAGTAGACAAAGCCGATGTTCACGCCCTGTGGTTGCACAAAAGCACTGCCCAAAAACCTAGTTGGTGCTCATGCCTGTGTTCTATGTGGCAACTGTTTGAAGATCCCGCTCACCTCCCAATCCGGCTCACGCCGAGTGGATGGACGATGAGACCGGATGTGTCATATAACAAAGGTCGGGACTAGTGCCATGGGGGTAGTCCTTCCCACAAGTGTCAGAGTTTTCCAAAAAAAAGACAGAAACTGATCTCATATAAACTAGCATGGAGACCCGCACAGTTTGTGTGGCTAGCTTCACTTTTCACGTTATATTTTGTTATGATGTTTGATTTGGTCTGTCTCATTATTTTGTTATGATGCATGTATTTTATTTTTATGATTTTAGTGATTTCTAGAGTTTATTTTAAAATCAAATCTTTGGATTTATTTTGGTGTTTTTAATTAATGACATGTTCGTTATATATGCACTCTCTATACTTTTCTGTGAATATTTATTATTTTCTAATTCTGAATTTCAGTCATTTATGAATTGTATTCTATATTGGCTCTATTTTTCTTTCAATATTTCTTATTTTATTTCCAAATTTCTTGTAAAATGTATTTCTATATGCACTCGATAGTTTTATTTCAACATCCTTTTTAATTCCTAATTATAGTTATTTATAAATTATATCTACACTTTTCTTTTTTATTCTGAATTTTAGTTTTTTCTAAATTGTATTTGTATTGGAACTATAAAATGTCATTTTAATATTATATATTTTTAATTCTAAATTTTAGTTATTTGTAAATTTTATTTCTACAGGGTCTATATTTTTCTTTCAATATTTCTTATTTTTAATTCCGAATTTTAGTTATTTGTAAATTGTATTTGTATATGGACTCTAGATTGTCATTTTAATGTTCTATATTTATAATTCTGAATTTTAGTTATTTGTAAATTTTATTTCTATAAGGACTCTACACTTTTTCCTTCAATATTTCCCATATTTTTAATTCCAAAATAATATTATATTTCTACATAGGCTTTTTTCCCCGATTAATATGGAAATTTCTAAGCCATGAGAGCAAATGTGGAGACTTATTTTTCTATTACTTTAATTTGAGAACCAATTGGTTGTTTTTAATCACATTACACCAATGTATATACTAGAGATAATGTGCATGAACGATTATTTAATTATAATGAAATTTGTGCATGAATTACCATTCTAATGACATTAAAATAATACATTTACATAGAGATAAATATTCTCACTATTTAAATCACATTAAAAATAGTGCGTTTACATGGAGACAATGTGCATGAAGGACCATTTTAATCACACTAAAATAGTGTACACGATGATATATAAACACACACTTTGTATTTAATGAAATATAACTCCACACGATGATATTTGTGGCAAAACTTACATAGAAAGTAGAAGCTTCTTTTTTCATCTTCATCATTTAGCTTTATCTGTGACTTGTCAGAACTCAGATGCCCCTCTAGTGCAATTTCTGCAGAAATCTTCTTCGTTTTCGCCCAACCCGAACGATCGTGATGAAGCATTTGGCGAACACAACTGACAAGGGAGGAAACATATCGTGCAAGTGACCGGCTAATCCAATCTAGCTCTTGGCAGTTGTGTTTGCCTTGCCACCTGCCACCAAACGGCAGAAGCGTGGGGAGAGAAGTCCAAATCGAGGCTCCTCCTGCTCGTGCTACTCTCGCGTCGTCGCCTCCTGCAACCACCGCTTCCTCGCCGTCTCCCCCTTCCCCCGCCCGAGCGGCAGTGGGATCCCCAACCCCGCAGAAGCTTCGGGACGAGCTCGCCCGCCCACTCGTTCTCTTCCTCTCGAGCTTGGTTGCGTCGCCTCCTAAATTTAGCGGCCGCGCGGGACGCGGGGGGCGCTCCCTCCAGAAATAGGGCGCAGCGCGGCGAGGATGGGCTACCTGCCGTCGTCCCTGGGCAGCAAGGCGGCGCACTTCGTGTCCGACCTCACCACCGTCATCCTCAACCCCATCTCCGAGCGCGAGCCCTCCTCCCCTCTCCCAGTGAGACCCGAGATCCCTCTCCTTCCCCCTCTATTACTATCGTCCCCTCGTGGACTTGTAGAGTTGCAGTATAGGCAGTTTATATCCGGTTTTGAATCGTGATCGGTTGCGGCTCGCGTGCTAAATTGGCGCGATCGGGCTGAGTCGGATGCTGCCGGTAGAGATATCAGTTTGGTTTGCAGTGATTTCGCCGCAGGGATGACCTCTTGGCGCTCTTGCTAGGGTTTTGTGTAGGTTGCTGGATTATCTGCCTGTGTATTGTTCAGTTTTTTTGGGTAGGGACACCCTGTACTCATCATATGGGATGTGGTAACAAAATTGGAGCAGGCTCATAGACAGGTGCACTTCGTTGGGTTGGGGATATGTATTTTTGACATTACTAGGTGTGCCGTGTGTTTCGACCTTCTGCATTACTCGGAGTACAGTTCAAGCTATGTTGATTTTATCAGTGCGATATTTGTTTCACATGATTGCAGTCGTGCTGGAAAATCCTGCATTTTGGCAGGAGTGCTATAGCTCTGTGCAGAGCTGAGTGCGAAGTACTAAAAAGTTGTTTTTTAATGGTAATTGGGGGTATTCAGCTGTGCTAAGTAATGCTGCGCAGCTTCCGCAGAGTTCATGTTCTGGTACTGTAGCTGCTAGCTTACTTCGCAGCCACATATAGCACTACCGAACACCCCCAATTTGTAGCTGCAATAGAAAGTTGGCTGACTTGCATGTTTACTACCTGGAAGTCATTCTTACCACGGACTTCTGCTAGCCTTGAGATCTCGTTGTGCTTTGAAAGCTAGCCAACCCAATTGCTTATCTGTTTTCATTGTTGATGTAACCCTTTGCAGTCAGTTATAGTTTAAGGATGGTTTACATTGTTGATTGTTTGAAATAAACACTAACTTCATATGTTTGATGCCAGTTTGTACCTATGAATCACAGTTTATTTTCCAGTACGCCCACATCTCAAGTTATTTGTTTGTTGTAGGAGGTGGACAAAGACGAAGAAAAACCAGAGGATGACAAAGATTCCGAGCAAAATTCTGATGCCCCTGATGGCCCTGACACATCTTCCTTTAGAGCATTCTTGATCTCATTCCTGTCATCATCTGGGTCTACTAATGATCCAATGGAGATAATTCCTGATCAGAATGGAGATCTGGGATACCCAACTTTAACTCCAATGGGGAAGTCAAACAAGGGAAAGTCCGGGTTACTAAGTAGAGGAAAACATTCCATTGGAAAAATCATTAACAAAGCGGTTAGAATTGGTGGTTTGAAACAAAATATGGAGCCTAAGATTGACAGAGAGGTGGCTGATCATGTCGAATCAGCTTCACCTGTAATGGAGCTTGAAGAATCAAAGGAAGTTGTTTCCTCCATTATGCCTGCTATGTCAGAACCATCTGTTCTTTTGTCAGAAGTGATGAGGTCCAATCTTTATGGCTCTTTTCCTGTTCTTGCCAAAGGAAGGAACTGGGTCTTGCTATACAGGTTTAAAATACGTCTGTTATTTGTTATGGTAATGACTATATCCATTTACTAATGTCTAACGTTTGCATTTATAATTGTGCAGCACATGGAGGCATGGGATATCTTTATCTACTCTATACAGGAGAAGCATGCTTTGCCCTGGCTACTCTCTCTTGGTATTATTCTTATGTAGCTTGTAGTTGTTTGATTTGTTACAGTTTAAACCAAAGTACTTGAAGGCCAGCAGGCATTGTACCGAGATAAAATAGTTGTTTCGAAGATTCTTACGTGGGTGATCTCTGTTAGCGCTTTATTCCAATAAAATTCTATGGTTGAAATACTGGTCCCATAATTTCAGCTCATGTAAATTCAGGCTTTTCAGAATTTATCATATTTTTATTAGTATTTTCTCTAATAGGTAGTTGGGGATAAAGAAGGAGCAGTTTTTGGTGGTTTAGTTGAGGCTCCATTGCAGCCAACCAGTGCAAAGAAATATCAGGTGCCACCTACACATTATGATAATTTTCTTTGTGATTTAATTGCCTTTCGTGGATTATGCATTTATGATGGAAACTTAATATTGCAGGGGAGCAATAGCTGCTTTGTTTTCACTAATTTACACAGCAATCCTAGTATATATCGACCAACTGGTAATATTTACTCTGTTTTCATGGTCTTTGCATAAAAACATCAAAAGGCCAATATATATATTTTGTTCGATTTGTCACTATGCTTCCATGGTACTAGATGTATTTCTCTGTGTAGCAGTGATTTATGATTATTTTTGTTTAATACTCCACTAACATATTCCTACAAAATTCTTATGGGTCAAGTTGCTGAATAACTATTTGACTTATGGCAACAAGCATTGCTGAATAACATATTCCACTAACATTATTAAGAATCATTTGACTTATGGCAACAAGCAGCAAAGTCTTCACTCAATAGAGCTCTTGGGCTTGCATTTCTGGTATTGCAGGTGCTAATAACTATTTCACGGTGTGCTCCAGTGACTATTTGGCACTAGGAGGCGGAGGTCATTTCGCACTTTATCTAGATGCAGACCTGTAATCTCCTTCTTAAGCATGTCTATCATGCCTTCTAATCTACTACTTTTGTTGGCTAAAGTCGTTAGCGCTCTTATCTTCTCTTCGGGATATCCTTTTTCAGGTTGAGTGGTTCAAGTTCCAGTTCTGAGACTTTTAACAACATGTGTTTATCTCATTCCCCAGACTTTGCGGTAAAAGATGTTGAGGTATCCAGCTGTATCTTAATGTAATTATGTTCATCAGGGAGGCAGATATGTGTAACTGCTGTTTTCTCGTGCTTTCTCAGCTGTGGGGTTTCGTCTATCCTTCCAAGTACGAAGAGACGCTCGCCCTCTGCTGTACTGAGAAACCAGGAATCTGTCGATGGTGATTTGGTGGTCATTGAATTGCTAAATTTGCAAATGTTACATTTGTACAGTTTTTTCGTAGAAATGAGGGAACTTTAGTGCACAGGATCGTGTAGAACTGTAGGAGTGCTGGAAACTTGCCTTTCTCATGCGAGTTTGCTCATAGCTGTAAATATTGTAATTTTCTTGCTTCTGTTAGTGAAACATCGACGCGCTGGTTGTTTTGAGTGTTGTCATTATACAAGAACATTGTTACCGGTGGATATCAGGAGATATGTGACTTGCAATCTCATGCCTCTACAAGAAATTTGCATGCAAAACATCGGTACAACTCACAAATCACGTGACCATTGTAACAAATAAATTTAAAGCTAAGGCGCAAAGATTATTATTAGTGCTATCTTTAACCAGTGTGCATATATTAACCAACCGAAGATGATTACACGTTACATGGTCGGAAGATGTAAAAAAACATGCCAAATTTATCCCTTTATTGCAGTTGTTCAAATCACATGACAGGTGCAAAGTTATCTGCTGCTGCATTTCCCTTTCAAATATACATGTGGGTGCCATCATATTTTGCTCCTAAACTCGAGCTCAGATTTTGAAGAAAAATTTGGCAGTTGCTCACAATTTAAAGAGATTGAACATGTTCAAATGAAGCTTCAATATTTTTATTCTTCTCCAAACTAACAAAGCAACATGACAAACATGTGTCAGAGAGTTCACCAGTATAAAAACTGCAGGTGGCTCCACACAAGAGAAGTATCATAGGACCAACTGATGTAATACATCACCGATACAGAGTGTCTTCTGTCAAAGCTGAACTGGGACCTGATCAAGTGGCCTGAAGTAAAAACGAAGGCTTCTTGACCGCGAAAACCTTACGCCAAACAGAGGTAAACATGATAACAGCGAAACGAAGCCACACAAGAAAGGAACGCCTAAAACACTACGATGATATTTGCTTGCTGAACCCTGAAAAAGTACTTATAAATGCTACTACTATTGTGTCATTTTTTATTACTGTCCACCGAAGAAAATGTTAAAACCCACCAATTGGTTTCTGTCTTAATGCTTATTTCCTATCACTTGAAATATGATGACATGTATAGTCTTACTCCAATGTCCACCGCAGAGTCCTCACCACCAACTGCATGAAGAACCACAGGAATTTCACTCAAGTACTGTATCACCAGAGGCAGGACGGCTGGGGCAACTTGAGCTTTCACTGCTTCGTCACTCATCAAAACTGACTTGGCAGTGTCCCAACCAGCTTCTGCTGCTCTAGATTCCTCATCTTCTTCAGACAAAAATGATTCAGACGGGTTAATGATCATGGCGACCTCCTCAAAAGCTCTATACTTCACTTGATTTCCCCTCCTTTGAGGAGGCCTATTCCTGCATGCATCAAGCACCAACGTTCCAGTGGCTTCCAACCACTCAATAGATAGGCCCTCAACTTCGTCATAATGTATCCTCCGCTCCATCTACATAGAAAATATTAATCACATCAAGGCAAAGGAAAAAACAATAATAAAAGTAAGTGCTACCCACGAGATTAGGCAAATATATACCGCTAGTTTGGGCACATAAACAGACATGAACTTTGGTCCAAGCCCCAGAACTCTGGCATTGGTAACAAGGACCTGCAAAAGTAAAACCAGAAGCCTTTCAAAAACAAAACTTACTATGTATAATCAGTCACGGGAGCCAAAAAATGATGCACCATAATACCTCTTTCCTCTTTATCAGTGCCCACATGTAGAGCTTCTGACCAGCTTCTTTTGCACGACGACTGGCCCACTTTCTTTCGTTGCAATGTTCAGCGACCTCTCCAAGATTATCAGAGGATGGGACCTTAAACTTCTTAGCTGCAGCAGACAATGCTTCAATCCCTTCTTTGGATTCAGCGGCATCCTTACTAAATTGGAGGCCTGTAAAGCATCCATGTATCATCTCACTTGATGCGATGTTGAATCCGTTTTGGCCAAAGAGAGATCTCTTGTGTTTCAGATACATCATTTCAGCCTCAATTACTGCATTCAGTGTTCTGTGAACAATTATATCAGGATATCTTCGAAGTGGTGATGTGAAATGTGTATACAAAGGGATAGATAATGCATAGTGAGCCCAATCATCCCTCCTGCTTATCAGGTCTCCTGTGCAAAAGTATTCTGCTGACTGCATTTGCTTTGAGGCATAAAACATGAGAATATCAAACAGAACAGGATCATCTTTTAACTTATCCTTCATTCTAGGAAGTGAAAGGTGAAGTTGACCAGATGATGAACCATCCAATTCAAAACCATTTCTAGCACAAAATGCCTCAAACTCTTTGGACTTCCGTAAATTGGGCTCAGGGTGCCTACGAAGTAATGCACAACTAGGGAACGCATTAGATATAACTTCCGCAGCTGACATATTTGCCAACAGCATTAGCTCCTCAACAATGAAACAAGCATCATTCCTCTCATAGCGACAACTATCGCATGGAGCTCCACCTTCATCAAATAGGATCATAAGTTTTGCAGTTTCAAGAGACAGAGCTCCACCCTTAAATCTAATCTCCTTCAGATTCTTTGAGATCTCATATAGGCACCTAAGGGACTTGATGACATCCTCTAGTTCAAATTTACCATGTACTTGAATAGAAGAAGCAGATCTAGACTTAGTTCCATCACTACAAACTAAATCATGCACAAGATCATATGACAGCTTGCAGCATGAAAAGATAACACTGCGACCAATCCAACGATTAACTATGTTCCCATGAGGATCAATGTCCCAAATAATCGAAAAGGTAAGCCTGTCTGCCCCAGGATTAAGTGAAACAAGGTCTTCTGAAAGTCTTGAAGGCAGCATCGATATTTTGTGTCGTAAGGTGTAAACACTAGTAGATCGGATCTGAGCTTCAGCATCCAGTGCAGTCTCAGGATGAACAAAGTAAGAAACATCTGCAATATGGACTCCAATACGCACAATTCCTCCTGAAAGCATCTCAATAGATATCGCGTCATCAAGATCACTTGCAGTAGGGGGGTCTATTGTAAAAGCCAAGACATTTCTCAGATCTTTCCTCCCTTCAAGCTCTTCCTGAGGAATTTTCCAGCTAATGTCAGGAAGGCATGCCATGGACTTGGGAGAGAATTCAGCATCAGATATTGCATTCTCGAAAAGTATAGCATCCATGTGTGTTTTGACCTGTCCACCCTTCCCCAAGAACTTTATGACATGCGCACAAGGATAGAGACTTTCTTCATTCCATTCAGAAATCCGTGCAGCAACTAATTCTTTAGCTGTATCACCTTCTTCCAATTGTTTTCTGACACTATCTGGCAAAGTACTAGCACTAACAACCATACAAGGGAACTTGGGATCAGTTGGCATGAGAAGAATTAGTCCTGAAGAGTATGATGATGCTCTATGGTTCATCCTCTTTGAGACCTGCATACTCATCTGATTTTTCTGCTGCTCTGAATCAGGTAACTCCGAGAAAGGACCAAGAAAACCTACAACAGTGTCACGGCGAGGAGAATTTTTTATAATAGACAATACTTTTCCAGTAGGACGTCTGCTTGGGTTAGAGTATACCATAGAACAAATCCTATGCAATGCTCTAGAAGCCACAGTTTTTCCTTCACCCAAGTCCTCACTGTCTGAGACAGTAGCATGACCATTTTCACACTTAACAGCTTGACTAAAACCACTGTTCTTGTGACGGTAATGCATCCTGTCCGAAACAGGTTGGCCATTGCTGCAATTTCCAAACCTGCAGCTGGCATCTGTCTGACCTTTCTTTCCATCACGATTCCCATTTGTTTCACTAACCTCACGAACAGCAGAACCCTCTCCGATAGCAGGGTTGCATGTAATGTTTGGTCCTTTCATTCTAGTCCAGTAAACAACAGGTTCAATTGCGATAGCAACAAGATCACCTTCAATCTGCAAAGTGGTTTATAGAACATTGTATCACAATTCACAAGTAAAAAAGTGCAACATGGACGCAGAAATGGTATACACAATGAAAATGAGCAGAACTAGACATTCGTTTTCTAACAAACTATATGATAGCATGACAAGACAAAAAAAGGTTTGCCTATAACCTATCACCTAAACATTACTCCTGAATGAATTGCTCCTCGTAAAGAAGGTATCCATCCTAAATGCTAGTGTAGGATTAAAACCAGTAAAAGAGCTAAGGTGCATGCGTACAACATAAAAGTGGGGTTCCAAAACAAAGGATGACCAAGAGAAGACAAGTCATAGGTTTTTGGCATATAACCACAAATTAACGAGTAGCAACACAAATGGAGCTGCCCAAACCACTAAGGTGACAGATTTAAAAATGAGCAGAGTTAAATCATGTAAAGGAAAGGTGTAGTATCGTTGCACAGGACTTGTCCTGAGGCTCACATGATGCCAAATATGACACCATTTTCTAAAAAATTGCATTTGGTGGTCTCTCCTAAGGTAGTTCAAGTATTCCAATTCCTTGTGTGTAGCCAGTTTGCAAGACGTGTGTGCCCTTAACGAGCAATTTACCTACACGATAGGCTGAGACGAACAGCCTGGATTTCCACTATACACTAATGTTCTCTCACAGAATCGCTACTAATTACGCACTTGCACATTCCATTGTAACACATACATTCAATTAGCACAGATGCATTTTGACCCGAACTTACCGCTCGGTTTTGTGCCACCCCAGTAATGAGAACATCCACGGGGATCCCCTCAATCGTGCAGTACGCCTACAAAAACATACACAAATCGTTACCATACAGTTGAATAGAAACAGGACAGCAACGATCGAAACTAACAAGCAGGCTATCCAAGGAAGCAATACTTGCCTCGTTTCGGTTGTGTGCATTCACACGGAACTTCCCCATGAAGGCATTCCCTCCCTGCACGACGAAGGCAATAACAAAGTCAGTGCACGAGTTCGCACGAAACTACCACTACATCAAACCATGAAAATGGCATCAGAGGCTACCTTGATCGCCCCCTCCACGGCCTGTTCAGGCCAGTGAGACTGGAAGAACCGCCTCCCAGAAGCAGCTCCTCGTCCCATTCCCGCCACGGGCGGCGCCTCCACGGGTCCCCGCGGCGTGGGCAGCAACGGGCATGACCGACTCGTCCCCGCGGCCGCCTCCTCCGCCTCGCCATCCACCGGGGCGCCCACATGCATGGGCGGCATCGATCTGCACGACCTCGGCCCCGCCCCCGCCGACTCCCCCTCCTGCTGCGCAACGACAGGCCCCGCCCCCTGCTTGGTGCGCCGCGGCGCGCGTCGACGCCTCCGCCGCTCCTTCTCGGCGTCGTCCATCACCGCCCCCACCACCGCCTGCGGAGGCGGCGGCGGCGGCGGCGCGGGGATGGGGATGGCCGCGGTGTGCTCTCCGGTGGCCCTCATGTCGCAGACTCACTCGACCCAGCAACTGACGAAGCTTCGAGAAGGTAGTGGGCGGTAAAACCCTAGATCTGGAGGAGGCGCCTCACCGCTTCGCCGCCGATACCGACTCGGGAAAAACTTACCGGAGGCGAGACGTGGCGAGGTCGCGAGGAAGGGAGGGGATAGATAGAGGCGGAGGAGGAAGGAAGGGGATGGGAGAGAAGAAGAGGAGAGGAGGGGCAAGGAAGGAAAGGGAAGGAGAGGAGGGCGGTTTTGGAATAATAATTTTGTGGATTGCGGGGAGGGGCAAGGGGGGTACGTGGTGCCTCAGCGGCGGGTGGTGGGGTTACCGCCCCTTTTACCCGCGCGCCGACTGTTGCATCGCAACGCTTTTTCCAACGTGATGTCGCTCTCGGTGTTTGCTTGCCCACAGGTGCGTGTCTACGCCTATGCCGGTGGCGTACGGTGGACTACTGGACTAGGCCGGCGGATGAGCTGATCTGGCCTTTGATTTGCCTGCACTGTGGTAGAAGGAATGATGGAGCTAATGTTAGGCGTAGAGCACGTGAGACAGCGTTGAAAAGGGTGGAACCGTGGAAGGCGTTTTTTTTTTCATTCGAAAAGAAAGGGACTGAATTTTTCATTTGTTTGTATTTTTTGCTGGTCAATTTTCTATATATGCAATGATAATGATCCATTTGAAAACACTTTTGTTGTTTTCGTCTTGATCAAGTGTAATGACACATTTGTCCATTTGCTACGTTATTATCTTTATAAAAGTTTTCTTCAAAGTATCTTACGATATGTTGGGGCTGCTCGGCGATGACGGTTGCAACGACCGCAACTACCGCAAAACCATTTTTGCTGATGTGTTGTGGCATTGGCTGCAGCCATAGTTGAGCTTGTCTATTGATCCCACTAGTACATCATTGATGAAATTATGGAATGTGTGACAATATATGACTATATTTTTAGCGATACTTTTGACTTGACTTGCTTGCACAATGGTAGAATGATAGAACTATTGTTAAATGTGTAAAAGTAATGGGAGATGGTGTTATTTGTCTGGTCAATTTTTTATATGAGTATTAATGATGAACCATTTGAAAACACTTTTACCGTATTCACTTTTGCAACAACCAACAACAAACAAAATTCTTTATTTAAACACTATGACACATTAGCGATAATCTTTTGAAAATATCTTTATGGTGTATTAGAGCTATGAGAATTGCGACGGCACAATTATGTATAAAACAAGTTTTAATAGTGTGGATACGTATTCAGCCAAGCGTGGCCATTGATCTCACCGATAGAACATTCATGCTAGAATTATAAAACATGTAATGACATCGAGCTAGCAATATAACTTTGGTGATACTCTAGACCACAAGAAATTCTGCATAAAATTAATATAGAAGGCGTCATTGTGAAGAAAACAAAAGAACGTATATTCTCTAGTGTAGACTTGATTGATGGGCTAGTTTCTAACTTTTATGCAAAGCGAAAGCCCATACATAGTTTTACTTTACTTATCACCGTTCTTATTATCTACTAGATGATACCTCGCGTATTGCTGCGGGGTATGAGTATGGACAAAGGTTTAAAAGATGCAGGGTGGCATACCAACTTTCTAAAAAAAATAACAGCAGCACAGATGATACCTTACTTTGAAATTGCTGAGTTAACATCCTTGAGGAAATAGGAGCTTATTCAAGCATGAAGAACCAATAATGTTACAGCTAAAGAACACTCTTTTATTCTTGTAGCAACAACAGCTGAATTCGCGCTTATACAAATTTTGGCTGGAATTACTGCAGGCTACCTACTGCTTAATTAATCGAACACACATATATGGAACAACGAGACGAACAAAGCTAAAAATGATGATGCAGGTAATAGGCTTCTTGATGATATGACGAAGCTTACTGCCCAATCACAGATTCCTATGTTTATACATGTATCCAGATGTAAGACGGCTGATTTCTCCATGTTTACATTATAAAACGTTGACTGACTTCTTCATATATAGTCGATTGATTTCTCCATTATATAAAATAGGTGACGGAATCTGTAGTTTGAACAATACATATATGATAAGAAAATAAACATTATAGATGAATTAATCACTGTGAACTTCAGATGAATGAATAGGAGTAACTTAATAGTTAGGAATTTCACGGTCATACTATTTTATTTAAACTATGAACCCAACTAATATTAGTAAAGAAATCCGATAAGGGAGGGACCAGAAGCACTTACATCATTGAACCTTGAAGTATCAGACACAAAATTCCATATGAAATCATCGTGCTTCATAGGTAAAATTATCCCCGATCACAATATTTTTGTGTGAAATCACCTGCTACCTTAAGGATGGTTATGAAAGATGCATATCAAATACTTGCTTCACTGATAGGAATATAACCTGCTTTGCTGATAGGAATATATGCAGGGACGATTCAGAAAATAAATATACTACTCATATACAGAATGCTAAAATCAGTACAAAATATAAAGTTGGCAAGGCAACATAAATTTTTCATATGGAGCATAGCTTAAAAACCAGGATATCAATATCTCCATCTGTAAAGAAATTGAAGCAGTGATTAATTAATCTGCATGCACAAATACTGTTCTAAAATATAGAGTACCAGTTAATAGGCCAGATTGGATACAAAAATGTGTGAGAAACTGATATCTGAATTGCAGAGAAAATATCTGCATAAATCAATGTTGATTAGAAAGAGACGCTTAGCTGAAATACTGGATTAGGGATGAACTGGGAATGATAGACATTAGCATGAACGGGACTTGATCATTGATGACCGTGCTGCTACTGCATATGATGAAAATGATCTTAAATCACAAAATCCTGTGTGAAATCACCGGCGGCTTGAAGGATAACATTGCTGTTGATAATTTTTCAACCCCAGGAAATACCATAGTTACATATCCAATAATTGCTTCACTGAAACCTGCTTAGTGACAGGAGGAGTAGCAGAGACAATTCAGTAAATAAGTTTACTGCTCAGTGTTCTGTATTATCTAAAAAAAACTCATGGTGAAACGACGGAGCTCGTACCTCGAGGGTGGCCGGCGCAGACGCCAGGGCGGCGGGAGGACCGATGTGGTGGAGTTGGCTCAGCCTCGCGGGGTGAGGTGAGTGGCCGTAGGGGAGGTGAGGATATCGACGTGCCAGCGGTTCGTTAGCCACGCGCGGTCAGCATGGCAGGCGGCCGATACACGAGGACGACATGGCCGGCGACCGACTGGCGCATAGGCCGGCGCCGTGGCAAGCTGGAGTGGACGAATCCGGTGGGGAGGACGGCGCCGTGGGGGAGGAGAGGGGGCCGACGTGCCGGTGGTGCCTCACCCGCGTGCGACGGTGCCTCCAGGGGCGGCCACCGGGGCCGGGCCCGGCTCCATCGCAAGGTGGGGCGGACAGATCCGGTGGGTCGACGTCGCCGCGGGGCAATGGGAGGGGCCTCGGCGTGCCGGCGGCGCCACAGGTGCGCGGGTAGGGCGGGTCGGCAGGGCAGACTGCAGGATGGAGGGACTCGCGGCGCCCCAGGCGCACGCGTAGGGCGTGGCCGGCGGGGCAGGCTGCAAGGCGGTGGGACTGTAGCGGCGTGGTGGGCAAGCGCAGTCGGCGGCGGTGGGGATTGGGGAAGGAAGCGGATGAGGTGAGACGGGAGAGCTGGTTCGGCTTCTGGGCCTTTGGGCTGATGGGTTGAATGGATATCTGATTCTCTGGTGTACACGTGTCAACAGATCGGTAGATGATTGGGCTGATCGGACGATCAAAATTTTCAGATGGCGTGGCTTACTAAATCACACCTTTGTGGGTGAACTATAGGAAGAGAGGATATGTGCTTCTCACTCGTACTTCTTTGTCACTACTTAAAATGTTTTTATCATTGGTGGTCTGTACAAAGTATTAAATGCATGGCAAATTGGATGACTCTCTTAAGAGAAAAAAAAAGTACTGTGTTCCCAATGACAAAAGCAAATGGCTTTCTCCTTAATTTTAAAGCAAATGCAAAGGGGAAAAATGTGAGAAGGCCTCCTTCATACAGTTTTCTAATTTTGTTATGCATACTAATAGAAAACACATAAATGTGAGAAGTATACATTTTTGCACAATAATAGAATCCCCGTTGGATCAGGCTTGATGATTCGTGCCCCCAAGTGGCTAACCAAGATAACCAGATAAACCCCCTTATCCTCGAACCCGACAGTCAGAGAGCACAAACGCGAGAGAGCACAGCGAACAAAGATGGCGACGATGTCCCTCGCCGCGGCCTCGCCCCTCACCTCCACTCCCCGCGGGCTCGCCGCCGTCTCCACGCCCCGCGCGGCCTTCCCCAGCCTCCTCATCGGAGGCGGTGCGTCGCTGGCACGTTTCCCGGGGCTGGCGGCGGGGAGGGGCGACTCGGCCGTGGCCAGGATGGCGAAGAGGGAGCAGGAGCTGGAGGAGATACGGGCCATGACGACGGAGGCGATCGAGGAGGAAGTGGTGGACCTCAAGGGGGAGCTCTTCGTCCTCCGCCTCAAGCGCTCCGCGCGCCAGGAGTTCAAAAACAGCGAGTTCGGCCGCATGCGGAAGAGGGTATATTTCTTACTCCATGGAATACAAATATACTCATTTTACAGTACCAATTATGAGGTTGTTGGGTTCAGGTCGTAATTGATGATTCATTCTAGAAATTTGCACCCTCCTGGCCAAAATGCTTCGAATTAATGAATAAGGATTCGACCCTTTACTGCCAAATGGATGTGTACTAGTTGCATGGTCTGCTCAGTGTGTTCTATTTACAAACCAACTGAATTCCAGT
This sequence comes from Leersia perrieri, assembly GCA_000325765.3. Taxonomy (NCBI): domain Eukaryota; kingdom Viridiplantae; phylum Streptophyta; class Magnoliopsida; order Poales; family Poaceae; genus Leersia; species Leersia perrieri. Next base: position 22,976,598 of record CM002480.1, read on the forward strand.
ACGATATGTTCAAATTCTAATTGAGTTGATTGTCTCCTGGAGCAGTGACTTGGATACTTCTCCAGGTTTATTATAGTGGAATAACCTGCCAATTTGTTGGTGAGATTTTGCCTAATTATATTTCATTTGCATGACAGCCCATACCGAGTATACAGATGATTTGGGTTGATACTTGGACAATTCCAGTATCAAAGCAAGTTTTATCTTAATTTGATTATAAGGTCATGTTGGGCTGTTGGCACTAATCTCTGTACACTCAGTGTATATCTACATTGGGTGTATAGTATTGTTTATTGGATTTTACTGAGAATGATAGTGCTATGCAATGTGTACTTGAAGAGCCTTTCTACTGTTTTGGGAGTTACTGTTAAATTAGACCTGGCCTGTTTGAATTATCAAATGGCTAAAAAGAATAGTGTTTTTCCCTCTCGACATGCCTCTGAACTACTAAACGGTACATCATTCGAAAAAAAATAGCGAAAGTTGTTTTATAAAATCAAATTAATACATTTATCAAGTCTAAAATAGCTAATACCCAATTAATCATGTGCTAATGACGTTTATCTTTTTTTGTGTCCTTTTAGCCAACTTCCAAACAATCAGAAACAACCAGAATGCAAAATTGAAAAAAACTTTGTTCCTGAGGACGTCCAAATTCAGATAGTATATGAGAACCAATTCTACAGTCAATATTGCAAGGCCTTGTGATAAACCAACTACAATGAATTGTCACTTACTCAAGAGTTTGGTTCTCCATTGTTGATCAGTGACAGCACAGACCACACAGTTAGCAGCAGACTAATGCATACATATATCTCCTTAATCAATGCTTGCAGCATTTTAGAAAGGAAGATATCAGAATTTTTTCTGTTGTTTTTCTTCCTTGTTCACCTTGCTTTATTAGCAGCACGTTTCTACTCTCTAAATTAAGCATTGACTTGAATTGTCATTCTCACATCAGATTGCCCGTATGCTGACTGTCAAAAGAGAGCGGGAAATTGAACAAGGAATCAACAAGAGATTGTCCCGGAAGCTTGACAGGAAATGGAAGCAAAGCATCGTGGTTAGACCACCACCATCTCTACGGGAGAATAAGGAGGAATAGAAAGCAGCAAAATCAAACAGCCTGCAGAAGCCATTTCATGCATGTCAGGAAGGAAGGTTTCTTTCTCCCTGTGGTTTCATTCCTTTTAATGGATCAATATGTAATTCACATTAACCGATTTCCAAGTCCTCTCTGTCAAAACCAAAAGTTATATTACAAACTCCATTTTTGTAAAATTCAGTTTATTCAAAATTTCTGCTTTACTGTGTATGAATCTGTGCATAATCAATGTTTGCTATTACTTGTCAAAATCTAAACTGCCTATTCAATTCACTTGTCATAAAGTTGTAAGTACTAAGTACATAGATACTAGTTAAGAAACAGATTTTACCACCTCTGAAAACATTGATGATAAACGCGACTGTTAATTTATTACTTTAACTTTATACTAGTAAATATACTAACGATAGACTCTACCCTGCTGTATTATTCCTTTCCAACGAAGTATCTTTGGAATAGGAAGCAAGAGAATTTGGTTCACCTCTGTAGTAGTTCTCTGGAAATTTTGTACCTTGCTTTGCTCCAAGTTAACTACTATTTTATAAAACATTTGAAAACTGCACAACTGTCTCCAAATGCACGTTCCTGTTCCTTGTTGTGTCGGCCACCTAGATTCATGTTATCATCCAACACTCGTTTATGCTTAAAGCCTTAAACTCTAGCGGTTCATCCAGCTAGTGTTCAGGTAGACTGTCCTGAAGCATATTGGGCTTTCATCTTCTACTCTAGCGGTCTAGCCTAGAGTATGCAGCAGATGTCTCTGCGCAGAGCCTAGGGAGCCATCCTTAGATACATCATCAAGCCCAGGTGGCTTGGCCCTTCAGCCAAAACTTGTGATTCTGATCTATTAAACAGATCTAAACTTGAGATGTACAGATGCTTCACTCACAAGGAAATGTTTTAGTCAACTCTTGTCTTGCCCAGTTTTATCTAACTGTTTAGTGAGGAGAGTACTGAGTTGGTGATTGTTTGAAGATAAATGCCGACAGTTGGAAATAACATCCATGCAATTCTTTTGTTGAAGTTCCATGTCATTACGGTTGAATAGTGATGTTGCTGATGAACTGGTTGGGTAGATAAGAAATGAAGTGAATGGGATATCAGTCATCAGCCCCAGTTAATTGCACAGCTCCAGTAAATTGCATTAATTTTATTTCAACCACTATGCATTGTTCTTGCTCTGCCTTCTGGCACTGAACCGCTAACTCTCTCACTGACAAGTGTGGTCCAGGCTCACATGCGACCGAGAAGCCAATGGCAAAAGCTTAACTGCAACTTGAATCTATGGCTTTCCATTATCTAAAAAAATTAGAATATATGGCAATAACAATGCTTCCAGAAGTTCAGTTTGTCCTAGTGTTTTCATGCCTTGAATAGGGTGATGCATTCAGTTACCCAAATTAGATTTGTTTGGCACGATTGCACGAATTAGTTGTGGTTGAAATTTTCAGGATGGATTTCTTTGTATTCTAGAATCTAGACGGTTCCATAGTATCACATATAAGTGTAGTTTTAGTGATACTTCACGGTCTATTAACAGTGGTCGATTGATATATGAATATTACAAAGAAAACTTCATTACCTGCTGGCTAGTACAAATGTAATGGTATCTTTCCTGTCAAGTCTGTACAAGCAGAAGCTAAATTTTGCTGGCACATACTGCTGAGAGCACTCTGGATTCTAGTATCTACAGAAATCTCATATGCTGTTGCAAGCTTCTAATGCCAGGCCAAACACCACTCTCCACTGTTTAGCATTACTTTTTTTTTTTTTTTGAAACCAGCATTACTTAGTTTCTAGTCATTTTCCTGTTATTGATTGCTGGCTGTGCCCTCCAAATGCCCAACTAACAAAATGCAGTGTTAATAGCTAAAGGTAAACTCATAAATTGCTTCTATCACAATGTATTCAAATGAGATTACAGTTTAAAACAGTAATACCTGATGATAATCAGAAAAAATTACTATGAAAAAACCATTTGTATCTAAACACAAGTAAAGTGATATTTTATCAGTATGAAGATTGTTTGAAGACTTATTCAGCTGGACTCCAACTATACATTGAACTATTGAAGTTTGTGCTCCCTGACTAGGATAGATAGACTACTTGTCTTCTACTACTGTTTCATTTCGTAACTATTTAATTTAATTTGGTAAGACCTTATGATAACTGAATTAAAAAAAAGACCGTGTGATAACATCAGTAAAGGTCACTATTAGCAAGGCCGCTTGCATTTTAAATATGATCTTTGGATTGCATTTAAAACATGATCGTTTGATAACTCATTTGAGAAGTGATATTCATCAGGCATGCATGGAAGTTGTAGTCCGGAATACTTATTAGCTAGACCTTTTTAATTTTTTTATTATTTTGAAATGATATTTAAATAAGTATTCTGTATATTTTTTCTTATAGTGTATTATCTATATGATTTATTTCGTGTAATGACATTAGAAGCTTACTGCAGTATCCAACCTATATGTCATCATAAATTAGGTGGTACTACCTTGCACCCTCCTAGCTAGTTCCAAATTATTCTTGGCTGCACACTCTATTCACACCTTTTATGTACAGGACGTTGAAGCACTGATCTTACATACACAAATCTAAAAGTTGACACTTGTCAGTGTCGTATAAAGCTGTGCTGTTATTGTTAGACTTACAATTGAGTTTGTTAATGCTAGCCGTCAATTTCTTGGAGGAAAAGGCATCAACTCTTACCTGCTCACAAGAAAGCGTGGCGTTTTAAAAGAAAACTAATCTATGAACAGTTTCAATGCTTGATTTACGACAAGGACATGGTGACAAATGACTAAGGGAACAGTTCTTGCATGATTAGTATTCTTAAATATTATCAGTGACAGCAGCATATGTTTTGGGTGTTTGGATCCTTCCTATCATTGCTCTCGCCTTCTGTCGCTCTTTTGGCTCAACAAATTTCAGTCAACTTCCTATAACTGCCTGAGAAGACAAGTTTCTTCTCCATATCTTGCACTGCCAATAGTAGCGTGAAGAAGGTTTCTTTTATTGTGGATCACCTCATACTCATCGCAATTCTTCAAGAAATCATTTGCAAGTTGCATATAACACACACACACTTTTCTTTTGAAAATGATAGTAAATCTTGTCTATTCCTGCTTATCAGATACATCTAAATTCTTAGTCTTTGTTCTGGAACATGCATGATAGTTCAGTGAAATATTTTTAAGTTCCACTGTTCTGGTCCTTTCTTGGAAAAGAAAAGAACTCTGTGGGCGCAGGCATCACCAAACCGATACACATATACTGGTAATTTAGAAATAGTTTTTCTAGTTGATTTTAAAATAGTCATTAGCACGCATGCCACATCAGTTGTATACTACAGCCATGCCGATCATTCGTATGCTATATTAGGAATCTTTACACGTTAGTGAGCAGGGCTGTTCCGGTGTTCCAGAAATTAAGCAATTTGGCACTGAAATCTGCAACAAGAACAAGGTATAGGAATAATTAAAGCTTTGGAAAAACTGTACAAGTTCAGCATATACCATATATGCTCAGGATCATGCATGCATTACATTCTCCATGAATCACAACTGCATGCGAAAATCTAATCACTAAAAAGTTCGAACTGAAACCATGCACTAGAGTGAAATCACACTAGAGAGTATGCCACAAAAAGGAAAAAAAAGGGGAATAAAAGCTGAATTGGAAAATCAAACCAAAGGGTGATTCACAAAAGAGACATTTCAAACCGAAGCTAGCTCATGCATGCAAAGGCCAGCTAAAAAGAGGAGGAAGAAGAGACATAGTCTCTCATCAACTCGTCGAATAAAGCGTCAGACAGGACAGGGAGTTCAGTGATGTTGCCATCACAGCTCGTGGCGCTGCACACATCGCCGAGGTTGGAGATGGCGGGGTAGTCGGTGAGCGGCGGCAGCGAGTCTTCCGACAGCAGCAGCGTCGTCGTCGTCTTCGTGGCGCCATTGTTCGGAGCGTAATCTGGGTTGTGGTTGCTGTTGTTGATGATGGCGGCCGGCGTCTGGTTGAACAGCGAGCTGCCATGCATTTGGTGGATGCTAGGCAATTGCCCAGCTACAAATGAGCCATGCCCACCATTGAAGAAGCTCGAGGAAGGCAACGGGGACAAGGCCACCGTGGACGACATCGGCGACGGCAACGGCGACAAGGATGACGTCGACATCGGCGATGGCAACGGCGACAACGACGACATCGGCGGCGGGCTAAGCAATCCCGCCCCCATCTGCTCCATGTCTCCTGCCATCATGGCGCCGGCGATGCTGCCGGATTTTGGGCTAGTCGCCGTAGACGGCGGAGGCTGGAGCAGTGCTTGCAGGTGCATGTAACCGAATTTCGCCGCCTCGGCTTGCTGTTGCTGCAGGCCGGAGGCGGCGGGGTCGTCCCACGGCATCTGGCCGACGAGGTTGCGGAGGTTGGCGAGGGCGATGAGCTGCGGCAGCGCGGCGAAGAAGTCGGTCCTTGGCCGGTGCGTCGTCGGGTCGATGCCCTTCTGGATCAGATCCTTCTTCAGGTGCGTGTTCCAGTAGTTCTTGATCTCATTATCAGTCCTCCCCGGGAGGTGCTTCGCAATGGCTGACCACCTGCAGATTTGATCGTGATCATGACATGACAGCAACAGCTTACTTAGAATAGCATACAGCAGGATCGATCTAGCTAGCAGTCAGTGTCAGCTGAATATTAGATGGAGATGTACATGAACTACTCCAGCTGAAATATGCAAATTAAGGATTTGATGAGGAGGGTGCAGTCCAACACGTACTTGTTGCCAAGAACGGCGTGGAGTTGGAGGATGGTATCCTTCTCGGCAGAGGTGAACTTTCCTCTCTTGATGTCTGGCCTCAGGTAGTTTGTCCATCTCAGCCGGCAGCTCTTGCCACATCTGTTCAGCCCTGAAAAATGTAAAACAATCAACGCCATGGTCGATCGAGCTAGCTATCTATAGCTGCATTTGGGTTGATGCTAAACACAAGATCAAAGCTACGTATGGTTTGGTGGTCATTTGTTTGTACACGCGTACCTGCAAGCTTAGGCAGAGCTCTCCAGCTCCCATGGCCGTTCTTCTGGATGTACTCCATGAGCTTGTCATCCTCTTCAGTGGTCCAAGGGCCCTTCTTGAGGCCGTTCTCGTCGCAGCATGGAGATCTCCCCATTGGTACAATGTATTGCAATATTGGTGAGATGTGATAGGAGTAGGATTGAGGTAGGAGATGAAGGTGGGAAGGAGCACAAACAAGCCGCCTCCCCTTGAAGAGTAGGAGAATGCAGGTGGGAAGAAGCACAAGCTTGCTGGCCACCTCCCTCACCTTGGGGCTTCCTGTTTCTTAGAATGATGCTTGCCACCAGAACACCCGATTGGTCTCTATATAAAGGAGGAAATCAATCCATGTTTCTTGATTAAAAAATATATTTGGGGGGAGAAAGACTTATATGACCTTTCTCTATGAATGAACATGGCATGCATGGTGTTTATTTGCAATATATAAATGAACCATGAGTACATACTATAGCTTGAGAATTCTAGGTGAAAATCTTGATCTGACTGGATTAGATAACACCCATGCTTCTATGTCACGGGATCAACTCAAATTTGGATGAAAATGTAGTTATGATTTCATATGATAGCGGTAGTTTCTTCTCGAAGACATTGTTTTGGAGTTAGTTCATAGTTTTGTGTCCTTTGGTTTTATGCGAGTGCGTTGCTGCAAGCAAGACAAACTAGGATTTTTTTTCTTGTATGTCATGTTTTTTGCGCTCTTTTTTTTCATAATGATCTAAGCAGTCAAACGGAGTCAGGATGTAATTTCATTATCCTTTCTATTATTTAAAAAATATAAGTATCTTTAAAGTCCAAGCTATTATGTTACAACGAAAAAGTAATTTTTACAGTTTTCAAAAGGTATAGAAAGGTACACAATCCAACTAGCCCAAACTGATTACCAACCAATAATATCACATTTTGGTCGCTCTACCCTGCTATATATCTTTATTTTGGTATCTATTCAGTAGCTTAACAGTACGGATTTATGCTGGTGACAAATAGGACATCTATAACATGGATATGACCATTGTGTATATAAATCTTATCTTCAACTTCACTGCTATGTCAGGACCCTTGGAACTTTTCTGTTCTATGGAGTAGTCTAATTCTTCATTTACAAATCAAAGAACTAACATGGTAAAAAATATAATATCGGCGGCAACGCTCGGAACACCGACTAGCTAGTTCTAATGTGAATCTGGCATCTCTCAGCAACTTAGGAGTACCTAAATTTACAATAAAAAATCAGCACACTTACAATTGCATGTATACCCTCAACAAGGATCGTCTCAATCCTCAATCCTTAAGCATGTGTTTGATGAAAAAAAATTAAAAATATACTGTTTGTTTACTGATTTTGCAAAAATAATCGGTTTACAAAAGTTTTTACGGAAATATACCGGAGCCGCAACGGCTGGATCGGTGCCACGTAACGGCGACGATCGTTACCGCGAAATTAAAACACGACTCGGGCTCATGCGTTTTTAATAAGCGGCCCACAAGGACATTGCTGACGTTTTGCGCATGCGCGACCCGGTGGTGCGGATCCGGCCTGCGCGACCCGGTGGCGCGGCTTCTGCCTACGTCACCCGGTGGTGCGTTTTCCGCGCGCGTGACCGCGTGTTATCCAGTTTGCTTGGTTAATCAGATCCATTGTAATTAGCTAGTTTAGTTATTAGATGATTTTAAGCCATGAGGTTGTACACTCCTCCAGTTAAAGCGATGAATGGAATATATGATGTTGTATAATTCATGTACTGAACAATTTTAAATTAGTACTACTATTTTATTGACCAATTTTAAGATGATGTTTTTTTAATAATATATTAGCATACATATAAACATATATAAACAAGAATTATAGAATGTGTTGAAATGCTTCTAAAAATAATATCAACTATCAAAAACGTAGTAGTGTGAATACCAAATAATCCTATATTTCCAATAGTTTTCCATATTTCCAATAGTTCTCCAAAAAGTGTGTATTTCTGATAGCTAGTTCCGAGAATAACTGGAATCATTGTTTGCCGTTGTCTAACGCATCCATTATATAATCATGAGTTTTTAATCCACCTTTTTTTATTTGCCAGTTCGTGCATTTGCATATTTTTTTCCTTCTTAATTGTTATGCATTCAACCCTTCTAAATACATTGTTGACACCCAAATTTAGCTCAAGTCTAGATATAGAACAAACAAAAGCCAAATTTTTAAAAAAAAGCTGGGCTTTTTGTGTGAAGGTTGTTCTGACCCAAGGGCAGTCTAACTGAGATACTCCAAGTTTGGTCCACTTTAGGTTTTTTCTCGTATATCCTTATCAATTGTCCCTTTTTTAGTCATAATCAATATCTAGACAAACTGTAATTTTCTAAATTAGCTCCGCGAGCCAATATTAATTTCTAAATCTATCTTGTTTAGGAGATTATTCAGATCAAGGTGATTGGCAACTCTATATCCACCACGTGCACGAGACTTTAGATGACTTATTACGGCGATAAAAAAGGTTGTCAACGGTTTGTATCCGCTGACCAGATATGTTGTATGTATGAGGGAACGTTGGCATAAGAACCTATGCTACACGACATCATCACACACAGAGAGAGAGTTTTTTATACTGGTTCGGGCCCCTGAGAAGGTAATAACCCTACTCCAGTTTATATGGGATTATATGTGGGGTATCCCCTGATCACAGAAAGTACAATATGTGGACTTGTGAAATCGGCGAGATCGTACTTGAGGGATTCGACAAGAAAACTCAGCGACTTGGGCTTCTCCTACTCCGACTTCATATATTAGAGGCTATATGGTGGCTTGATTGATCTGTTTTCGGTTGTTCTCCTTCCCTTGGGGTATTATATTTATACCCATAGATGTCTTCTTATCTAAGTAGGATTAGGGAGACCAATATGGATAATATTCGAGTTGTTCTATAGGTGCCATATAGAACTCTTCTTCTCCTTCTTTATTCGGGACTTCTTCTATACACGAGGTATGATTCCATATAAGGCATGGTAGATGGTGGACCCAGCCGCATCTTAATCGAGTACTATTGGGTATGCACTATCCATGACCCTGACAAAGACGTCAACACCTATGAATGTGATTTGTAAATTGAATGTGTAAATTGGCTTTTTGTATTTTTTCAAATAGATTGAATTTGATCCGACATGAATCAAAATCAAAAGATTTGAATTATACAAGTACTTGGATCAAGATCATAAATATTCGGGTTTTTTGTTTCGCCACTTGAATCACATTACTTGAAGGGACGGGGACGGGCATATGGTCTTGCTTCCAGTGACGGATCTAGAAAATTTATTCGTTGGCGTCAGAACATATCTACGGGTGTCATAACATGTTAGTTATGCTTATATGTACCATAGTAATATATTATATGTATAAACATTTTATGTATAGGATTTGATAAAAGTTATCGATGTCAGCTGACATCTATAATTATACTGTGGATCCACACCTGCTTGCTTAATAGAGTACGTATAGTCATGCCGACAATCAGCTAAGAACTGCCCTATTGGCTATTGCATTGCTACTAACTGGGGTAGTTGCCACTATAAGATATATAGATGACTGTTCTCAGAGGCTCAGTCTCTCTTGGACGAAAAGGGTACTCTCCGTATTAGTCTATGGCGACTCAGTATAATAGTAGCATAGATCCACTTGCCGAAGCTTACTTATGATTGATTAATCTGGTCGCTGAACAACACATCAAAATCAACTGAACGGACCAGATATTGGCTTGGATTCGCTAGCTCGTCGTTCTAACAAGTGTACGTGCGTACATGAAGGAAGCAACAATAGTACCGCAAACGTTGTCTCATCTGATACAAAATTCCGAATTCTGTTAATGGCGATGAGAATGAATTAATTCCTATAGTACTGGTTACATGATTTACTTCATAATCTATTATTATCCTTTTTGTTGGTCATTTGTGCATCGATGGACATCGTCTGAATTCTGAATATACGAGTGCACTTCAGCTGTTCCTTACTGGCAGGCACCAAGTAATATATGTCTCAAGTCTGAACTTTTGAACTACTCTTTTTTTTTTAGTTTTATCCCCTGTTTTCAGACGAGTTATGAAATTATTTTTTTCATTTATGTTGAAAACTCCTTTTTAACGTTTGTCAAACGTATAATATGATATCTATTTTTTTTTCAAACTAAACGGTTACAAACTTGCAATGCCATGTAAACCCCGCACGCTCTCTCTCTCTGATTCCCTCTCCTTCTCTATAGATTCCACGTGGGGCCAGCAAGCCTAGCCTCCCCATGCACGCAACGAAACGTTAGCATGATGTCAGTCGTCACCCAGCTCTACCTTCCTCCTGTGTCTGGTCCGTCCGGCTGATAAAACAAATCCATGAAATGCAGGTTGATCAACGTAATTTCCTTGTGTCGCTTTCAGTGTGTCGTGTGACAGCTCTCACTCGTTAGCTATATGCATGCAGAAATGTATGCTCATGTATATACTACCTCCGCCTCTAAATACCTGATACTGTTTATTAGATTTTTGACAGATGTTTAACCGTTTATCTTATTTAAATTATTTTAATATATATATATATGCAAAAAGTATATTTAACTATGAATCAAATGATAGAAAAAAATTAATAATTATATAACTTTTTTAAAATAAGACGAAAAGTTAAACATGGTAAAAAATCAATGGCATCAAATATTTAGAAAGAGGGAGTATTATTCCAGTCTCTAGTTAATTGTTTCTGAAGATATGTGATTTTGCTCGAGGAATAAGATGTTTAGGCTTGAGAACGGTGCATTATTCGGGATTTGTTTTTACCAATTATTTGGACTTATTTTTGACGGGTTTTTCTATGGGATTCTAGAAAGTTCTAAGAGTAAATAGGTTGTGGTTGTGGTTATTATTTGTAGGTTTCATGGTTTTTAAATGTAGTGAATCTCAGTCAAGGTTTGTTTAGTGTTGGGTAAATAACCAATACAGTCCTAGACTTTTACGCGGGGTCAAATTAGATCTTAATGTTTTAATTTGGCCAACACAATCTAAGTTTGTTATGTGGGTTAAGTCAACACAATGAAAGCACCGCATACACATGCCATAAAATTGAAATGTACATTCTATCCTTGCTATATTAAAAAAAATAAAAAAGGTAATTATCTTATCGTGGGTCCTTAGTACAATACCATATTATTTAATATATTGTTTTGTACTTTATATTTATTTTTAATGATATATTAGGGTATAACAAACATTTCAATATTATTAGTCCTACATACAGGGATAACATATCATGTCGATGTGATATTTTGAGTAGGTCAAAGGACTATATTAGACCACATAACAATTTTTAAAGATTTGTTAAGACCGTGAAATAATAAAAGACTAAATCGACTGTGGAGCGAAAGTTTAAGACTGTATTAGGAATTCACCCTCTAGTATTTAACCATGCCCTCTTTTTTCGTATCTTACTATAATATGCTATATCCGTCTTAAAATAAAGCTATTTCTACACGGAGGATATCATATTACAGCGCATGCGCATATTTTGTTTCTACATGCGTGTGTGCGTACGTATACGGTATCATACATGCATGCTGTCTACTTGTCTGTGTACCATCGTGGACTATACATACACGCAATTCATAGATCTACTTGATTAATTAGGACATGCTCACATGCATGCATGCTTCTAATCTGTGTACCTGGCATTAATTAAAATATATATGTTTACGACTAGCTAGCCAGTTGTTATTGGCATTGAAGTTCATATTCTAGACGATAACTTAGTTATTAAGTCACTATTTTATTTACGAACGTGCGAACTAACCTTAAAATACATAATTAGGATGCTTTTCAAACTAACACCATCCATATATA
>CM002480.1:22994059-23052633 GCA_000325765.3 Leersia perrieri
ATAACCAACGTCAAAGATAGCTAATCTGTATCCATGATTACATTGGCCATTAGTTATTCCTTAACACATTGTACTTGTCATTTTGATCATTAGCCATTAATTATCGCTTAAACTGTACTTGCCATTGTACTATTATAGCTTGCAAAGTTGATAATGGGATCTCTAAAGAACAATACTGGGATATGAGATTATGAGTTAGCTAGGATAGAATTGTTTCTTTTCTTCAAGCCGACTGAATTGCATTATCCCCGCATTTGTTATTCTGAAGTACTCCAGCCGTTGGAGTATGCACTACAGCCGTTCGGCCTGTAGGAGCGAACCCCAGGACTCGTTAAGCACTGCCATTTTTATTTTATTCTAATCATTTATTCCCTTTGACAACGGCAATCAGATGAACTATCACACGGGGAAGAACAATTCATGGATTTGTCCCTAAAAACAAAAAATCATGAACTTCAGATGAACTTAACCATGGGCCATTTGGGCCTACCAGTGCCCACTGAGATTCTACCCTGAATTAATGTTCAATGAACCTGTTCAAGGCCATAATTAGCACGACTATAGATCCGAGTATTTCTAGCACCACAATATTATGGATCTGGATTCATAATTACATTAATAGAATTTAGACGAATCATTTTTGTGTCCTATTTTAGATGAAATATACAATTTTGAACCACGTTAATTTAACTTACATACGCCAATCCCAAATCCAGTGTAGATATGATCATATGAGGTCTACAGATAATAGCAAGTTTAGGCTCCTTTGATTCGTAGGAATTCCAAAACAAAGAAATAGAAAAAAAAACACAAGATTTTCATAAGAACGTAGGTGTAAAACAGATAATTACAAAACAAAAAAAAAAGAAATGTGTTTGTTTGGGCCCCATAAAAAACACATGAATTTGAGGTGAGACATAGACTCAAAGGAAAATTTCCATGAGGTTGAACCTCATGCTAAGTTCCTTCCAAAATTTATTGTTTTGAACAATTCCATAGAAATTTCGTACAATTGGTGGAGTACAAATCCTTTTTTTAAATACCATTTTAGGGGTTTTTTTATGTGGGGCTGAAATCCTACAAAATTCGTACGTTTTACAACAAACAAAGGGGGCAAGGTAGCCAAATTGTTAACTATAAGTTGGTTTATAGCCAACAGTAACAGATATAATAGAATTAGCTATAAATCTGGCTCTAATTTTCTCCCCTATCTCTATACATTAAATGTAGTATTTATCTTGAGTATGTGTATAGGTAGCTCTTGCATCCATTCTTTTTATGGCCTCTACTCTCATCAGCTTATAGCTAAATTATAATCCATTATTATACTTGCTCTGATATCGAACAAACAGGCTGGAAAGATGCGATTGCGACAAAGTTAGTGAGGAAAATTGATATTAGCACATCATGGAACTTGTGATGTATTAGAATAATTGAAACCTGGCAACTTGCCATTTCGGTCTTTTTTTTTTCTCTCGAATTTAATACTTGCAAGCTGACCAAATGGTCGGTTTATTGGGCCGTGGCCTATTAGGTCGATGTCTCGATGATCTGACCAGCCATTTAATGGGCCCTCAAGGCCCATATGACCTATTTCAAGCCCACTGGATCGAAGCATTCATCTCCCTTCCGCAAGAAAAAAACAACCCCCACCGTTTCCCTTGTCTTATCAAACAAGCTACCAGTCACTGGCATTGGGTCCCACACGCACTAAGCGGCGCTAGAAAACAGAAAAGAAGCCAGGGAAAAAGAAACAAGGAGAGCTCTCGCTAATTATTTCTTTCTTCTTCCCCACTCCCTCCGTCCCTCGCCACCTCTCCACCGCGATGCTTTCTCCCCTCCTCTAAACCCCCCTCCTAAAGCCCTAGCTCTCCCCCCTTCTCGCCCGCATCTCCGATGGATTCCTCGGCGCGATCGGGCGCCGGCGGCAACGGCGGGTACTCCAGTACTCGCGCGTGGATTGTCGCGGGCGTCTCTGTGGCTGGCGTCGTCGTCTTGGTGGGGGCCGCGCGGCGCAGCCGCCGGTGGCTGCGGGAGAGGTCCGATTCTCCTCCCGACTCCGGCGCCTTCTGCGACCGATTCGTGCTCTGCCCGGCGCCGCAGCCCCCGCCCCCCGCCGCGCGCCAGCTACTCTCGGGCCTCACATTCGCGGCCAGCGACAAGTGAGCATTCGAAGTTTTCCCCGCTCAGCCGCTCTGATTCGGCATTCCGCGGGATCACGGGTTTCCTATATTGGGTTTGACCTGTTTTATTGTGTTTTAGCTTCGAGATCGAGGAATTTGTGGCGGGGTTTGGGAACCCGGACTGGAAGAGGACTCACAAGGCAGCCACCCGTACGGCGATTGCAGTCACGATGCTGCGGAAGCAGGGGGGCACCTACATCGGTACCACAGTCATGGATGAACTGGGATTTGGGTGTGTGCTTTGTACTTTTAGTTGTTTATTAAATTTGATTGTTTCCGTGATTCCTCTTGTTTGGTAGTATGCCAGTTACTATTGTGAGCTGTTTAATGCCAGATTACAGTGGTGCTGAAGTGTGGATACTTGGGCTATAGGATGTGAATCTAATGTCTTGTGTACAAAATGGAAGGGGGGTGGGGGAGGACATGAAATGATTAAAATTAGCATTAGGGAAGGGTGTCAATGTAACAAACATTTTCTAAATTTTTGTGGATTATTTCTTCTGCATGTTTATCTAAGTTTGTACCCAGGAACTTGATGCGTTCTTAACATAAGTGCATCACGGAATGACACCAACCTCCATCATGGCTTGTGGTAACAGGATCCAACTTTTGGATAGTGAAGAAAGATTCCTCAGGAACTACCAACCCTGCTCCTACGAATTGTTCTGGCACTAGACAATAAATTGTCTAGACATTCTGGCACTACAGTTTAAATGCATTGTCTTATACTTGCTTAGTTGCTTACTATGTTTGTCATTGATGAAAATTTAATAATGTTCCTAATTTAAATACATATGTTTATATTGACTCGTTTTCTTTTTCTCATAGTGTTACCGGAGCAAATTTACACTATGGAACACCAATCAACCCAGCATCTCCATTGCTCTTCCCTGGTGGGTCATGCAGTGGCTCTGCCGTGGCAGTTTCTGCAGAACTTGTCGACTTTGCTCTTGGTATATATTCAAAGGACTGCTACTGACTACCTCCAGTTATCATTTCTCACTTATCCATGTCATGAAAACATATTATTTTGCTTCATAGAGACTTGAATTGCATGCTATCTTAACGCGCGATAATGTTTTTTTTTTAATATCTGTTGCAGTTCTAATATTATACAATGAAGACTAGCGTGGAAGGGTTTTGCTATCTTGGGACTCCATTACATTTCAAACTTCTATTTTCCTAGTATAATTTCAGTACAACGAAATGTTTTTTGACACCTTATCTGCCTGTGGCATATCATTAAGTCATTTATCCACTTTTGAACTTTGTGGGCATGGTTACTGTAAGAGTATTGTGTAGCATCTACCATTTGATGGTATATTGATGGACTTAAGTGCACACAACAGCAGAACAATATTTTTTTAGTTAGGCTTACTTGGTCATGTCCTTAGCTTTTATCTTTGTAATTATTGTCCAGAATGTTCCATCTATGTGATTCATCATCAACTTATCTGCTTGTTATCGTTAGCAGAAGCCCTCTCATCTTTGTGCTTATCAGTTCGGTCTTTGGTCTGTTATTTTCCATGCATTATGGTACTTGCTTCTCCAAATATGGGTCTGTCATGCATGTTACACTTAATACTTGTTCAACCTTTATCCTTTTTTTCATGTTTAAGTCCATGATGCAATCATAATAGATTGGCTATTATGATTTGCTTGTTACAAATCTCCCATATGTTCTGCAGTTATTGCCTGCTCTTTCTGACCTCTTAAAGCCTGAAACTCTTTTAGGTACTGATTCAACTGGTGATGTAAGAATTCCAGCATGTTTCTGTGGCGTACTTGGTTTCAAGTCTTCTCATGGTGTTGTATCTACTCTTGGGACCATCGCGAACTCTCAAAGTTTAGACACAATTGGTATTACCTTTCTCTCATCAATAATTTAAATTTAGAGAGATTTAATACTATCTATGACAATCATTTTCATATGTTCTATTGCAAAACTGCCATGTGAGCATGTGCATGTGCCCTGCAGGCCATGTGATAACAGAAATTAAAATCTTATCTCTCTTACACAAACAAAGTATTTTTATACTTGAGCTTTTCATAATCACATTGAACTATCTTACCATATATATTACATGTTAGTAGTTACCCTACAAAGATCATCTAAGACTAAAGCAAGCATGTGTGTTTTTGTCTACTCATTACCAGAGTGAAAGAGGTGGTCCTTTGATTCAATCCTTTCCTTTATAGAACCTTACAGATGGTCATCCTCCATTCAGAATGAAGAGTCCTTTGACCAATGCCAAGTGGCAACACATTTAATTCTTTATTGGAAATTCATATAGATTATTTCTAATTTACTGGCTTTCTGAACCTTGTTAGGATGGTTTGCACGAGATCCAAGTGTTCTGCATCGTGTTGGAGATGTTCTTTTACCAGCTGCCACAGGTGGGCTTACACAAATAAGGCAGTTATATTTTGCTGATGATTGCTTTGAGCTCCTGTCATTGCTGAAGGTCCCAAACGAGAAAACAATAAATGTCATAGAAAATGCTATCCAGACACTACCAGGATGTAAGCCATACTGATGTCTCGTTCACTTGAGCTCATCTGTGTTATGTTTGTTTACTTTCATACCAAAATATGCCACATTCAACTCCACATCCTGTTTGCAGATCAGACACCTAAGCACATCAATGTTGGTCAGTATATCAGTTCACATGTACCTAGCCTGAAGGATTTTGTTGATCCCACTATGGAGATGCCAGAAGGAATGTCAGCTTTGAAAGCACTCTCAACAGTCATGCTGTTATTGCAGAGGTTTGTTTTGAATGCTTCCTTGCTTCAATTTAGAAACGAGGGAGCAATAAATTGTTCTATTATGGATAATGATTCAAACTGGTATACTGACAAAGGACCTTGAAGGATGAAAGTACTAATTATTAGAAAATTTGGGTTACAGTGATGATTTTTTTAGGATTAATTGATTCACATGCTATCCTATTTTGTGGCTGAATTTGCATGTAAATAGTCAGTTATGAATTTGGGTTACAGTGATGATAGAAATGTCCATTTGTCAGTTGGCCTGATATTAGTCTAGTAAGGCATGGTAGCAAGTTGGGGTACATTATCAGGTAGTTAAACTGTAGTTTATGAATTGATCTGTTAACTGTTAGGTCCTTATAAGGTGTTCATAAATTTTCTTGTGAAATTTCTGGTTACTGACTTGCTGATTGCTTTCTACCAGTGGGAAGTGGGAATGTTACACATAGATGATTGATTTGGGGGACTGACATCAAACCTTCCATTGTTGAATAATTATTGATTACCTTTTCCCCACACGGCACAATTGGCCACTTCGAAGAAGCTGGTTTTGTCTTCTGATTTTTTATTATTGCATGACTTATAATCAACAGTTTCATGAAAGGAAAATCAGCTTTGTTTGTGTCATCCACTTGTAAAATTTTTGCCCACTTGCTTGTAGTGAAGATGAACCTATGAGTACTGAATACTGAATCAATTAACTTTTCAGATATGAATTCAAGACAAACCATGAGGATTGGGTTAATACTGTAAAACCCAAGCTTGGCCTTGATATCTCTACTGATGTGCTACAGGCTGTCAATTCCACTAGTGATAACATCAAATCTTTATATATTGTTCGAAATGAATTGCGAGCTGCACTCAAGAATCTTTTAAAGGTATTTTCCTACTTGACTCTTATCTGAGGAGATAAATCAATCATTTAATAGTAATGTGGTTCATATGCAGTCATTAAAAGGACCACAGTATGAATCATTTGGTTTTTGGACAAAAACCAAATGTGCAAGGATAAGTGGATTACTTGATTATGCAAAAGAGAATTGATAATACATCCTATTATGTTTATCATTGATTAGATTGAAGTGAAAAAAATGATGGAACACATTGATAATTTAGTTGGTTGTATCCATTTCTTCAAATGATAGAGATTATTGTGCGGGATGCGAACTAACCGTCCCACCGATACCATAAGCTAAGACTTCAGGGAAAATTAAAATTAATGTCCTGCCAAAAGTACATCATTGTATTGAAGGATTTCTTTGTGGAGTTTTTTTTTCTTAATTCGTTCTTTCACATCATGTCATTAGGATACTGGAATTTTAGTTCTGCCAACCACAGCTGGATATCCTTTGAAGAGAAATGCAAAGCAAAGACTATCATCTGCGTTTAAAGATAGATTGCATGCATTTGTAGCCATCGCTACACTTTCAGGCTGCTGTCAGGTAGTTTAAATAGTTGCTTTCTGGTATTTCCTTTCCTTTTGGCTAGAAAATTATTGAAACAAGGTTTGACTCTATTCACTTTTGCAGGCTGTGATGCCCTTTGGAAGTCACAATGATCATCCTATATCTCTTTCGTTCGTAGCAGCACATGGGTCAGACAAATTCCTTCTTCGCAACGTCTTGTATATGTATTCTTCCATCAAAGAACAAGTGGTTTTGGCATCCAAGTTGGTAATTGCACCAGTAATCAATAGAGATGCTGATTTTGGTGCCGCAGAGTCGTTGAAAGAGAAGGTTTATCTCTTTCTTTGAATATCTAACCCTTTATGTCTTACTTCCTTTGCTGACTGATGGTGGTGTAAGGATTAAAGTTGGTTGATAGGGCATGAGTTGTAAATTAGTTATTGTTTGGCACTTCCGACTAGTCTGGATTCCTTATCTTAAAATTATTCAATACAATTTTCAGGCTAATTGAGATTTACTGTATTCTTAATTACAAGTCTTGCTACCTTTACTGAACAGCTGTCACATTTGCTGAAGTTATACAGTTCTATTAGTCATAGCAACAACTGTCTATTTTAGAAATAAGATTTGGGCAAATCAGTGCCATTAAGTCATTTGGTCATGCTTAATATTTTTACCCAAGTCTAAATGGCTTATTTTGGGAACTGTATGAGGTGCCAATTTTTTCTCGGTATGTGTATCATTAATCTTGCTGAAGTTATCTTGTATGGTGTGATAGTTTCTCAGAATTAACACACCACATCAAACACAAATACTTACATTAGACCAAGTGATCAGTATTGATGGTTAGGGGTAGGTTTTTGATTTGCCATCAGGTTAGTGCATTAATGCCATGTCATGAGGCACGCTTTGTCGGCATCTAACTTGATTGATATTTCTACAATCTATGATTGAAATTTTGAATTCCCTTGATAGGGAAATAATGCTTTCAAAGGAAGGCAATGGAACAAGGCGGTTGAACATTATTCTGATGCCATCAAGTTGAATGACACAAATGCAACATATTACTGCAATAGAGCAGCTGCCTATATTGAACTTGGCTGGTATACTTTCTGCCATTCAATTTGATTGTTTTAGGTTCATCTGTACTTGCTTCACCTTTTTTATCCTGTGCAGTTATAAGCAAGCTGAAGCAGATTGTGACCAGGCCTTACTCTTGGATAAAAAGGTAAGGCTTTTTTTCTCACTTATTGGAGGCTTCCTTAGTTAGCATTACTCTTTCTTTTGTTCACAGAGTCCTGTAGGCTCAAAATTCCGACGCTTCATTTTGCACAAGTAGATAGTTTTCTTTCATGCACAGCCTAACTACTAGTATCTTGACCATTTGTGTTTCTGCATAAGGATTTATTGTAGGTGTTACATTTAGGTTCTGGTATTTTTAATAACCAACCTCTGTATTAGGTTGTCATTTAATTCTTTTTCCCTGTTGATAATATAACCCAAAGGTTCAAACACAACCTTTTTTTGCTTGTATTCCATATATGTGGTACCAGAATATGAGATGGATCGTCTGGTACAGACATGGGGCGATACAAGTTTATATTTATATATCTATTCCGGTACACTGGGATACTAAAATGCAAGTGATCCAAGTTAAATCAATGCAAATCTAATTGATTTATCTGACTTAAAGGAACTTAGCTTGCCCATGCAAGTGTATAATCTCTTTATCGTACGACACCTTCACTTCATTGAATTCTCACCCACAGTAGTTTGCTTATTTAATTAAATCCATGAAATAATTGTATTCTAGGAAAAAGTAACATCTTATATTATGCCAATGTAGTGAATAACCTGAAACAAATGCATTCTAGAAAAAAAAAACAAAAACAAAAGTAACATCTTATAATGTGCCAATATGGTGAATGATATGATTAATGCCTGTAATAAATAAGGCAAGTTGTGTACGTTTCTGTAGCTTTGTAGAAAGGGACATAAATATGTTAAATAGTTATTACATAGTTCCTCGTAATCTGCTATGACTTTTAGCTCTTCTATTACTACAACATCAAAGTACTCACTACTAGGCAAAGCCCGGTAGTACTTTCAGTCAAAAACATCAAAGTACTCACTCCTTTTTTCATTGTTTTCCTAGAATGTTAAAGCATATCTGCGACGAGGTGTTTCAAGAGAAGCTGTTCTAAATTACCAAGAAGCTCTTAAAGGTGTGACAATTTTCTATCTTGACATTATATTTTACTAGCATATTGAAAAAGAACTAAATGAACCACTGTTAAATACTCTATGGCTGGTTAAAGGTTGAAACCATCTTTAGCAATGCTGTTTCAGTACAGGGACGTGATGGGAAATTGGAAATTGCATTGATTGTGATTGAGTGCAAACAAAGGAATATGTCTGAGACAAAATATGTTATCGAATAATTTTTAGGTAAATACTTTTTTAGTTTCTTGCATTTGTATTTACAAAGTAAAGAAGAGCGATCATGCATGAACATAATGCCTTTGCTTCATCAGCTGCCAAGCAGAATATGGTAAGTGAGGATATTGTTCTACTATCAGCTTATGATCATCAACACGTTTTTTTCCCTTCTTTTTTGATATGGAACACAAGAATATTTAGGTGAACTAGTGGCTTATGTAGGTTTGCTACATTGGACCCAGGGGTGGAGCTTCCGGTATGGCGAGTTATGGCGCAAGCCATACCTCACCGCCGGCGTGGTACCCCCACCCCCTCTCGTCCTCTCCCCTTACCTCGAGTGGCCGAGGCATTGCGCAGGCACGGCGTCGTCGCGATGAACGCAACTCACGAGCGACGGAGGGAGGAGGTCGAAACGATGACAATTCGATAGCCTGACCAGCGGTAGGCCCATTGAGTGCCGGCTCAGTTAATAAACCCTAGCTCAGTTGTGGACTCTTGCCTCCTTGTGTCGTCTCTTTAGTCTTGGTGGGTGGCAGCGGCTGCTCGTGCGGCGAAGGCATGACGCAAAAACGGAGAGCCGCGGAGGGAGCCGAGGCCTACGGATCACGCCGCGGCGGCGGCAGCGGAGGCCACGCCGCGGCGGCCGTGGGCCGCTGCACTACATCTCGCGAGCGCCGAGGGCATTGGCAGGCGGCGGTGAGCAGAGCTGTAGAGGCTAGCGCCCAGCTTGTTTCTTGGTTTGTTCCATCTTGGTTTGTTCCATGAGTAATGAGTTGGTTGATGTGTTGGAGGCTTGGAGCTTTGGATCTTGCTCCATCTGTGCATCGTTGTATTGCTCTGATGATTACCGTGAATTTGTGATAGAACACGTCTACAATAAAGTATATAACTGAATCAGGATTTTCCAAAGTTACTATTTTTCAATGCTTATCTTTTTCGGCTAGACAGTACTGTGGTATAGAAGCATTTTTTTTATTTTGCTTAATAGATTTTTGTTGTCTTTTTTTTTTTTGAGAGAGTAGATTTTTGTTGTCTATTCACTCTTGCCATACCTAAATTTTTTTTTGTCCTCAGCCACTGATTGGACCTTCTGTCTTATAGAAGCAATCATTAAGCATAAGTTTTACATGGTACATCTTTTGGACTATAGCGGGATTATGTTTACCCTTTACTCTTGATGATGAACGAGACTTCAAATCAAGTGGATTTTCTTCTTATTGAGGAAAGAGTCCAGTATAACTATTAGCTGAGCTATCAAACAGTTGCCGACTGAGCTTGATGCTATACTATGACCACACGTTCTGTACTCAACGTATTTAATTCTTATAAGGGCCTTCTCAGGAACACTGACATTTATGTTTCGCATAATCCATTGTTTCTACAGATATCCGGCATGCTTTAGCTTTGGAGCCACAGAACAAAGCAGGCCTTTTAGCGGAGAGAAGACTGCAGAAAAAACTCAGGTGATATGAGCAAGCACACATCTCGTGGTTTTTTGAGAAGCGCCTGGCTGTAGGCAATTTTGATCCAGTACTTGTGAAGGAAGCTCCTGTACTCCATTTGTTAGTATTGTTACCCGTGAGGGATTGAACACTTGTCGGCGTTTCCATTGACTTGTCACATGTAGATCTTAGTACAGGAACTGTGCCGCATTTTTTGTCCAGGTGATGACGCAAGAAACATTTGGTTGGATATATTTTGTACAGAATCATGTCATATCGTGCCTTGTATGAAGCCGAGCTGTTTTGGGCAAGTTACCGGGTGGGTTGAGGTAACAGGTGCGCCTGTTGGCTGTATAGCTAGCTGATGACGAGAAAAGGGCAAGTTATCCCGTTATGTGCTAGCCCAAGCCTAAAGAGGAAGAGAACTACTACGGCAAGCACCGAAGCACGTATGTGCAAGTTGTGCATGAAAGTAAGAAACTACGGAAGGTGTTCAGCGAGGATGGCGCTCATGGATATACCGTTCCAGCCTGTATTAGGGGCTGCGAGCTATTCGCGCGATCCTGTCCTGGTCCATGTAGTATTATGGTGTCACGGACGTGGGCCAAGCTGCAAGACCCAATACATTGGAAGGAAATGGGTGTAAAGGAAAGGAGGGCAGCAGCTGAAGGGGATATTGATGAACAGAATAATACAGGCTGATGCGTTGGCTCTCTCCTCCCCTTGCTTTGCTTGCCTCTCCTCAAAAACTGATTCTCTAGTCCCATTCCCCTGCTACTTTCCAATCTTAGTAATTGCTTCTCCCCAGTCCCCATTCTATGATTCTACCTCCCTCAATTTGTATCACGATTCACGAACACCGAGTATCTCAGTGCTTGCTTTTGATGGAAGCCAAGTGGGATCGTAACATATGGGCCACACGTAAGCCAAGTGGGATCGTAACATATGGGCCACACGTATGCTGTAATTCTGTTCCAGCCCATGTAGTATTACCGGACCACACGTTCGCCGCAAGCCCACAACAGTTTCGGCCTACGGGATTTTCAGAGACGTCCCGCTCACCGTGTTTGACGGGTCCCGTCGCTGACTCGTCAGGCCCACGCTACGTGGAGCCAACTTGTCCGTTGCCTCCCTCCTCCGCGCGAGCCATTGCTAAGGTTTCTCATTGCTATACGCCTGACGCCTATACGGATAAGCAAGCGAGCACGCGCGTCTTGCACCTCATGTTGTTTTGAGCAAGTATCAAGGTCACACGGTCTATAGTCGGCACGTTTTCACCGGATATCTTCTCCATATAGTTCTACTGTCTATAGTATCAGTCGTCACACGGTCACTCGCTGTTTGTAGCCTGCAATTGCTGTCCTCCTCGCTGTCTGACTGTGATAATGGACACGCTGCAGCAGCGCAGGAACCAGCTCCGGACGCCCATGGACCCGCTCGCCTCCTTCGCCGCGAGCTTCCTCTCGGCCCTGTTCCCGCCGCTGCCGTCGTCGTCGTCGGCGGCGGATCGCTCCACCTCCACGGTGCTCCTCCTGCCGCTCCCCGTCGCGGCGGCGCGTGCACTGACCGTGCTCCGCAGGCTGCTGCTCATCGCCACGCAGTCCTTCATCTCCCTCTTCTTCATGCTCCTCAGCGTGCTGTCCCCGCCGCCGCCGCCGCCTCCGCCCGCGCTCGCGCCGTCGCTGCCGCGCGCCGACCCGTCGTGCCCCGCGGGTGCCACGTGCGTCGGCCGCGCCCTCGCGCACGTCCTCTCAGTTGCGTCGCGGCTCCCCGTCGCGTCCCGCAAGTACGAGCTCGTGCGCGGCCTCGCGGAGCGGCTGCTCGACGACAACGTGCGCGCAGGCGGCGCGCGTGTCGAGGCCGTGAACCGCGCCGCGCTGTCCGGCGCGTTCGCGCGCACGCTGCGGCAGCTGGACGAGGCGGCGGCGGGAGGGAATGAGTGGCTGCCGGGCATGGAGCTGGCCGTGCGCGCGGTGCGGTCGGGCATGCGGTGGTGGAGGCCGACGGAGGCGGCGGCGGCGGCGGCTGGATTGGACGAGGGGTTCGGTGGCCCCGCGGCGGAGAAGCTTGCCGCCGAGCTGCTCTGGCTCGGGCAGAAGATGGCCGATTGCGGCGCCGCACGCGAGGCGGCAACTCAGTTTGGCGCCGCGTCGCGGCTTGGTTGCCGCGCCCTCGTCGCCGAGCCGACGCTCCAGGTCGCGTTGCTTCGACTTGCCGGTACGTACGTTACATCACAAAACTCGCTAGTTTCTTAGTTTTGGGCCAATCAAAACATAGCGAAGACGACTGCGTAGAAAAACGTGGTTCCCGTGTACGGCTGGCGCCGGCAAGTGCAGAGGAACATATACACCACGATTCCGCGGTCACAACGAATGCAAGCAGGGCAAGGTTTCATGAACTAAATAATCCTGCACAACGAATCGGCACACCGAATCGTGTGATCACTAGTGTTACTAGCTTTGACGTCTATTATGACGACCTGAATAAGTACTCTCTACTCCTACTTGCTAAGCTTTGCTGAACGATCTGTCATTAATTCCATCTGGTGCAGTGTTCCTGTTCAGGCACGCCAACTCGAGGGAATTCGAGCTGTGCCCCGGAGGGAACGAGAAAGGCGCCATCGCCGAGCAGCGGGTGTCGCTGCTGCGGTCGTGGCTGCCGCTGCTATGCCGCGGCAGCAACGGCACGGACGCGCCGGTGCTGAGCAGCAAGGAGAGGACGGAGATGGTGGCCGTGCTGGATGAGCTGATCGGGAAGCTGGAGTGGGAGCAGCAGGAGGAGATCCTCGCGCTCTGGCTGCATCACTTCGCCGCGTGCCCGGACACCGACTGGCCCAACCTCGAGAGCTGCTACACCCGCTGGTATGCCGAGTCGCGCAGGCTGCTCGTGTAGTGCACCAGTGTGAGTGTGCAGTGCACTCCGGACAGCCTCCGTTTCCGTCCAGCCAATTACTTGTATCATATTTATAGCGAGTGTATCGTGTACAGCATAGCAAATAGTCGTGTAGGGAACTTGTTCCATAGCATTGAGGCTGATATGATCATGCAGTTACTTGTGCGTGTGTTTACGGTGACATAAATGGATGGTTCCCAGTGACGATAAT
Source organism: Leersia perrieri (assembly GCA_000325765.3). Classification (NCBI taxonomy): domain Eukaryota; kingdom Viridiplantae; phylum Streptophyta; class Magnoliopsida; order Poales; family Poaceae; genus Leersia; species Leersia perrieri. The sequence continues at coordinate 23,007,405 of CM002480.1, forward strand.
CGCATGACAGAGTTGTGTATTCTGCAATTCATTTACTCCCGAACTCTATAGTAAGTGTGTGTGCAAACGAAGATACAATCACCTTCGGCAAATCGTGTACACCGTCTAGCAAATAAAGGTATTCTATCAGCAAAAGTAACGACTACATACGAGTTGTACCCCTCCTATATGTGACTCACGAATCGCCGTGTTTCAACAGAACTTTACCGGATGAAGATGGCAAAAAATAGGCCTAGGATTAGAGGCAAAACCTTCAAATTCGCTTACTGTAGTTCGTCAGCCTTGACCTCGTATTCTTCTCTGGTTGATAATATCTTTACACGGACCATACCTCTCTCCCATTCGGATTTCCCGACTAATATCAGCCTACCAGCATTAATCCTCTCAGCGTGCTTAAATACCCTGGTAGTAATAAAAATCATTAGAAACAGGGATAACATCACAGTTGGTACACCAAGAAAATTCAGTACAAGGTATACCATTTAAGACGCTTGTCTTCTACAAGGTCTACACTTCGGCCTTTCCTCCGCAGAGAGGACGCGACACTAGATGCTGGCCCTTCAAGCTCCTCATCCAATGGGAAGACAATGTCATCTATTTGGCGCGACAGATCGGGTAACAGACCCTTTTCTTTCAGCAGCTGCAGAATAAAAAATATAGTGTTGATGTTAGTGCGTCTGAAAATGTATCATAGATTCACGAAGAAAGAATAATCATTTCGCAAGAATTCATGTTCCTAGTACTGCATGGGACTTGCTACAATGTAGACTCTAAATTCACTGGTGGTGGTGTCAGTTGTCTACTTATATATATATTAGCAGGTATTGTTTATGTCTTTGTGAAACATCAAATAAAGGAACACTAAATCTTCTACAAACCACAAAAGGAATGAAAATAGTCATACTTCCACTATAACGGCATCTCCAAATCCAAATCCACAAGCTGGTACATCTTCACTCCCAAATGTTGAAAGTAATCTATCATACCTTCCTCCACCACAAATTGCTCTCAATTTTCCTTCTCTGTCAAAAGCCTACACGAATAGAACAGTAGAGTTCAGAAATGAAACAGGAGTTGGTACCAAGAAAAATTACAGTATAAGATGCATCCGATATACATGTTAAAAATGGAATGACATAAGCAAGTCTAACGAACCATAACATCCTCTTGTTTGAAGAACTAACTATATGATCAACAGTCATGGCATTGATAATGCTTGTAATTTGTCATGTGAATTACCTATGGTAACACTGGCATCTATCCTGAGTACTCACAATGCATAATTAGAGGAGCAGAAACTATGAGCATATGATACTAGGAGTACTCGCAAATCGCAATGAGGAGCGGAAAGTAACAGATATACAAGCACTCTTGATGATGCTAGGAAGAGTTTACAATAGATAATTTGAGGAGCAAAAGCTAGGTGTAAATGTGCAGAATAATCTCATAATGATGTATTTGGGCGGCTGCTAGTTGTAAAATCTACATAGTTGCTATTTAGAGCACTGTCTCGTAAATTGTTGGTTCAAAATGAAGGCCTGAAAGAGCCGAACCTTCTAGTAATTGAAAATGTATCTTGTGTAATTTGATGAAATATGAAAATCTCTACTTGTTACTTGTGTTAGTAACCCAATAAATTGTAGAATAAAGAATAAACAATAAACAATATTCATTTAATATAAGGTGATGCATCAATAACAACCTCAAAAACAATCCCAGTGTAGTATGCAAGGCCACGAACAACAGATGCATCAAAACAAATCCAATCAGCATAACCATATTGCTCAGCAAATGAGAACAACTTCTTCAAGTCAGCAACAGCTTCAACGTTTGATCCAAGCACCTCTGCAGAATACCAAAACAAACAAATGAACAATGGCTACCTTTTCCTAAAGATGCAATGTTTGAAATATATTTTTTTATAAAATGCAATTGTGGATAGCATTAGTCATAATTGCCAGAGCAACAGCAATTTTAGAGGGGGAGAGAGAGAGTACCACATATCTGTTGCTGATTTTTTTTTTTTTAAGAATTACAGTTTCTAATAGGGTGATATGACCTAAAGTAATAATCGAACAAATTCTTATTCATTTTGCAGTAGTCCATTGATGAATATTATGAACAAAAAATCACTGAAGTCAGGAGAAAACCTTCAAGCTTGGGTAGAGACTTGAGGGAAAGAACCTCAATGATACCCTGCACAGCTTCAGATGACAGCCCAGTTGTAATCAACTCCTTCTCAATTTCTTCTCTAGTCAGTTTTCCCAGCTGTTCAATTGTAACTAATTGTTAATATGTGCAAAACGCCAGAAAGAAGGTAGCAACAAAAAAAATGCACTAATGCCTGTATACAGTGGCGAATTCAGGATAAAAATGAAGGATGGGCTCAATACGATGTAGGACTAAAATGAGCATATACCCAGATAAAAATTAGATTCAATTGATTATATATATGCGATCAAATTATGCCCATGTGTTATTTGGACCATTTAACAAATGTGCCCCCGTCAATTCATCTCTAATTGTAGAAACATAATTCTATTAGTATATTTTGTGTTTGACCGGAAAAAAATTCTATACTACACAAGCCTGAATTGATATTTACAATTGAAAAATAGACTAAAAAGAGTTACGTGACTTGCTCACAGTCCCATCTCTAGCTCTCCAAGAGCAGCATAGGCAGCAACAGCATGCAAGCAAAGAAACTCATAAGCATATTGGCCTCGCCGCAGCTGCAATCGCACGCCCAAACCACATGCAGACAGCCAGCCAAAATCTTGCCCTAACCAGATGTCAGGATCGATCGTTCAATCCTGCTTCTGTTCATCTTCACCAAGTAGGCAATTTCATATATACTAGAAATATTTTTGTAAAATTGGAGGGTAGGCTTGAGCCTACTGAAGCCTCCCTACTAGGATCGCCACTGCCTGTATATTGACCTAAGGACTTTCCTTCATCTAGTGCTATAAATAGAAGCATCCATGCAAAAAGGCACAAATATTCATGGATAGCAAGACAGGATATTGTGTGATAGATTACTGGTCTGTTTCCGGGTTTCACCACAAGAAGTAAACAAGGCGCAAAAACGAATCTTTGCATGAGATACAAGGGTGAAGAGCCGCACAGTCATCAAATTTCAGAATGGAAAGGGTTGAAGTTTGTTAGTACTATCTGACCATACCTTATCAACAATGACACAAACTTCAGTAAACAAATGTTCTGGTATGGAGTACATATTCAACACGGCCTGAAGGACCTGGAGAAACAAAGAACAGTGTGTAGTAAGCCGGTAGTTTGTACAAAGCAGTTCTCAAGTGGCATGTACTGCACAATTTGGGTCCCAACAGCTCCTTGTGACATAAGAAATGAAAAATGCATAGAATTCGTTCATTCTTCATGACCATGAAGTAACATGATATGCATTACATCGGCTCACAGTAGCTAACGTGCCAACAGTAGTGATTGAAATATTGATACCACTGACATATGAAAGGGAAAATAAACAAAGAAAAGTGGAAAAAAAAAGTAAACAGGATAACATCCAGATAAGAAAAAAAAATGGAAAAAACTGTAACATGTTTTTACTGGAAAAAGGCGAGCCATAAGTTCAAAGGGTGACAAAAGGTTACCTTTCGACTGGACACTCTGATCCCCACATCTGAAGATGTAATCCCAAGACGTTCAAATAAGAGAATAATTGCTTGAAGAAGCTCAGACTCTGCCTGATTTTTATCAACAACAAGTCAATTCTAAATCCACTCAAAACATAAGGTGCTGCAAGCAAAGTAGCAAAAATGAATTACTACTACTCACTCGGACTTTAGGCATGCCAAATATATCCATGTTCCATTGATAATGTTCACGTCGTCTTCCTCTTGTCATACGCTCATATCGCCAGCACTGTCCTATAGTAAACCATTTCAGTGGAAGGGAGACTGATTTTCTAGACAGAAGAAAGGTAGGCGAAAAATCACATTTCAACGAACAAATTCATAATATGGAAAAGATGAAGTTGTTTTTCAACAGAAGTTAATAGCAAATGCTATTGGATTTGTCAAAAGATATGAGTGCAAACCAAAGCATGCTACAAACAAGCCAGCTGAAAAGGGCATACCCTTGCTTTATCACTAGGCGTGCCAAGGAAGGGGTGATTTCAGGCCTCAGGACAACTCGGCGTCCTCCTTTATCCTCGAAGTTATAAAGCTACAGAAGCAAGAGCACAATATTTCGTAACTAAAACTTGAATAAAAGATCTGCAAACAGAACTAGAACATCAATATAAGAGGAAAACGAAAAGAAAGAGCACATAAAGTTAGATTCCTTCTGATCTATTCCACCGGGACTGCGGGATCAACAGGTTAGCAGTTTAACAAAATGTTATGCCAAGGCATGCACATTTTTATATAATAATCTGAAAGTCACAGTGAACAATTCCAATTGGATTTCACTTTAGGGAGCTACTCCGTACACCCTAAGTGACATTGCACAGCTTCAGTACCTGCTGCGTGATCTCCTCTCCGGCTTTGCGAATGAAGAGTGCCTCGGACTCGAGCACTGGGAAGTCCACCTCCTCAAACGCCATTATTCGGGACACCTTTAATTGCAAACGGGAAGCTAGCATTAGCAACTGGAGTACCAGGAACAACTTGAGAGGGGAGATTTGTAAATATAGGAGAGAGATCAGAAGCGCAAAAGGCTGTCAGTTCGTTTACCTCCCTGAACTGGTCGAAGAGCCAGGTGCGGAGTCGCATGTCCTCCGGTGGGAAATCCCTGGTGCCGCGCGGCGGGTTGACGTCGACGACGGACGAACCGTCGGGCGGCATCACCGGCGACGAGGAGGATTCGCCATCCTCCACAGCCGACGAGGATGGGGCAGAGGCGAAGAGCCGTTGGTGGAGGCGGGGGAAGGAGGAGGCGCGGAAGGTGGGGATAGGGCTTAGGGCGAAGCGCGGACGGCGGAGGAGGAGGAGGTGGTGGCGCAGCGACGCCGACGCGGAGGCCGCCATGGATTGACGAGGAGGTCGACTTCTCCCTGTTCGTGGATAGGGGATAAAATGCAGGGGAAGAAGAGGCCTCACTTAGGATTCCGGACCAATATGAGAATTAGGTTGGGCCGTATTGGGTAGCGACCCATGCTTGAGATCCGAATTTTGTTGGGCCAAAACGGATCGAGAATTTCATCCAGGATCCAGATTTGGTTGGAATTTTGGGCTTGGGTTGATTTCCCATTTCTGTTTGACTTCACCTGTTGAGAGATCAGAAGAGAGAGGAATTAGGGAAAATGTCGGCGGCGGCGGCGGGAGCGAGAAAGCTCGCCGGAGCATTCCGGCTGCTCGCCGCCGGACGCGTATCCGGCCGTAACCCCCTGGCGCGGGCTCCACCTTGCGAGGCCAGTATCCTTCCCCACTGGTAAGCATCTCCGACTTCCCCCTCCCTTCCATCTCTCCCACCCCAATCTCCCATGGACGAGTCCACCTGACCTGACCTGACTTTCTGGCTTTCTCGTGTTTGCCGTTCGTCCGGTTCAGCTCCTACTCGGCCGTGAAAACAGGAGAAAGAGGAGGTTCCACTGATGGCAGGAAGAGATCGCGGGGCCGGAGGATCGTGACTATTGGGGTTATCAGCATCGCTGGCGGCGTTGCGCTCAGTGCCCTCAACGACCTCGCTATATTCCATGGATGCAGCAGGTCACATTTCACCCTATATTTTACGGTTAGAACATTGGCACATTGTTGAATGTGTTCCTTTAAAATCACTGGTAGCACTGTTTTTTGTTTTGCTTAAACATTATTATTTTCAATGGAACATATAACCAGTAACTCCCAGCTTTTTCTGAGTTCTGATTGGGATCTTTGTTGTGGTAGCTACATTGAGCATTTATCTAGGATAATTTAGAAATTTTGTACTACAGAGATCAATTACACAGCTTATACAAAACACAGGCATCATCATGGTTAACCAAATGTCAGTAGGCTGTCCTCTCCAGTGTTGGTACATCTTGTTTGCACTTCACGGTGCCTCTACTTCTCCATAGCCGCTTTAGAACTGAGAATAGCTTTTCTTCGCCAGCCCATATCCGTTTTCTCAGGTATGTTTAGGACCTTCCACTATTTCAAGCATGGATAGTTGGATACTAGCTTATACATATTTGAGGGTATAGATCCTACAATATCTAGCTTATTATTGAAAACCAAGTAATTATGAGTCTTCAACAGCATCCAGGAAGTACTGTCTCAAAGAATATGTATTTTTTACTCCAGATGCCAATTAGATAGAAATTCTCCATTAAGGCTGGAACTCGCTGACATCCAAGTGCCTTCCTCTCAACAAACACTAGTATAATAACATGATTAGCAGTCTCAGCACCTTCACATAGTTTGCTTTTTAAAGAACCCTCTCAGTTTTGTATCTATCGTTGTTCTGTCATCTTTGAATTGATTTTGAATCAATATTGCGTCATAAACATCTCCCCAAAATTTAAAGGTTCTTCGGTTACATGTCTCCATAGATGATATACCTGGTGTATCTGGCCCTTTTATATTGGCCTTGCAAAACAGATCACGCCATCCAACATTTCTTTGTTTTTATGCCGGGCTAGAGTTGTAAATTATTGATGTGACTACCAGCTCTCATTCATTTTTACATTGTTTATCCGTGGTTTAAAAGAATACATTGTTTATCTGTCACCGGCTCATCGCACTCTTCTACCCTAGTATACAGGCACACGAGTGTAGTGTACTATCCCCTGTACTAAAATTAAAAAAATAATGCGCAGGAACATAATATCACACTATGAATTTCCTCAATATTAGAACGGAATAATTATGCACAGATATAAATGTCACACTATGAATCTATAGTCCACTTCCTTTTCTCTTAGTATTTGATAATTGATACCTGCAAGTGTGAATACTTTCAGTAAGGCAATCAAGAAGGCTAGTGAGAACCGAGAAGTCGTAGAAGCAATTGGGGTGCCTATAGTAAGAGGACCATGGTATGATGCATCTCTTGCTGTGGGCCATCGACGGAGATCTGTGTCATGCACATTCCCTGTGTCTGGGCCGCATGGCTCAGGAATTTTTCAATTTAAAGCTATTCGGAATGGAGGTTAATTCTTGCCCTCTAAACTCTATATATTTGTGTGTTCTTAATGCAAATCTTAATTTATCCACTTTCTGTAAACAATCTTGAGCCTGATTAGTTTGTCTGAAGAAGACTGAAAGACTCAATAGATACTCTCTTTTCTTTTGCAGAAGATGGTTTACTCTCCTTTCTACGGCATCATGATTGGGAAATACTTATCATGGAAGCTCATCTACATGTGCCTTCAGATGACGATATGCAGAAAACACTCAAGATAGATCTTACAGGGAGTCCTGATCACCCTAGTTGAGTATCTGACTGTAAGAGCACTACTGGGGAATACGAAGAAACGAAGAGTTAAGCTATATACCATTCTGTGGGAACTCGATGCAGATACACCTGCCTTTCTGCCAACATTTCAGAAAGAGTTCGAGAGCAGATGTTGATATTTGTGATTTGTAGTTGATCTTTGCGATATGCAAGTACTGATGTACCGAGTTCAATATGGATTAAGATTTAAGAAAATAGGGACTGCAGACTTGTAGTGAACAAGTTCTATGTGAAAATGGTGTCATTCGTACGTCAGCGAACTGTGAGTGTGCTGCTGTTATGCCGATCTGGTTAAAGTTTAGAAAAGTAGTTTGGGCGTTGTTGACAGACAAATCAGGGGGTTGCTTCTATTTAGATGGCGGGACTTGGATTGTTTGCTGAGAGATTGCTGAGTTGCAGACAATGGCTCGGTTCTCTTCAGACGACCCTTGGTACGGATTAGCAATCTGCACTGCATCATACTGGATTGAATTTCAGTCTTGGCACATGTGCATTACACCAGGTTGACTCCCTAAGCTTAGCTTTGGATTGTGTTGTCTTATGATTTGAAATAAATCAATCATTGTGTTGTCTTATTATTTACAATAAGTCAAATCAAATTGCATATTCGTTTCATTACATATGATACACACTGTCTTGCTGGTAATCAGCACCTCTATCGTGCAATCTGGCTGTTGATTTGCAAACATTCTGTGCCGATGTCTATTGACCAAGTAACAAACTGGGAGCCAGCTGACCAACAATTTATTCCTTTTCTCTTCAAGATCGGTTTATCACGCAACAAAAGTCCCACAGCTCGAAATCACAACCCCTAAAAGAATCTCACAAGTCACAAATAGTGCTGCGTGCAACACACCAGAAATCCTTTCCATGACAGCAAAGTACTTGATTCAATTGTCAGCTTGGGAATGCAGAGGCCATGTACAAATTTCTCATACTCAAGATTATAACCAATGTGAAAGTGACAATAGAAAGTGGTAAAGTGATTATTCTAAGGATGTGTTACAATATCTAGCAAAGCCGGTTACAACAGATTCTTAGTGTTCATATTCTGATACTCTACTGTACATATATCCCTGCGGACAAAAAAGTTGCACTTTATCTTAGCTCATTCGTAGAGTTTGTCCTTCCAATAGTGCTTGGTTCTCCAATTGATACAGATGCTAATGATTTGGAAGCCCAAGCAGTGGCATTCCTGGCCCCTTCCTGTAAATTTCCTCGCTTTGAAGGGTATAACCTAAAGAATTTCTGTCTTGCTTGTTCAAGGTAGGTAAAGAAATATTCATGCACACCCACCAAGTTCGGAAAAAGAGTATGCCTCCTCCACACCTGTTTGGCGAAGGAACCTATCTTTGGAAAGAGAAGATACAGTAACCTCAAGATTACAAATGCAGTTGCCAGTGCTAGATAAGTATCCTGCTGAAGTATATTCTCCGGTGAGCGTGCCCACCAGAATGGGCAATTTTCCTGTTCAGTGTCCTTTTTAAGCTCAATACCATCTAATGAATGCACGGCCTCCAGATTAGCTGACGTCATTGACGCATCAAAACCTTCAGCACATAAATTCAAAATTAGCAAATGACTAAGAGAAACAGATAGTACTATCGAAAGACTAATTAAGGCAAAGGGAATTCCAAAGTCAGAACACTGGGAGACAAATTTTGGAACAAAAATACCTTATATGTCCATATCCACACAAGCTAAGAAAATGTAGGCTCATTTAATAATACATCACAATTGCTCGGTATAGATACAAGGATGAATACTGAAAGTGCAAGCAAGCTACCAAAACAAAAGGAAAAGATAGTCCACTCCACATGTAAGATGTAACAATTGGCGCACCTGAAACATCACGGTAGAAAGCTGACAGAGACTTAACAGTCCGTGGTCCATGATATCGCACACGCATAGTTGAGTTCAAGAGAAATAGTGTTGGAAAACCGTGAATCCCGTATCTTGATATTATACTGCAGTTCCCAATATCAAGTTAAAATTTCACCAAAATAACATCTTACACTAAGAGACGTGTTTCTATTTACTCAGAGGCATACATACCTTGGCCTGATTGAAGATTCTTCAAAAGCAAAATGCCGAATAGAGGGGAACAAAGTTGCTAATATCTCAAAATTTGGTCTGCATTCTTGTGAGAATGGGCACCAGGACGCATAGAAAAGTACAGCAATGTAATCATCTTTGTTTATGTGAAGAAGATTGACTGCCTTCGCCAATGTAACTTCATCCCCCTGTGATGTCAAATATTAAGAGTCAGCTTAGCATTAGAACTATAACATATATAAGATATTGAAAAATAGATACCAAAATAAATATCTACTCCCTCCGTCCCAAAACAAATCAATTTCTGGGGATGAATCTGGACATATGCTAAAGTTGCTTTGTTTTGGGACGGAGGGAGTAGTAGTTTAAAAACTAATTTGAGTTCACTTTAATACAAAAGGAACAAGAAGAGAGATAAGATATAAACATTTTACATGACAACCATTATTCCACACGGGAACGACAGAAGAAAAATACCGCACACAACATAAGACTGTCCAAATCTCCATCATACTATATTTTCAACAGATCAAACGAGCAAATGGCTTCTAAGGTTCATAGCTGAAAAAAAGGCTTATGCAACCAGATCGGAACCAACTTATATAGTAGAACTTCTGTAGTTTGTTACTACAGAAGTGATCTGCGAGCGTTACTAACATGGAAGGATTCGTGATTATATATTCATATCTCCAAAGCAAGCAAATGAAAACCAATACAAATTTGGCCTTTTGTGAGTTTTGGCATAAGCAATAGATAGTAGATTAATGAATCACGTCAGAGCAAGCTCATCGGTAGACTGAACTACGCGCGCAACCTCAAAGCCCCCACCAAAATAGGTATGAACCCTAGAAAACTTCCTAATATCAGGACCCCAAATAATCAAGCAGTCTCCCTTAATTCAAATAATAAGATTATATAGCATATCTAATCATCTACATGACATAAATCTGTATGCATATAACAAACAAATTCTGCTGTTATTTTTATCCCCCGCCATCGCAATCAGCTCACCTCGATGACGCCGACCGGGTCGCCGCGCTGATCCAGAGGCGCACATGTGCCGCGAGGCCCGAGGATTTCATCCGCCGCAGCAGGCACCGGGCACGCCCCGGGACGCGGCTCGGCAGCGGCGGCCGCTGCGGCGAGCGCGGGGACAACCAGCGCAATCCAACACAGCAGTCGCAGCGCCATGGCCGCCGCGGGGAAAAGGGGGGGATCGCTCAACCCTAGATCTGGGGGGCCCGGAGGCCGCGGCCGCGGCGGCGCCTACGATGCGCTCAGTGGCGGGAGGGCACGACGGCGGCAGCGGCGGCCATGGGATTTGGGTTGGGCTGCGATTGGGGCGCGGGCGGAGAGGTGGACCGGCGGTGGGGGTGAGGGGGGTTGGTACGTGAGGCTTGCGTTGCGGGAGTCCGCTTTATCGGGCTAGAGCGCCCACCAGCCGTCGGATCAAGATCATGCGGTGGAGGTTCCTACACGTGACAGTCTGGACCGCGGGATGCGGGCCCACCGTGCGGTAGCAGGACGAGTGATGACGGATCGATTGACGGCACGATTGCTAACCTCTTATAGTATGACATGTGGGGCAGAGTGAGAAGACCAGCGCGGTGGATCCACGTGTCAGTAGCGCCGTCGTTGTCAGTAGCGGGCACCGGTGCGCGGTTTGGAGGAGGCTGTAAGCCTGTAACTGCTTACCTGCCGTCTAATACCAGCATCAGTTTTTTTTTTCTGGTTTTATTTTTGAGAGAGAGAGTCAAATTCCGCATCAGTTGATCAGTTGATCCGTAGCTAAACGTTTGGCTTCACTTTGGTAGGCTTGATCGTTTGACGCAGATGAGACGACGAGACGTTCGGTGTTGCGAACGGGCAATTGGGCACCTGTTGCGAACGGGCACCGGAGAAGAACCTACCTACGCAATTTACAGAGTTCGCTAGACTCTGTGATGGCAATATAGTGGGAATTTTGTTGCGTTTGGTCTCTATCTTTCTATCTTAAAAGAATCGCATGATAGGCAGCCTAAAATTGATTAAGCTACAGTGATAAATTGATTAGGCTCCAGCAGCACGCTGTCCCCGTCATTCAGTCGCAATTGTACAACATTCCGAACTGATTGCTTATCTCCATGGTATCTTGCTTTTCATCCACCGATAATGCTTTGTTATAGTTGCTTCAAGTGGTGCCCTTTTGGAATAGAAACCAGAGCACCAGACTGACTTGTAAGTTTCGGATCGTAACTAGAACCTCTTGGAGGGTGAAATGTATAATCTTTAGAAAAGAAAATTGCGGAGATCGAACAATTGAACCAATCATTTTAAATATCATGTTTGGAGTGATATTGAGCTATACATGAGTACTAGTATTGAATAATCAATCATTTTGATCTCAGTTGACATGTCGCTGTCACTACAACTGCGAATAGGATTGTACTAGTACCAGCTAGCGAATAATGGAAGTATGAATGAATGAGCACTCAGTATGAATGAATGAGCACTCAGCAGCAGTGACTGCATTCCAACCTCCAAGCCGCACTTGAGGGTACTGTCCTAATCCTACTCCAATGTACTAGTAATCCTGCTCGCCAGTAGTTATAGATTCAGCCGACCTGCTAGTATCACAGACCTCAAAATTCATGGAAGAATGGTAGTATACTGTGAGATTAGAACACAGGGTATTGCCGTCACTCTGTCATTGCACACACACCCTCCGAAAACAAATCCCTGGACAGGGACTCAGGGAGTATAGCACCGCGGTGTCTGTGTCAGACTGTCAGCTGGCAACAATATCAAGTTATCAACCACCATAATGCATATTAAAAAATCACGGGTGGCTGAAACAACAGAACACCACCAATCACAAAGATAGCTTCGTCAACAAATTGAACCTTTGTGCACAATCCAGAGCACCATGTCTGACAATAGTTCACGCATACAGAAATAGAGGTGGGAACATTCAACAGAAACTCTGGAAAGAATATACTCAAGAAAGTACTTTTCCTTTTTGCTTATCATTCATTTCGAGAATAATTCATCTTGATTTCAGAGGGATGACCAGTATAGATACCAACGAATTTACAGACTAGGTATACAAAACAAATGAGTAACGTTACAAAAAGAAGAATGTGTTGAAGGGGGAAAAATGAATTATACCTATATGGCACATTGGCCGCGATTATGTACACCGCAGCATCATCCCTTTATTGAATATTTGAATATATAGTCTTTTGCTACTCAAATAACTTTGATGGCTTCATCTCTGTACCCTGGCAATAAAACCTCGGCCTGGAAAGCTTAGCCACCCAGGCCTCTGCTCTGCAGCATGCACTTGCCTGATCTGTCCAATGGCAACTTGCGGTTCCATGACGATCCATGACGAGTTAGCTGACCCATGCATCTAGTGTTCAAACTGAATTTTGTTCTCAACTGTGTTATAACAGTATGTAGGCGGTAAAGAATAAGTTCATATCTCGTGTCAGTGTCTTGCTCATTATTTTCTAATAAAGGGCTTCTGACAGACCAGTAGCTTTTCATCACTAGCTATGTCAAGATCCAAAATACGGGCATCCCACCGGAGCTGTGTTACAACAGATCTAGCAGCTTCAATAAGAGGGGCGGTGTCACGGATTATAACCCAACCCTACATAGACATCAAACAAGTAGCTAAAATTTAGACAGAATACAGAGTACAAATCAATTTATGACTAATGTATGTACTGCTTCGCATATAAGATTGTAAGGTGAGTACTGATTCTACTACTGTAGTACTTTATTTTACAAAAAAATGGCAATAAGCGCACAAATAAATACAGTACTTCCTTCCATATGGCACCTATATAGTTAGCACACTAACTTTTCTTAGATAATACTCCCTCAGTCCTAATTTATAAGGCTTATTACAATTGTACACGATCTTCAATACATTACTTTGAATATTAATTTCTTCCATAAGATAATAAAAATTATAAAACTTGCATCATATGAAAGCACATTAAAATATGGATCTAATGATGTCACATGCATAACACTAAACATCCATACTGTTAGTGTAACTACTAGTCAAAACTTTCAAAATTTGACTTTGCGGAAAACAAGGACGCCTTATATTTAAGAACGGAAGGAGTAAAAGTAAGCGCCAACTCCCGCCCGCTACAAACTAGCCAACTAGGGGAACATATAGCTATTGCAGTGTCAAAATTAGGCAAAAAAAAATAAAAGAGGAGGGGAATATCCTACAACAACTACATGAAAGGTACAAATCCATTTCATAATGAAATGATTCAATTTCAAAATCAGTATATAATAATAAAGGGTGCTTACCTCTGGACGTAGGATGCGATCAACTTCCAAAAATATATCAAGAGTAGAACATCTATGCTTTTGGCGCTTCTCAAGTGATAGCAAACCATCAGCATGGACCATATCATATGTTCTCGGATAAGTCGGAAATGCTTCACACCTGAACAAAGGTTTCACATTTCAAACCATCAGCATGGTATGTTATCAGCAGATCCACATAACCACAACTATCTACTTGAAACATCTTACACATGCATGTTGTATTCATCTAAATTTAATTTACATGTGCTTATTCTACTTGAAAAGGATTTTCATTAAGTGTGCTGAAAGTTTTCCGTTTATTGATGTTTGCTTTATAGCACGCAACTTTCAAAGAAAGAGAATCAAGAGTTTTAAATAAGCAGACAGTATAAAGCGAGACCTTTTAAGGGGGAAATTAGAGAGAGCTCGAGAAAAGGGCAATTACTTACCAGTCATGTTGAACCCCAATAAAACCACGATCAAAAATTAGTGGCAGATAGTTCGGAGCATTTGTAGGAACAACGTTCATCACCCATACAGATTTTCCAGCCTTAAGTAAGGCAGCATTAAATCCACCGAAGTGAGCATTCATGTCGAGAACATTCCTTAGCATGTTAAATGGTGGTTGTGGGTCCTCATCACCGGGTCGCTTTGGATGATCAGAAAATATAAGAGGAGACAGCAAAGACCAGTAGTTTCGCACCATAGAGTCCCAGTTTGCAGTATTCTCAGCAAAGTCTTCTGAATGCACACCTAACAAAACAGAAGATTATGAGTGCAAGGTCAGAGAAACAACTTAGAAATACTCATGTCTTCACCATATTGCTTTTATGCAGTTCTGTTTGTTATTTTTCTCCACTTGCATTTAGACTGATACTTACCATGTATATCAAGTTCTGTTGAGTTCAGCCTAGACTGAGATGGCCAAGTAGTGCGATGTTCAATGGGAATCCATCGCTGACTTCGTGTTCCTGCTATGCAGGGATTTATTGATTGGTAATATGGTGATTCTGGATCATGACTACAAAGCACAGGGCCTGATTTCCTGTAAAACAGTACCTCCATTTCAGCATGGTTTTACAATTAACCATAAGTTATCAGCATGCAGTTATATTCAAACTAATAGACATGACACAAAACCACAACATGATACCTTGAAGTGTAACAATCCAACTTATTTGTCTTTTTCCACACAATTGTCTCATCTTGCTGTGACAACATCTCCCAACAGAGGCTATCGGCAAAGTCGCGAATGGCTCTCCATTTCTTTTGGTTTTCTTTGTCACGCAAGGCCCTGTGTGTATTCAGACTTGATGTCCACACAAAGTATCCACTTGGCCTTAGCAATCTATCCACCTCAACCAAGAAACCACCATCTGCAACATTATAGAGTAAAGAAATAAATAGTAAGATAACAGCATTTTGATTGTCATAGACTAAAATTAGTGTGACAAAAAAAATTACAATCAATGAAACCTAGAGTAGAATAAACAACAAAAAGTTGTGCATACCATTTTTGTCCCATTCAACATTGCATTTCGCACAATGCACCATATCAAAAGAAAGATAAGGATATGGAAGCTGCTTCGATGCAAATGAACCGATCATTGCGGGGATTCCTCTCTCTAGTGTTATTTGCACTTGGCTGCCTGAAGCCTCATAGTTAGCAATGCACATGGTCAAGAGATCTCTTTGAAAAAGGTGTGCTCCCAAGGTGCCAAATCCACATTCTATATCAAGAACTGTCCTAACCTGAAATAGTCATGGCAAAAAACACCATCAGAAAAGGCATGTTATAACATTTGCAATTATGTCAAGCCTGATAGTAGCAAACTAGAAGATAAAGTAGTGAACTATGTTTATGAACTAGCAAACTACTACAGCAGTAAACATCATGCTAAATTAACAAGAAGGGAAATGCAAATAATCTGACTGTCTTCCGTAATGGATCATAGTGGATGCCTTATGGTCCTACCAGAAAGCTTTTGTAGCACAGTAAAGGAAACCTTGATATACGCTTTCCAGTGCATTGGCCATACATAGTTTTCAAAGGTCATATTAAGTAGAAATAAACCAGCACTTTCCAGTCAGCCCACTCACCATGCAAGATTTCTAAAAGGCCATATAGTGGAAAGGGCACCATGAACCAGTTCTTCTGAATAGGAGATCATGATGCAACAAAATTGGAGAAATTCACTTGATCTCTGATTCTAAACTAATAGAATATAGGTGCCAAATATACTGCTATAGCTGTGATTGATCAAATATCAAACAGATTCTCATTGAACATAATGAAGCATCCATATGCAACGGAAATTTCTTTGATGTTGCCAAGAAGGAATAGACAGTATGTCGCCTTTTGAAGAATCAAATTTAGTCGTTTACAGGACACCTTCATAGGCATATAAATGCCATTGGTTTAGTTCTACTACTAGGCACTAGCTAGTTCCAGTCATGCATTCATGACCTATGAAGCTAGAAATCGTTAGTTGCATAGGTTCAAACAGGGGACACGACTCACCCCGGCCTCATTGAAATTGAACTCATTTCGCAGCCCAGTCATCTCTGCAATCTGATGTGCATAATCCTCCACGCCGTCAGCCATGTGTGCGTCCGATGGGAATGAGATCTGGTCCTCCTCCACCATCATCCTACACAATTGGAAACCCAAATTAAAACCTGCAGACCAAACCATCAGTTCAGAATTTCCCAAAGAGAACCAAATTGTTCACACACCTCTTAAACAGGCTCCCCGACGAGAACTCCTGCCCGCTAATCCGCACGTTGTCCTTCCAGATGAACCCCTTGCCACTCGGCCACCGCACGGGGATCCGGTAGCTTCGCGGCGGCGCGACAAGGCACGCGATTTTGCCCTCGCGCGTGCACTGCCGCTCGTAGCTTATCACGACGCCGCCGCCCAGATCCGCCACGTCGACGGCGTCCGTCACGTTGTAGTAGCACGGCACGTAGTTCTCGTACTCGGGGACGCACACCTCCGCCTCCCGGGCGCGGACCCCGCCGCCGGCGAGCTCGCCGATGTCGAGCAGGTCGGTGACCAGCTGCTCCTGCAGCCGTCGGTACCCACGGCTAGCGGCGGCCGCGGCAGCCGCCGCCGCCGCCCCTCGCCCCGCGTAAAGCGACCCGGCCCACACCACCGACCCCACGAGCGCGGCCGCCGCGAGCACGAGGACCCCGATCTTCACCGCCGCCGCCACGAGGTGCCGCTTCCTCCCCCTCCCGCCGCCGCCGCCGCCAATGCCGTTCTCGCTCGGCTCCTTGGGGTCGTACCGCGCCTCGTCGGCCGCGTCATACGCCGCCGGCTTGCCGCCGATCCCCGACGCCCCCCGGTACAGCGCCCGCGACATTGCTGCGGATCTCACGCCCCCAACAACAACCACAGCCGCATGGAAACCAAACCACAGGCGCCACCACCGCCGGAGCGCGCGCGGCAATTCCGCAATGGCCCGCCCACCGCGCCGCACTCGCGCACTCCACTCCACTGGCCGCGCTGCTGCTGCTACCACCACCACCTCGCCACCATTGCACGCGGCGAGTAATGGAGAGGCCGAGAGAGAGAGAAAGTGAGATAGATACCGCGCAATAATATCACACCCCCACGAGTAGTAAACCGAGGGAGTCCTTTGCCTCCTTGGCCGTTTCGCTGCGGATCTCCCTCCCCTGGCTCGCGCCGCAACGGAACGGGAGGAGGACGAGCCGACGAGGAGAGCAACACACACAACGCGCTGTGATAATGTGTAATCTCTCGCTTACTCTCTAAACACACGGTATAAATAAGGGAGGGTTTAACGGGGTTGGGCGCGACGCTGACGGGTGGGACAGGAAAGATTGGGCCCACAGTCGGTGGGAGAGAGAGATATGGTGGCGTTGAGTTGTGAGTGGAAGTGATCCTACTCCTCCTAACTTAATGAGGGGTGGGGCCCGCGCCCGTTTTGGAGGCGTACCGGATGCGTTTGACGTGTGTTTGGTCTGTGGATGGTCTCGTGATGCTACAGAATGTGAAATTGTTTTTTCTGGACGTGCCGCTTTGTGACTGTGCAGGAGTGCAGTGCTGCTCAGTTTAAAAATTCTCTGAGGTGTGGAGATTGTATAATCTATTGAGTGATTAGTTAATAATTGTGTTGGGTCATTATAGATCCCAAACCATTGTCGTCGCCGCATGTCATGTGTAATCCCGGGGAGTGAAGTTTTTTATCAAATAAAAGAAGAATATACGCTCAGCATGCCTGAATTATGATATACATACAGTGCACACACTGTTACGGAGTACTACGAGGTTGGCAAGTGCACGGCCCTACTGAATTATCACAGCGAGGTGACAAATGACAACGAAGCATAACAGTGGCTATAACTATAAAGAGGGATAATGGACACGGTTTTGCCCGAGCCAGAATGTCTTGTTTTGATTGGCAAATTTGAATAGAGAATGTGTTGTGACACTCGTACGATACAAGTGACATAATTGGCTAAAGCTTCAGATCGTTGGTTCAATCAACGCTTGGCATTAAACAACTAATCACTTTTGCACAGGACCAGACAGTACAGACCTGCATACTAAATTATACTTAATCAGGCATTCAGGCGAAGTACAGAAGGCCACATATACTACGCGCCGGCGGCGGCATGCAGTATTCGGGGGGCAAATAATCTGACACCTGAGTCACCTGACGTGCCGGATGCCGTGACAACCCGAGATTTCGCTGCGAATCAACCGCGCGCGCGATCGGAAATGCGAAACCGCGTCGCCGTCATCGCCTCGCTGGCCCGGCTCGGGTAGGCCTCTCATGCGATCACGCCGCGATTCCGCCGCCCGCTTTGGGGGAGCGCGCCTTCCACCTCGTCGCGGCTGGAAAGGTGGGCGTGCGCCGCGCTCGTATCGCTTCCGCGCATAGCGGTGTGTGCGCGGCGCGGGCGCGCGTGTGGCGAGCCAACCAGCCTGCACCGCTGTGGCGGATGGCGACGCAACAATTTCCCACCCGGGCAATGGGTGGTCTCGTCGCTAACCCACCACGAGCCATTGTAACCGCGACTCCGCGAGTACGTACGTGGGTTTTGGCTGATTAATTTTTTACGGCATTGGCCCCATGTAGTACGACTGTACTGCTGAGTGCTGACTGCTAAAGTGGCAACCTTCTTCGCTTCTTCAGAGAATGGTAGAGTTGTACACGAGTGAGCTCATACATTTTCTACAATGTCGGTTGGTTATTACTACAACGTACATATGTAGTGAATAGTATTGAATTCAAGATGGGTTATTAGTTCGATCTGTAACAGGGATGGATCTGATTAATTATCTTTTACGCGCCTGGCATACATCGCCATCTACCGCCTCCAGAAATCTCCTGCTACCTCACTGCGACACTGCCCACCATTGCCACCAATCAATTGATCAAGAATCTTCGTGGTTCATCAAAGCATCCTAACTCTGAACAATGAACAGTAACCAATTCTACTGTATCATATCATTTGAACATGCAAGCTGTGGGGGCACGGGCGCACGGCCAAGCTAGGCTGGACCGCGAAATGTCGGTGGAAATCGCCGTCCTCGTCCAGCTCTCGGGAGAGAAAAGCTCGAGCCCTCAATCCGTCGGTACAGCAACGCACCCATACCATGGTTATCCGGCTGTGGACTGCACCGAGGCTGACACCGACAAAATCAATCTACCTCTCCATCCAAGGTAGGCGAGTAAACTCAAACGGTTGCATTCAATTGTCATCTGACTCGTCCCTTTCCACACTCATCGGCAGCGAAGAACTCGCCCCACGAGCTGCTGCTTATCCATTTTGAATCATACACAGTGCGCACAGCTTGTGTCCCATATTGGAAACACATAAATTTTAGGCCTAGGTGTTCAAGTCTTCCAATGTCAGATTCAGTTTCCATGATTTTCATTTCAGAACATGTGTCACAATAATGTTTGGACACATATTTAAAGTACTAAACATAGACTAATAACAAAACAAATTATATATTCGGATTGCACACTGCGAGACGAATCTTTTGAACCTAATTAATCCGTCATTAGCACATATTGGTCACTGATGCACTTATGGCTAATTATGACGTAATTAGACTTAAAAGATTCGTCTTGCAATGTATAATCAAAATATGTAATTTATTTTATTATTAGTCTATGTTTAATACTTTAAATATGTGTCAAAGATTGATGTGACACATTTAGGAAAAAAAATATTTGCCATCTAAACACGGCGTAATTATACAAAATGCTTACTGCTAGCAGTTTGCACATGCAATCCATCCACTGGATCGAGACGCGGTTATAGAAGAGTGGAGAGCGGCGGCGAGTGGTCACGGATCTGAAAAGGATGGACGGGTCACTGGATCCGTCGTCGTGGAGACAAAATAGAACAGCTAGGATTTTTGACATGGTCGTCAATGTCAAACAGTAGGTTGGTAGATGGCCACTTTATATCCATGTGGGAAGCGGCCAACACAGCACCATTGCAGTGCTTGACGATCCCCCACTAGTCACTGAATTAGAGTAGCTGTTGGTTTTGGGCCAAACATATATACTGTAGGATTAGGAGATTTTTCTCCTTTTTATTGCTAGTTGCTGCTTGCTACCACTCACATTTTCACACTTGTCTGGCTACAAGCAAGCAGCATGTAACGAGGCGAACCACGAGCAGAATCATTAGCGGTGGTTCATCTTGGCAGTATAGTATCGGGGAAGTGACAGTGAGGCTTGGTTTCAGATCTGAGAAATTAAAATCCGATAACCACCAGGTCAACAAGCAACTGACAAAATAATTTATTCCAGCATTCAACGGGCGTGTCAAGGGTGGCCAAATTTCTGCTCGGAATCCAATTCACGTATAGGAGGCAAACTTTGTACTCGCACGAAATCTGCCGTACAATCGGCAAAAATGTTGATAATGTTGACGGAAAAAATGCATGGTCTTCAGTCTTCACAAACTTCGAACGGGGAAAAGACACGAGGATGAAATCAATGGGACTCATAGCGCACATAAAACAAGCAAAGCAAACGTAGAACTGAAACCCGACAGCGCTTGATGACTAGTAGCAAAAACCCAAAACACAACGACAATGGCATCAAACAGATGTTTGAGTAAAAAATAAAGAACCAATGCACACATTTTGGAAATATCAAGCAGAACAACGGCCCATAGAATTGCAAGTCAAGGAAGCTTTGGCACGTTTCCCATCGTTGATGAGCAGTTAGCACAGTCTTTTGCGCAAGGCATGTTCAAATCATAATTCAGACACCCTATCATTTAGAGACGGCACATAAACATGGTATACAATGAGTTCTCTTAGTGTTTCTCGCTAGAAGCAGGATCAATTTGTCCATACAAAATAAACACGTATAAGAAAACAGTGCACAGCGGTGAAATCATTTCTGTTACTCCTGATGTCTCATAAGCCATTAACAGAATAATAGTAGTATATACTATTAACTTCTTTCTCTCTTCCACCTAAACAGAAATACAACGTGTAATTGTATTACTTGTAGTCAAACCTTGTAGAAGCCCAGAATTCTCAGCTAATCTTATTTTTTGCAACTTGTTATAAGAACGCACCATCACGGATTACAACTGCTATGGACGAACACTCTTTTTTTTTTGCAGAAAATTCAAACACTGATAAGATAGAAGTATTATTAAATGAAAACTTTTGACGATGGGAAAAGCTAAAAAGTTTCCAGTAAATGCATTAGAGAGGTACTCCCTCCGTGTTACTTGTCGTTTTGAGGTTAGTTCTAAGTCAAATAATTTAATATTTGGCATAATTTCTATAAGCCTGTATAGATTGGAATCCTAAGATTTTTATTTTTAGATTTATCGGTAGAAATCTTTCATAATATATAATTCTTATGTTGTTAAACTACATGAAAAACAAAAAATTACTGGTCAAATATAAATATGTTTAACTTAGGACAAACCCAAAACAACAAGTAAATTGAAACCAAGACAGTAGCATAACCTGGACATGCCACGGGATACAAAGCTGTATCTTGATAAGGGATGTGGTATCTTGATTAATTAAGTTGAAACATAAAGGTTGCACCCAAATGATATCCTGAGTTCCAGACCACCTAACATGAGTATTTGCTTATATCTGAAATTGTCAACTAAACAAATAATCATATTGGGCGATTAAAAAAATGCAACAGTGTTTTCCGCTATTGCCGTGTAGACAGTGCTCTGTTTACGTTAGCAAGATGTCATTACAGAAGTATGAACTTTCTAAACCAAGGGAGAAACCTGAAATCCTCACTAGCATTGTGAAGACCTTGAAGAACTTGACTCAATTTGATCATAATCACGGAGACAAGATACAAGCAGCACATAATTTTCATTTCTCAAGTTAGCACGCAAGTAAAATATTGTAACCTAACCACTAGGTGCGGTCATACAGATTGTGTGCATCATTGATAAGGAAGTCATGACCAAACAAAATAAACATCTTAGCACTTTTCTTATGGGAACTCAATATAAACACATTGATATCTCAAAATTGTTATCAATTTCAAGCACCATTTATATCATCAATCTGCCACTAGATGAAAAAAATAAATTATCAACACTACATGATTGGCTACCAAAAAAATCAGCTCCCAGAACAGGGGATAACAAGCATATAAAATGTACTAAAACTGAAGAACGAAATAAAACCAAAATTTAATGTATGTTTACATACATCCTAGTGTCGCTATTCAAGCAATTTTGTATTTACGTTATACATACAAATTGATACCTCCCAGAACAAGGAATAACAAGCATATATACACTCCAGCCCTCCGTAATATCCATACTGGACGTGCAGCAGACAACCATTAGACATTGTCTTATCCATGAAATATAGTCATATATCATCACCCAAATGTTAAAATGTTAGAGAATCAGGATCCATAAATCCTTTGTGCCACACATACTCCAATGATATTTATTCACATAATTAACTTATTGAGAGAAACCATAAGTATCAGAAGAAATGCTAACAACAGCTAAATAAATACTTAACATAATTAATATATGAAACAATAATATCAAATAGTTTCAGAGTGGTGTACCATTTGTGAACAGAAAGTGCTGATCATAATCTTCCATTATTTCCATGGTAATATGATCTTCAAACATTGTTCATTGCTTATCCTCACTAGCATGGCTAAACTTACACCTTGATCAGAGTTAAGGTGCTTAAGGTAATCAATGAAATGAACGAATTACTTCCAGGGTCAGTAACTATGCTGAGCATGCAAAGTCAATGCTCAGCGCCAACAACTATTACAGGTGACATGCAGCCATTCCAACACCTTGACTTGGTCTTATTTCCTAGCAGCAGCTTTTATCCGCAATATAAGGCTTGACCCAGAATCACCTAAGCCATCTAAAGCCACAAGCTTTGTCCCAAAGTCTCGGTACAGTGTACTCAATCGTTGCTCATCACCATCCATTGCAGCTAAATTGGCTACATTTTTTCGCGTAATTAAGCCATAGAGAAACAGTGAACCAGAGCCTAACTTTCTTGCACCAATTCCAACACGCAACAATGAAACTGAATCAGGGTCACAGGTAGATGGGTCATGGAGTACTGAGAAGCCCCCGAAAGCAGCATCAGGAGTACGGAAGAGATCATCCAAATCAATGTTGTCAACTTTAACATCATATTTGACTTCATCATTAACATCCATGTTCTTAGGTGAGTCCACCTTTTTGGCTCTCCTCCTAGCTGCTCTTACAATGTTGGCAGCCTCCCTGTACCCACTAAGCAAAGCTCCATGCATTGTTGCAGGATACCGCCTATTTGTTGCCTCCCCAGCAAAGAAAACTCTGTCACTTACACTCTCTGCCAGAATGTCATAATCATCACCAGAAGATCCAATGGCCACATAAGAATATGAACCATATGTAAACTTATCAGTGCCCCATCGAGTACATATGGCCTGCAACGGCTTTGGAACTTCAATCCCCTTTGGAGAAAATATTTTTCTAAGTGTGTCTAGCACCTTCTCAACATTTTCCGCTGGCAATGTCTTCTCAAACTCAATGGCAGATTCCCCAGCAACAAGCGCAATGAGAAGAGGCCCTCCTGAGACCGACGAATAGCTATAGAAGAGAAAGAATTCTCCACGCTGACCAGATTCCTCTGTCAAGTGCCCAAATGTATCCACCCTGCCATCCCAGAAGTCATAGGGGAACAGCAGCACAACCTTGTTAAGCAACCCAAAACCCAATCGCTCGATGGCCTCTCGCTTCTGAGGTGGTAGCTCAGGCATAAACTGAATGTCACCCTTCTTAAGCACACCAAGGGGCACTGTGCAGAGCACCATATCACCACGGAAAGTCTGTTTATCAGTGTAAACCATCACACCATCACACCCATACTGTATCCTTCGCACATTCTGCCCATAGAATATTGGGATGCCATCAGCAAGCGCACGGACAAAACGAGAATTACCGCCAGGAATAAAGCAGTGGTCACCACCCATTTCATATGGATCATCCTGATCCCAGAAGGCCATAGATAGGTCGGCAAGAGGAGCAGCATTGGCATACTCCAGATTCGCTAGATGCCAGTCAAGAAGCATCCGTTCCTCTCGCTCAGCAGCGACACCATGTGCCTCCCGGAATGCCTCCAATGCCATGCCAAGTGACACATCCACACCATGTGGGATGCTATCCGCGATAACCTGCCGAAGTTGGCAAACCTTGTCAAGAAGCTGGTTAAAGGCAGCCTCAACACGAGCGTCCATGTCAGGGTCAACCGGGCGACCATCTGGGAGATACAGCGGGCACTTGTCCCGCACCTTATGCAGTGGAAACCCAAGCTGCCGTGCAATGACACCGAGGGGATTCCCATTGATACCGGTGAGCACACTACCTCCAAGGTCAGCAGCAGCTGCAATGTCAGGATGTTCTGCAGCAGTGGAGCGCATGGATTTCGTAAAAACGCGGCCGCCGGGGCGCAGTCGTCCTTCGACAATGGCGACCTTGAAGCCAAGGGACATCAGATGCCGTGCAGCAGCGAGTCCAGCAAAACCAGCACCGACAATAAGGACAGAAGGGGGAGGAATGGAAGGCGGTGGGCATGGTGGGAGGGAAATAACCGATGGGGCAAGGCCAAAATTGATGTACGCATGGTCTGAAAGGAAGGAATGTGCAGCGGCGACGAGGTGCGCGTGCTCGGCGCGAATGGAGGCGAGCGCGGCGTTGGATGCAACGGGGGAGAGCGGATTTGAGCGCCAGAGCGCGAGGACGTGGTTGCGGACGACGAGATAGTTGGCCTGGTCGGCGCCACCGATGCGCGGGAGGACGGCAGCGGCGACCTCGTCCTCGGAGAGGGAATCCGCAGGGAACCCCGCCGCGAGGGCTATGAGGGCCTCGGCATCGAGCTCCCGAGCGAGGCGGAGGGAGGAGGAGGTCGGGGGACGACCACGGCGGCGAGGGACACCGTTGAGATGCGCCGAGGTTGGGGCGGAGGCAGCCGCTCGGAGGACACGGACACCCGCCGTGGGGATCATGCCGGGGAACTGCTTCTTACGGCGGCGGCGCTTCCGCGCGATGGTCGAGTCGTCGACGGCTGTTGTTGCGGACGGCGCGGACGGGGTCGGCGAGGACGTCGGCGGGTCGTCCTCCATGGTCTCCGCCGCGCCGGCTTCGTCCGCCGCTTCATCCTCCATGGGATCGGCATCCGCCGCAGCGCCTTCCGCTTCGCCGCCCTCCATGGGCTCCGCGGCTGCCGCCTGGCCCTCGTCCTGGTCCATTGGAACCGGAGGAGGAGGCGGCTCCGAGGCTTCGGCTGATTCGGCCGGCGGCTGCGCCTCGTTGCCTTCCTCCATTGCGGTTTCTGCGTGGCGGTGGCGGCGGCGAGCTCGCCGTATTTGGGAGGATTTGGGGGAAATTTGAGAGGGTTCAGGGGTTGGCTTAGGGCCGGCACTGTGCAGAAGGAAGGAAGTGACGGGAGCGGATGGCGTGATACAGTAACTTTCCGTAAACCAAGTTGAAAAGCGTATTCACTATCTTTGCCGTTTTCAGTGTTGTTTACACAGGCCGGCCATCCAAAAGCCCAACTTGGTCGATTCCGTACTACTGATAGGCCACCAGCCCATGATCAGCCCACCTTCTTTACGTGGCCATTCTGCAATCTGGCAGTGCTATGCATTTGGAGTTTGCAAACAGCATAAATTTCTCTAGGAGTGAGTGACTAGAATAAAAACCAAACTCTCAAGTCACTTTTTTACTGTTAGGTTTAAAATCATAGATAAAGACAAAAAAATCAAAAACAATCCTAACATGTATGAGAGATGGCGGAAAAATCAATCGAACGATGAACAGTTGAATCGTCTTGCCGCGAAAACATGTACTGCATCAGGAGCAGCGCACTGCATGTCTGCATTGCATGCGATCGACCATGCGTGATAACTGCCTCCGGACAAACTTGTAGCCGCAACAGTAGCACGCAGGCTAAGATCGAGACAGGTCTGCAGCATTACATGGCGAGAGATCCAAGGCACTGCCGGCCACAAAACATTTGCAGACTCTCCCGTACATATACAATTCTCTCGTCCAGCCTAGAGGTAAATAACCAAATCGGACGCCATTATTGGGCAAGATCGAGCACGTCCTCCACAATTAAACCCTGTCGAAACCGATCACTAGCTCAGAAACCCTCAGTAGATATGACAATGAGGAAAAAAAAAGAGCAGGAATTCATCCATCCGCCATGCACGGACAAGCCAGATTATGGCACATTGAACCGGATTTCGTGATTTTGTTCGGTACGTACATATCCGACGTTTGCCAACTATTGTTTCAGAGAATTTGCAGGGAAACAAGCGGACGGACGTCATACACTGCAACTCCTTGTGCTGGTTTGAAAGGGGCAGCCGCTAATAATCAAAATCGTCCGCGCGGGAGTTGGCAAGAACCGTCCTGCTACTGCGTGAAAGGGACGTATGCCGGGTTGCACAGGAGAAGAGAACGATCCAAACAAGCCAGCAAATTAGCCAATCACAACACAGCAAAATAGCCAATCACAGGATCGTTCTTCATTCTCTGAATACCCGGCCAGCCAGCCAGCTAAGATTATTCAGTGGTGATAACGTAGAGACGGAGAGAAGAGATGACTGTACGATACGTTGGTGTATAATCCAACAAAACCTGAGATGGATTGACGCTGTATCTTTGTCACTTTGGCTTACGTCTCTTTGCAACTCTCATGGTTATCGATGAGGTTTTCATCCCCTTGTTGCTTGTTATTAAAGAAAGAAACTAAGGTTAGTGCTTCTCACAAGGAGAGATTTAGTAGGGCTCATGATTGATGGTGACAGGTTAGGCGGTTAGCTCCATTGTTAATGGCTGACGAAGGGAGTAAAGAATACATATGTTTCTGGGCTGGAACCCAGAGTTGAATTGGCAACGGTGAGGACTCATCCATGTTGCTGTTTTCTTTGCAAACCCTGTCCATCCGGATTGCTTAGAGGACAGGTTGGTAATTCGCGGAAAGGGCTGGCATATCCATCTGTTCCTATCACCCCTTGCATATTTTGATGTGAGTGTCTGCATCTTAACTCCAAATGGTTGAGTGCCCAGCCCTTCTCTCTCGCTTTCTGGGTTGGTGATTCCGTTACTGCAGCGACTGGTGCAAATCAGTTGAGTTTGGTAATGGAATGGAAATTCAAAAAGGTAAGCGGCATGTCTTGCTTGTTACCTGCAGGTAACCGTTCTTTTCTTTATTGATCTTCAGGACCGTACTTGTCCAGAAGTACGAGTAATATAATTGGAACATCATATGTAACCGAGCATAAGATCTAATTTAACTAATATCTCTGAAAACAGAGGAAGAGGGAAGTCTAATTTTAAGGGTATATGCCACTCATTGTTGATGTTGAGAAAAAACAACATTTTAAAATCTGTGAAACATGGTATACACATCGAAAAAAAGGAGTAATAAAAGTAACAATGACGATGCATGCTTTATCTTTTTCTTAAAAAAAAGATAATTGATAAGTCCGGTTTTGACTTTAAAAAATGCCACAAAGCATTATTATAGGTTATTAATAAAAGGTAACAAGTAATGACATTGGCTCAGACGTAAGGCCACAATTCAATAGGAGGAAAGAATAACGACACCAACTCATTGCTAAATCTTCACCCAAGTTCCAAAATATGTGCATGATTGTTGTGAATGGAATGAAAATGCAATTCTTATTATATTCATGTATCATAGTTGCACCCCAAAACTGAAGCTAACATGTTATTGCAAGTGTTTGTTACAGACCATATAATTTTCACTTAGCCAAAGAGCCCAACAAATTATATATGACCCTATTAAAATAACATTTCTATTTTTTAAATTGATTCCCACCAACCATTTTTCACCTATCTCGTAAAAAACTGGAGGGCATTTTCAATTCAAGATATATCCTGCCATCGGTTGGCTGATCAGCTAAAGCCCATTGGTATCACTTATTCTTATAAAGCTTATATAGCACCATGTGAGACCACAATATTCCCACCATAAAATGAATCGTCCTAAATAGGCTAATCAGCCTCAGCAACGGGTACCGATGACAGCCATACATAAACAAGTCTTCGTAGGAATTTAGCATAACAACAATAAAAAACAAGTGTCACATGTTCCCTATTTTCTTCTTCTGTATAACATACATATCTACTAATGCGTTGTGCAACCATTCGGTACTGGCTATAGTCCATAAAGTTACTAGTTGTCTGTGTTACTAACATATCCATCATAGTTGATTGGCACGTCGCTTGCCTTTTTGTTAAACTAGATGTAAACGTTACTAATTGTACATGTGCTTTGGCTTACACATTGATGAACTAACGAATATATTGTCCATGCCACAATATATCACCGTATTCTGCAAAGAGGTCAAGGCGAATATGGCATATGCTAATCTCGCCGTGCTTTTAATTAGGCCAGAATCAAAGCTTCGTCAACGAAAGGTTATGCTGCCACGCCTCAATGCAGCATTGCTGACGTTGCGCCGATGACCGGGTAATATTGCGGATCACCCAACAAGAAAAAAAACGACTCTTTATGGTCAACTCTAAAGTATCTGCTGTTCCTACACGAATTTGTCAACGTCTGTATTCTTCAGAGATCAGAGTAGTACTACTATAAATACAACGTCACCGCCCCCATTGATCCTTCTACAGCTTCAGCAGTGTCAATTTTCCAATCTATAATATCCATGAAGGCTGTTAAAAAAACAGTTTCTTTTAGAGGAAGATAGCAGTACATTAATTTTGTTCTCGGTCTTATCGAAATAAATGATATGCACGCGACAAAACATAAGTCGGTCACGGTCGTACGAATAAGCTGTTCTATTAAATGGTGCGATGTGCTGTATGAACTAGCTAATGACGACGGTGCCAGGCAGTGGAGACACGCTTAGGCCGACTTAAAAATTCTACGCGGGGTTTACGTCTGTTTCAGGCTAAAGCTGAACATACATACAGACGACACCCAACAGTTCCTAATGATCCATTGGCTTCAGAACTACCACTAGCAACAGCTAATCCCCAGTTTTTATTAGAAGATACCAGAAGAGCAACGTCAATTTGTTAATGCTGCTGCGAGGCCGATCGACGACTCGACGTCAGTTGCTAGAGAGGAACGATATGTGATGCCCATGCAAAAACTGATGAGTTCATGACCTAAAAACCTGTGCACGTTTTCTTAATGATTTGTACTTGTGTATATCTCCATAAGTGACAAGTGAATCCTAAAACTCAAAGCCACATAATCAACAAAATAATAACCTTTGGATTCACATGAAGACAAAATAGCTAGAAGAAATCTGAGCCATTAGATAGAGGAAATAGTAATCATGTTTAATAGAAAAAACAAAGAGGCTTTATCTATAAGCTTCTTGAACCAAGGCTGAAAAAGATAAGATTTGGCATATAAAGTTATGCACCTTTAGTGATTTTTTTTTGCAAAGATAAATCATACTATTTACATGTCTTTCCTTTGAAAAAAATACAGATTTATATTTATATCTATAAAGATCAAACAACCATAGAACAAGAAGAGAGAAGATATAATGTTTTTGTCTTATAATTAATTGTTATTATAAATTTTAATTAATTACTACAAACAACATACATATGCATTTGGTGGAGGGGATGCTATAGTCACGTAAACGCGCGACTTTAATATGCTAGTGAAATAATGAAAATTGGAATCAACGGAGGTTCTCACGACAATGACACACTGTTCCCTCCCCATCGTTTAGCTTCTGTATCGTAAAAGCAAGCAAAAAGGATGGAAAGCCACGCGGGCAAACGGAGATGCAAATCCACAAGCAACCGCAACCGAGGCCAACCCCGAGACGCCGCCGCCACCAACTCGAGCCCGCGCGTAGCTGATCGAACCGCCTCGTCACGCACGCACGCACGTATGTCGCATTGCCGCGTGCCCACCGGTTAACGCGCGTGTTGGGCTCGGCTCCGCGTTGTGCGAGGCAGCGAGGGCGACAGACCGGAGCGGAGGACGCCCCTAGTGGGCGCGGCGCGTAGGAGAAGGTTGGCAGCTCATGCTCACGCTGGCCTCTCCGAAAAAACACGACACAAACACAAGCACAACACATGAAGGGAGACAGAGACGCAGAGAGAGATGCAAAGGGGAGAACGAGAAAAAAAAAAGGAGACGGAGTACAAGGAGGCCGCAACAGGGGCCTGCAAAGGTAGGAGTACTAGTAGGAGTATTATAGTCGTCGATCGATTGGAAGCTAGACTAGAAAGGGTGACGCAGCTGTCATCCCACAACCGAAACCCTCTCTTCCAGCGCATCGCCCCTGTCCATCTCTCCCCTTCTTCTCCTCCTCCCCCGAGTCTCCTCTCTTAACAAATTCCTCCGCCTCCTCCTCTACCTTCCCCAGCCGGAGGTGGGGAGAGGTTATGGAAGAAGAGTACTACTATTTGGAAAGCGAGGAGGTTGGAGCAAACACGATAGGCCGTGTGATCCGGCGGCGGACTGATCGTGTCCGACCCCGCCTCTGATTAATCGAGTTTTGGAGGAGTCCATAAACAGGGGAGAAACGCCGATCGGACGAAGCGTTTGATCCTGTGTACGCAATATCAATCCAGAGTCACACACCGGCGAGAAGGGAAGCAAGCGGATGGCTGCGGCGTCGTCGTCGACGTCTTCCGCTGGTGGGTCACCGGCGGCCCACGCGCCGGCGGGCGGCGTCGGCGGCGGCGGGGTACCGAATCACCGGACGCGGTTCGGCGACACGACGCTGACCAAGGTGTTCGTCGGCGGCCTGGCGTGGGAGACGCCGTCCGAGGGGCTGCACGAGCACTTCGAGAAGTACGGCGAGATTCTCGAGGCCGTCGTCATCACTGATCGCGAGACCGGCAAGTCCAAGGGCTACGGATTCGTACGCGCTCCCCTCCCTCTCTCTCCGTTTCCTCTCCACCCATATCGCAGCCGCGAGCGGGCCGGCGACGAGATGATCGCTCGCCGCGATGCGTATATATATCGATCATGCTCGATACTTGATCGATCGATCTCATGTCAACGCAGGTGACTTTCCGGGAAGCGGAGGCGGCGAGGGAGGCGGTGCGGGAGCCGAACCCGACGATCGGCGGCCGTCGCGCCAACTGCAACATTGCGTCGATGGGGCCGCCGCGGCCGCCGCCGCCGTCGAGAGGTGAGCAACGATGAACCTGAACCCAAAATCAATGCCCCTCTTTCCGTTACTTGCCAGAACAAGGCACGCGCGCGCATGTGCATGGCAGCAATAACTGGGCCATGATTAGCGGTAAACCCGATTTCCCGCACGCAACCAAACCGGATAAGCTTCGATTAGGCTTCTTCATTTTATTTTATTTTATTTTACCCCTGCTTTTTTCCCCTCTTCGTGCGTCGTCGTCCTCCTCCTTGCGTTAGCGTGTGCTGCGGTGGTGGGTCGTGTTGGCAATTTGGCATGGCAGATGGGTGGGCCCAGGTCCAGCTTGCTAAAAGCCTAAAACACTGGGCGCCAGCACACGGTGAGGAGGACGAAGACTACCACGAGTACCTGCGTCTGCATTGGGAGGGGGGAGGCAGGATCAGACATCACATTGCCATGGCTCAACATCACTCATGGGCTCATGGCTGCTCTACCTAGTTGTGTCGTGTGCTTGGCCAGCCTGGCCTCGATGCAGTTATTACCAGTTTAATTACTACCCCTAATTATCTGCTGCATTTGCTGCACCACGTACCCCGCCGTAGTATCGTTGCTCTGGGTGGGTAGTAACTAGCTGATTAATTAGATTAGCATAATCTAGCTAGGCAGGCAGTAATAAGATGGTTGATGAGTGGTGGGGGAGAATAATCCACGTACCCTTGTTTTTTATGCACATCTAAATCTTAATTCTAATTTGCTTATTGGGAGAGAATTTTGCGTGGTTTCACTGGAGAATGTAGTGGTGATATGTTAATCGCTCCAGCGAGAATGAGGTGTAAAGAGGTTGGGAGATTGCAGCTGGAGAATCAAGAACCCGACCGCCGCCTTCTTTTCTTTTCTGGTGAAATCGGTGCCGGCATTAGAAAAATGCTTCATCGCATATACTACTCTTTCGCTGCCTTTGACCGGTATGGTTGGGTACCAACTGCCAAACCGCCAACGATGGGGGAATAGGTGCTACCACAGTAACTGCATGTTGTGGCTATTGCGCATCAAATGGGTTGGGGCCAGTATGGCAGTATCGCCTTGTTTCTTTAGCTTCACTTTCACTTCATTTTGTGTTCATCCATAGGGAGATAGCACGCATCATTCGGGTTGCTACAATGCGGTGCACGCACATGCATGTCGTCATGATCTTAATTAAGCCACTGTGTGTGCGATGAAAACATGCATAAAGTCTCCTTAAAAAAACTTAAGACGTTGATATACTGCGGAGATCGTACGTCTAGCTTTTATCTGAGACTATGATGCTTTTCGTAAAACAAAACATGTAAGGGTTTAAAATACTTGTATGCCGTATTGTTCTTTACTCTTCTGTGCCTTTTCTCCCTTTGTATGCTAGATCAATTGGGCATACTATTTTCACAAAAGAAATATGTTGTTTAGTGCAGTACAGCACAACACACTGCCTCAATGGAGTTTGTTGTAGTGCAAGCTAAAACGGCCTTGAATTGTTTGGCAGTGTGCTAATCCATGCAATGCTCGCCAAAAGAAACTTCTATAAATTATTCCCCATTCGCCTTCTAAAAAATAGGAAAAAAAATGCAGATTGCAGAAAATGATGGTGTCCTTTTGTGCTGAGAAACCTTTTCTAAATGAGCGCGCTGTGTGTGCGATGAAAAAAAATGCAGTTAGAAGTCCATATAGCTCTCAAGAGGGGTCACAACTCACAACTCAAAATATCAGTAGTATCACTTGCACCAATACATCTGATCAAACCCGGTCAAGGTAGGGGCACATGGTGACACCTCTCTGCACAGTCCATACGACTGTTTTGCAAGCCTTGCCTCTGGCTACTGTACGTTATACATACATGCATACATCCGCTACCCCTGCACAGTTCATTTATTTGCCTTGTGTCATTGTGTGTTGTTTTCTCTGCAGCCTATAATATGCCATATTGTTATTATGTCTAACAACTAACATCATTTCCCCGTTGTCTCTCTCTCTCTGCGCAGAGAGGGCCCCGCGTGGGTCCCGCTTCCCGCATCAGCCACACATGGGCCCACAACCTTACATGAGCGGCCGGATGCCAACGCAGCAGATGACGGCCCAGCCTCACCCAATGTACTACCCCCCTCAGTTCGGGTCAGTATCAGCTTCCTCCTCTTTCTCTCTCTCTCTTTTTTCTTTAAAAAGAACCGGATGCAGCACCAACTCAGAGTCCACGATTACGATGGTGCATGGATGATACAGTAGTATATTGCGCCGTCGTCATCGTGGGATCTGAGCCACGCTGCAAATTAACCCGAACCCTAGCTAGTTCTCGATGGACATACGACGGCATCTATCACTAGTTATATGTCCATTTCAACTCCATGTCATTCCCTCTTGGGAGTTTGCACCCTGTTTGCTTCTTGTTTAAGCCTAGCTGTAAACTGCATTGCAGTTTCAGAGAAGGATAAGTCGTTGTTTTAGGTAGTGAGAGGCTTCCGTGCCACTGACTCATTGGTGATTAAAACCGGTGGTTCAGGGAGACCGGAGACGTATGCCTTCTTAGGAGTCTTTCTAGTCAAAAGACGTCAGTCTATATTTAATACTCCTAATTGACGTGAAAATATTCGATGTGACATGAACTTAAAAAAAGTCATTGGATCCAAACAACCTCTAAGACACAGCAGCAGGAGATAAATAAAAGCTAATTCGCGAGACGATTTTTTTAAACCTAATTAATCCACGATTAGTAAATGTTTACTATAGCATCACCTTCGCTAATCATGGACTAATTAGGCCCAATAGATTCGTCTCGCGAAATAGTCCAAAATATAGGATGAGTTTTATTAATAGCTTATATTTAATACTTCTAATTAGTGTCCAACCATCCGATATCACAGTCCCAGGGTCTTATTTTCGCAGCAGTGACTAGTGTCATGTGTGAGGTCCCGCGTTCCTTTCGTCGTTCGTAGCAGCAGCTTTCCGTTTTTCGTTTCCTTAATTGGGCAGATGGGTTCAGTTGCCAAGGAGCACAGCGGGCCCACGTGTCCCCATTTTCATCTTGTTGGGTCCTGCATGATGGCCCATTAAACCTGGGCCGACGGGAGGGAGACAGCAGCTCAGCAATGGCCAATGTGCATTTAACTCTTGTGGGCCTACGCAGCCTTCCCTTCAAACACTCTCTGCACTTTGTTGGTTTTATGCATAGTTAAATGCCAGCATTCAGATCTGATGCCACTTGGCTTCTGCTATTGCAATTTGCTGGGTTTTTTCCCCTTTGTAGCCGTGTACCCGTACACAGTACAGATCGTTGTGTTGTTTATGCATTTCTCATATGCAAATGAAAACTAGGCGTCCTGATAGTTCAAACTCTTAATTTTGATTTTCATAAGAAAGGTTACAAACTCACCATGTCACTTTATTTGTTGGCGACTATGCTTTAATTGTTAAGGTGTCTTCAGGTTCTTGAAAGTTGTATAAGAAATGAATAATCCAGAATCCTTTTCTTGTGAACTATTGCTACTGAAAATCTAGAAGTACAGGGAAAGGGAAAAGTTTGTTTGACATGGTCCTAGTTTTAGCAAGACATATTAGTAGTATACGAGGTACGTTTGAGCTTTACAGCCAATACAGTTGGTAGATATGTCTCCAGGAAACAATGGTGGGGCTAATGCTCAAGCTCGATCCCTCTCTGAGTCTTTTACAACGCACTGAAGAAATTGTCCAAACTTTTGCAGGTACTGGTACCCACCTGATTATCCATACCAACAGGCAAGTATCCCATCCATCTCCTTCAATGCCATTTCTGATCCTTTACTACCATCACATGCGATTGATTCTTGCTACATGCATCGCCAATAATTTGGCAACAGTACATAAAGAAGAGATAAGTTTCACAGTTAGTGTTCACTGTCTAAAACTCTGAATTGACAACATTTGAAGTTATGTCCCGAACCTCAAAAGATTGAATACTCTGACGGCTAGTATTGTGAACTGATTCACACTTTTTTTTTTACATTTTTTAGAACACATTTTTTTTTACATTAGAACTAAGTTATAGTGACAGACATCATCAAAATACATATCATCATATTTTCTCATCTAGCAATATATATCGAAAGTATTCAATGTCTGAATCTTCTTGTTTTTATCTGGTACGAATACATACTGAAACCATCCAATGTCTGAAACTCCTGAGCAGGCTGTTTACAATTCTCAAATGCTACAGCATTACTACCCTCAGCTGTATAGTCCAGCTTCCCCTTCAACACCATCATACCAGTACATGGGGTACATGACGGGTGGCCCGGGTCCAAGGAGCGGCTTCTCCCCGGTGCAGCAAGCTGCACGGCCGCCTTTTGTTCAGCAGTCTGCGGCGCAGTTCGAGGGTTCTTTCCCTCCAGGGCCATCTCTCCCACCGGATTTCAGACTGCAGCTACCCCCTCATGCTGTGTCAAGGCAACCAGATGATATAACCGGTATGTCATTACCAGCCTAGCTATCATTCAGAAAGCTATTTAGCTCGCTGTTGAGACCAAAAATAATTTACTGCATTTCAGTTCAAATACTATACTGTCATTTGAAACATTCTGTATGTGTTATGCTCACAAGTGACACCATCTAGTTACTCGCGCTGAAGTGAGTGTAATTCTGGACAGGATCATAATATATTTCACAAATTTATGCCTTACTACTGCTGACAAATATTGCAGGTTCTCAAACAGCTCCGTCAGCCTCTGCGAGTGCAGTTTCAACCACGGACAACAAGGAAGCATCAAAGCCTATAGGATCAAATTCAGATCTAAACACCTCGAACTGACTTGGTGAACTGAAAACTCTTCCGAAATGATTCGATGTCAGCCCACTTGGTGGTCTGTAACAGATTCCACGCACTCACTTCTTGACTGAAAAAAGCACCAAAAGATTTGTTCTTTCATTGTTTCATATTCTTTTGCAATTTGCACAATGCATTTCTTCGATGAATCCATTGTATGGCCCAACTGAACTTCACGAAAAAAATCTGTAATTTTCCATAATATCTTCCTGTGCGTGCTGCTGTTTGTATTAGTAGTACTAATTTACTATCAGGCCTTTACTAAACTGTATTGTCACATGATAGATGATGGTGGAGAATCTTACTACGACAGGTGAAACCACAGACAAACCTCACTCCTTTCAAAAAACAGACAAACCTCTGAAATACAGATTAATGACACTGTAGAAGCAGAGCTCGTCTTATACTCGTATTGTTCGTCTTTGTTCTCTACTCCAGAACTAACATTTCAGTGGGAAAATCTATAATTCAACAAAACGTACAGAGTCCGTACCGTTTACTACAAAAAAATTCAGGGAAATGGGCAC
Source organism: Leersia perrieri (assembly GCA_000325765.3). NCBI lineage: Eukaryota > Viridiplantae > Streptophyta > Magnoliopsida > Poales > Poaceae > Leersia > Leersia perrieri. The sequence goes on from CM002480.1 coordinate 23,044,187, forward strand.
ATTATAGTAGAAATATAATTTCAGCTTGCATGTGATCACTTCCAGCTGAAAGCAAAAATTCAACCAAACGGTCGATTTCGGCGCTCGAAGTCCCGCCATCCTGCGTTGCCGCCACGGCTCTCTCCTTCCACGCCATTGCTTTCGCTCTCATATCTCTGCTCTTCTCTCCATCCATGGCCTCGTGCACGAGCCGTGCCACCTCCTCTCTCGTCACGTCACTGTCAATCTCCAGCCCAATCTCCCACTTGGTGCAAGCGTACCGGCAGTTGGTGATCTGCCCGGCGAAGAACGGCCAGCAGATCATCGGCACACCGGCGCATATGCTTTCCAACGTCGAGTTCCAGCCAGAGTGCGTCAAAAACAGCACAGTCGCCGGGTGTGCAAGCACCTGATCCTGCGGACACCAGCTCAGAAACAGCCCCCTCTCTTTCATCTCGCCGACGAACTCCTCCGGTATCAGATACCCCATGAAGCCGCATGCGCTGGTGGTCCAAAACGCGACGGCGAGGATGCCCATGTCACTTGCCACTCTCTGCACGAAGCTCATGACGCCATCGGGTATCACGCAGCTCACCGGCGGCGTCCCTGGTGCGCAGCTGAGACGAGCCAGGAGGACTCTGAACGCGGCGGGGCCGTTCTTGAGGAAGGACGTGCAGACGGTGGGGATGTCCTGCGTGACGTCGTCGTCGTCGGAATCGGACGGCGGCGGGAGGCCGTCCGGGATGGTCTCGAACCAGAAGTCGTCGAGGCCGGCCAGCGCGGCGGCGCCGCGGGAGCGGAGGAGGCGGCGGTGGTTGTACTCGGTGTTGACGAAGGTGACGTGGAAGCCCCTGGAGTGGAGCACCTTGGCGAGTTGCAGGAGGGGGGTGACGTGGACCTGCGCCGGGTACGGGACGAGCACGGCGTGCGGGCGCGAGTTGGAATCCATGGCAAGGCAACTGTGTTCTTCGATCCGGCGATGCGATTGGTACGAGTACTCGACGATTGATGCTATTAACTAGCAGTGAGGACTCCGGGATGAATTTGTTAATGGTTAGAGGCATTAATATGCATTGGATTTGCCAATAAACTGTTGACAGTTTTTTAAGAAAAAAATAATCGATATTTTAGTTCTTAGACTGCTGAGATTCATGCAAGATGGAGAAAGAAAAATATTTGAAGCATGGAGAACTCGGACCTGAAAAAGGCTGGGGGCATCGGGTGCATAATTCCCGTGACAGATTCCACGAGAATATGATATTTTAACACATTGAATTTGGATTATAGTTGGCCAAAAGGACGGGGTCCGACGGCCCAGGACAAGGCATGGAGTTTTTGGCCCGGTCCAGACAGGACATGGCTCGACTGGAGTCGGATCCGTACCGGCTCGGCACGACAGCTGGGGCTCTACCTAAGCAAGGTGGGCCGGCCCAACTTCCCCACAGGCCGGCAGTGACGACGATGGTGGCCTGGGCCGGCATGGGCACCGTGGGCCACCCGTGTCTTCGGGCCGGCACGGCATGGCCCACCATGCCGTGGGCTGTGCCTAGGCCGCTGCTCCTGCTGGTGGGCTAACCCGGCACGGTCAGCCTGTCGGGTCGTGCCAGCCCGACAAGTCATGGACCGAGCACGGCCGTGCCGTCCATTTGGCATCTATAATTTAGATAGCGGATCTCGTTGTAGTACAATGTGTCACATACCAACCTAAATGCTTATATTTTTATGGAGTGCACACTGTTTCGTAGATTCATGGTCCAATATATTTATAATATTTGCCTTTTTTTTTTTGAAAAAACTGTCAAAGATTTTTAGGTTGTCCCATTGGCATTATCACGTACTAGAACTAGAATCCAAAGTTGATTGCTTTCATGAATCATAAATCATCTATTATCCCCGCAGTTCTGAGAGTGTGACTGTGTGAGCCAGAAAAAAAAGGTACTTAAATACTTACACAGAAAGCACCTGCATTACTCTGACGTGACGATATCACAGATGGAAGCTTTTATACGGAATTCTGCTGAAGTCCAAGAAGTTGTGCCATGCTCATTTTGGCCCAGTCCAGAACAACCAAACACTGATCCATCATGGTTCATGGAAGCCTCCCGATTGATAGCACCCGGCGCGGAAACTACCGAGGGATGTAACGTACATGAGCGCATCCGCACCGGGCGTCGCCGTCCAAACAGCCGATCCGTTCGTTCGCTAGCACTGCCGCCCCAGACGAAATAATTGTCTCGTGGCAATGGCACTGTCTGTTTGTCTGTGCTGCGTCGTTATCGCGTGGATCGTAGTTTTGTGCATCCACTGGTGGAGCGGCAGAAAATCTGAGATCATCCGGATTGGACTATTGGAGCACTACTACACGGGCTTAACTATGACATAATGATATGGACATGTTTATGTTAGAGTACGTGTCAAATATATATACTACATTGGTTATACTAGTTAAGAACTCTAAATTATAGCAGTAGCAAAGTAGGACTCTATTTTGTATATACTACTTTAACAGAGATACTTTAACAGAGAGCCTCATATGTTATAACCACATGATAACAATATATAGGTAGAAAATGGATTGACCGTCGGTCACATAGCTAACCAGTTTTGGTCGTTGGTTATATTGATATATTGTAATTATAATGAAGCAGGTAGTAGTGTCGTGTAGACTAGGCCTACCGAATCTCGTTAACAAATATTTTGTTTCAGTGTCATCGTTATGTTTCGATCTATTATGGTGTTTTTTCTTCCTTCGCGCTAGGCTTTTGATGTCGATTTTATAGCTGGTTTTGTAAGAGTCAAAAAGTTTTTTTTTTCTACTGCATTTCTCAGGACCAGTAGTCGAGCAGGAAAGCATACACGAGGTAACAGTCACGTGAAATCAGATTGCAGCATCACTCCCTGAATGCAAGAATTCGATCAGATTTTCCAGGTTTCTGCTCGACGATCTGCCTTCCTCCGTCGCCTCCTTGGCTTTCTCCTTCCAAACCATGGCGTTCACACGCATGGCCTTGCCTCTGTCCCCCTCCATCGCCTCGCGCACGAGCCGCGCCACCTCCGTTCTGCTCACGTTGCTGTCGATCTCCATCCCAATTCCCCACTTATCGCACACGTACCGGCAGTTCGTCGGCTGCTCGGCGAAGAACGGCCAGCAGATCATCGGCACGCCAGCGCAGATGCTCTCCAGTGTCGAGTTCCACCCGCAGTGCGTCAAAAACAGCCCAACCGATGGGTGCGAGAGGACGAGCTCCTGTGGACACCAGCTCGCCAAAATTCCCCTCTCTTTGGTCTCGCCGACGAACTCCTCCGGCAGCATGGCGTTCTTGCCAGAGACGAGGTCCGGTCTAATTACCCACAAAAACGGCCGGCCGCATCGCGCTAGTCCCCACGCGAACTCGGCGAGGTGAGCCGGCGACATGACGGTGATGCTGCCGAAGTTGACGTACACGACGGAGCCGGGCTGCTGTTCGTCGAGCCACCGGAGGCAGCTCGTGTCCTCCTTCCAGAGATTGCCGCCGATGTCGCCCACCTCGTCACGTGCCGCCCTGGCGAACGCCTGGAGCGGGCCGACGGCGTACACCCGCGGGAACTCGCGGCGCAGCGCGTCGACGACGTCACGCTCCAGCGCGTCGTACGTGTTAAGGATTACGCCGCGGGCCTTCCGCGCGTTCTGCGCCTCGCCTCCGTCGAAATTGAGCATCACGTCTTCCCGATCGGTCGTTCGGATGAAGCTTGGCACGTCTTTGAGACGAATCCCTCCCATCCCGGGGATCCAGTCGATCGGTGTGTCCAGGTATCCGTTCGTCAGGTCACTCTCGTCTGGAAAATGTACAGAAATTAACCAAGTCAAATAGCATAATTACTCCTTACAAGTTAGTACTACTATTGATCACTAATTAGTCAAGGAACAGTGCCTACTTAGAACAAGTATTGGTCATCGAAAGTTTGTACCTTTGAGTGGTACATAGCCTCGTCTGATGAGCTCGGCGAAATGGAGGTAACCCATGAAGCCACAGGCGCTGGTAGTCCAGAACACCAAGGCGAGGATGCCCATCTCATCGGCGACCCGCTGCGCGAAGCTCATCACGCCGTCGGCGATGACGCAGCTCACCGGCGGCGACCCGGGCGTGCCGTTCAGCCTCACCAGCAGCTGCCTGAACGGCTCGGCGCTGTGCTTGGTGGTGGACACGCAGAGCGAGGCGATGTCCTGCGTGACGTCGTCGTTGCCGGACTCCGGCAGGCCGTCCGGCACGGCCTCGAACCGGAACCCGGCGGCGCCGGCCAGCGCGCCGGCGCCGCGGGAGCGGAGAAGGCGGCGGCGGTTGTACTCGGAGTTGACGAAGGTGACGTGGAACCCCCTGGCGTGCAGTGCCTTGGCCAGGTGCAGCATCGGCGTGACGTGGCCCTGCGCCGGCTGCGGGATGAGCACCGCGTGCGGCTGACGCCGCGTCGACGTCTCGGTCTCGGAGGAGCTCATCGCCGGTCGTCTCGTTCCCTTCGGTTGCTCTCAGGTGGATTTGTGGCTATCTGATTGCTGAAAGCGCGGTGACTGTGACAGAGAAAGACAGAAAGTGGTGGAGTGGTGCGTGACGGTGATGGGCTGATGGCAGGCTTTTTGTGTTGTGCGGCGTGGTAGCGTGGAGAAGGTTGACGGCCGGCATCTTGGAATTGAGCTTTCTCTATGAGTAAAATAAGCGCAAGGATTACTATTAGGTATGAGAGTGATTGCTCCCTTTAGGGCGCAATCCGCCATTGCCACGTATTGGATGATCAGAGGAGAGCCCTGTTGAACACGGGTGTACATGGAGCGATTTGTGGCCTAAACAAGAGAAGGCAAAACATTGAGGCCTAGGCAAACTCCATTCTGCATAGATTCAGGGACTGCTCAGCCCAGCCACACCTACTTTCGCACGATCAAATCGAGTGAAAAAAACAGTGATTAGATAAGTTTACTTTAGGTTCCTCGTATTTATGTCGAATTTTAAAATCAACTCTAAACCCTAAGACTTCGTTTAGACCGTAGGAATTCTAAAGAAAATCTGGACGTTTCAATTCCTTTGGGATTGAGTTACTATTTACTCCTTTGGATTGGAGGAAGAAGGCATGGAAATTTTGGAGGAATTTTTCCTATCCCTTTGATTGGGTCCGTATCCTTTGCATTTGAGGCAAACGGCAGACTTTGCCATTGCTTCATCCGGTTCACACGTTCGGCCATCAACGGTTACATGGACTTTACACATAATTGTGATTAATTTACAGTTAGTACTACCCAATAAACTTAAGTGTTTTATTCAGAAAATATATCAACAAAAATAAGTGTTTTGTAATCTGAAGGCTTTATTTCTTGTACGAGTAAAAGTAGTATGGCAATATTATCTTCGTTTTTTCATTTAAATTTTCTTTTTCTTTTTTTTTTTGCAAAATATACACACGCGTGCAAACATTTAAACTATGCTTGTTCTTAATTAGTATTTGGATTTTTTTTCCTGAAGAAAAACAACTCAGCTGGTAGTGCGAACTAATTACCACGAACTAATCATTATTCTACTGCACCGTTGATACAAGAATGAGTGACCTGGATGCACCAACGGCAGGCTTTGCCTTTTGCACCAACGGCAGATGATACGGACCCCCTTTGATTTTATAGGAACTGAGAAGTCAAGACAAATCAGTGCATGTAGCTCTAGATGATCATAGATTAAGCACATGATAATGAAAAATATATAAAATAATAGGCTTAGAGAGAATCATGTGATTTACCCAATTTTTGTGATCCAAGTGGCATATGTTTTATTTTTCTATGTTTTTCAATCTTATGTTTTGCATCTGCATTCCTATTCTATATTCTTTTGTTGTTCATATTACTGTGTTTTTTATTCCTGTGGTCTAAATGAGCCTCGATACCAGAAATGTTGGACCATAAATTTATGAATGTCATTTGAAATAGGTCACACGAAAATAGTGAGGTGGTTTTACTGATATGCCGTCCTATTCAGCAAAAACAAATCTTAAAAATAGCGAGACCCAACTACACTCAAATCTTTAAAAATAAGTCCGTCGATTGTGCTTGTATCGGCAAGATTATTACTTCCCGGTTAGGTCCGATGTACTAATCAAGTTAGTGCAAGCATTGCCTATACGATATATCGATTCTATCTTAAAATGCATTGTTGTTTAGGGTCATTTCGGCTTTGGTAGGACTTACTTTGCTAGGTCCAATATCCTAGCTAAGATGGTGCTTCTTTAATCACGATGTTGCTTTAGACTATCCAGTTTATCGGCTGAATAGTGTTTTTTTGTTTTCATTGGTGCTGCAAGATTCAAATCCTCTATAAAAATTTCCTTTTTACCCCTTTGAAACGAAGGATCGGGGATTCCCAAATCCTAGAAAATTCCTATGGAATGTCTCCTTGCATCCAAGTTTTGGAGAAAAATTTACATGAGCTCAAACCTCTTGCAAAAATTTCTATGAGTATATATCTCTCATCTGATTCCTGTGTTTTTCCTTGCGGTCCTATCAAATGGCAATTTCTGTATTTTTCTCGTGTTTTATAATCCTCTATTTTGTACTTACATTCGTGTCAAATTCCTATATTTTCCTATTCCTCTGTTTTTAAAATACTGCGATTCAAAAGGGTCCTTTATACAAATCATTCATTTATTTCAAAGGGCTCTATAAAATTATTTTTTATACGATAGAAATCCTCTAAAATTTCTATAATTTTTCGTTTAAATTGCTAGTCGCAACCGGCTGCAACTAATAGCAGACAAACTTGACGTGTGCAGCACAATCCTGCACAAGTGGGCACTGTTGTTTGTGTTTTCCTGGTCGTGGCTAGCAACTACTACATCCGTCTTAAAATATAACTACCTTGGACCAGATGTGATATTTCCTAGTCCAATATATCTAAAATAGAAAATGTCCTATCTGTCTTAAGTAACTATATTTTGAAACGAAGGAAGTAGCAAGATGGCGTACTCTTTGGCTTTGACTTCACACTATCCTGTATGGTCTACCTTCGTGGCCGACAGCAAGCTTTGCCGTTGCATTCATCCGGACCCCTCGCTAACAAATCAACGATTCAGAATATGAGTACCACAAGCACCATCTACATAACCAAATAATAGTCACTTTGAGGCCAAATTTCAACTGCTGAGTAACTTATATGTGTAGCTTCGCAAGTCTTCACCTATTTCACAGCATGGCGATGTCTTGAAATAAAATTGACAGATGCTGGTATATATATGATGTTACTTATTCTAGATCGTGGGAACAACTTAGCCTTAACTATCTCGAAAAAACTTAAATCTTAATTATTTCTGTAGATACTCAGCAAGCATCAAATAGAAGGGCGATAATATTGATTTGTCTGTATGTCTTGTATATGACGCAGTTCAGTACATCACTTGCAACTTGTTGAGATAAATTATATTAGATTTAGAAAAAGCTAATTAAGATTACAAAGATCCCTTCCCACAAAAAAAAAAGATTACAAAAATCCCGTTTGTTTAGCCATTTGTAAATGGGGCCTCTTGGTGCTTATGGTTGATTTCCTAAGGGAGGGTCAGGATGAAGCAACGGCAAAGTTTGCCGTCGGCCAGGACGGCAGACGATACGGAGTTACGGACGACCTCTTTGGCTTTGACTTCACACTTACTTTCCCCGGTCAAAGGGTTAGCCAACGGCAACCACTAGCGTCACAGATGTTCAAGTTTTGACCCACGAAATCAGCTTCATCGATGTTCGAGTTGAACCCACGAAATCCGAGGAACTTCGTCACTGGTTTCATTTTCTTCTCTCTTCTCTAGTTTATGTGAAACATTTTTTTTCCATAAGAAGTGCTTCAGATGCTTTTTTTTTTTAAAAAAAAGAAAACTTAGTCCTGATTAGGGGCTTATGTGGATCACGTGATATCGAAAAGGTAGGGTATTAAAAGTATAGACATGAACATATAAAATATAGAACTGGAATACATATGGGAGCAATCAGATTAAAAGATTGTAATATAGAGGTTTTACTCAGTTTGTTACCTCTATATAGAGGAATGACAAGGAAACAACCTGGAGATAGGAAATTCACATCATTTTGGCACGACATCTGAGTCTCTGGATTTCAAGTTCAAGGCGCTCTTCACTCAGGGCATCCGTAATGGGTGTAGTTAGGCTCTCTATAAGCTTCCATGTAGGAAAGAGAAAATAGGAGAGAAGAAAATGTCGCTGGAGCTGGAGATAGTTGCTACGCGTGTCCCGATGAGAGCGGGTCCCACCATGTGCGTCCGTCCTCTTCTTCCTTCCTCTATCTGCCTCACGAGGCGACGACCGTCGCGGCGACCGGCGCAGACGGCACTCGACGGCGACGGCGCGAGGCGGTGAGGAGGCGATCGTCGGAGCGAGGCGGCGACCGGCGCGGCGTCGGCGCGAGGCGGCGACCGACGTGACGACGGGATCTGGCGGCCACCGACGCGGCGTCG
>CM002480.1:23052733-23076002 GCA_000325765.3 Leersia perrieri
CGACCGTCGGAGCGAGGCGGCGACCGGCGCGACGACGGGATCTAGCGGCCACCGGCGCGGCGTCGGCGTGAGGCGGCGTCATCGCGAGGCAGCGACCGGCGGCCACCGGCACGGCGTCGGTGCGAGGTGGCGTCAGCGGGGCGACTAGCGTGAGGCGGCGTCAGCGCGACGACCGGCACGGCGTCGGAGGGCGGCGCTCGGCGACCGGCACGGACGGTGACCGGTGTGAAGCGGCGATTGGTGGGGGTGGGGATTGGGGGAGGTAGAAGAGAGAGAGATGGGAGGTTTGGGAGAAAGAGGAAGGTGGAAATAAAAAAATCATGACAGGTGGATCCCACTATATTTTGGAATGTGTGTTATAGCTACTCTTTGGGTGGATGATTTATAATGGTCTTTAGCTGAAGTGGATTTTAGCTGAAGTGGATAAGATTATAGAGAGCTGCTCTCTATAACTATTGCGGGTGCCCTCACTCAACCAACTCAGAGGGTTCAGTCCAGTAATTCCTACATAATGGCCTCATTCGACATCTGACACCACGGTTATCGGGGCAAGCTACAGTACAGCTGCAATAACTGGAAACTCTTCTTCAGAATTTCAACCTAAACACAGAAGAAGATCGCACCCTAAGTACCCTTGGCTCAAAACAAGGAGATTTCCTAAGTGCTCAAGCTTATTCCAACTTCTTCAAGTCATCACCAGATTGGCCGTTGAACCAATTTGTTTGGAAATCCTTGGCTCCACCGAAAGCAAAAAATTTTCTGTGGTTGCTAGCCCATAACAAGTTACCCACAAAAAACAACCTGATCAAGAAGAATGTGGTACAGTCAGCAATCTGCGACCTGTGCAACCTCCAGGAAGAAGACCCTGATCACTTAATCCTAAACTGCCCTTTCGCTCAAGCTTTTTGGGAACTAATTCAGGTGACTCCACTTTTCTCCTCGACGGCTGGCCTCTCAGATAACTCCAACTGTGTGGGAAATCAGGGTCGACTTCCGCGACGCTTCTACTCAACCTTCATCTGCTTATGCTGCTGGAAACTTTGGCTGCATCGAAACGAAGTCGTCTTCCAATCTCTACCGCCATCTGCCGAACGTCTACTTCGAAACTGCACTCAAGAAGTCGGTCTCTCGGTCTCTGATCCCATAGATTTAAAGATCTTGATCAATATGTTCCCTCTCGGTGGTCTCAGCTTTTCTTGCACGCCCTTGAGATCCTGTAATTTTATGCGGCTCTCTCTGTTTCGTACTTTTCTTACTTTTTCTTTTCGTCTGTTATGTACTCTGCTTGCTCGGTTGAGCGGTTAATTTAAGTCAGGCGGGGATTCTCTCCCCTCCGGTGAAAATTCTAAAAAAAATATAGAGGTTTTATTGCATGATTGCCTCATCTTTCCAAAGGAAATCTAAAAAGAGCATGTGGTGGATGCTTTTTTTAATATGGTTTTAGACGAAAACAGTACCAAATAAAAATTTCCCCAAGTTTCCTATAAGGTATCATTGAATGACAATCTCTAAGTTATCTCATTTGATTTTAATAGGAGAGACAAAGGAGATAGTCTTATACACACTCTAGAAGTCACACGGAAGGAATATGGAACATGGGTGAGTTCCTCAGACTTCGTCCCGGAAACGAGGACGCGAACATTGTGGGGACATCGTCCAAAACACGGTTAGATTGCAGTCCCAAATACATGGTACAATGTGCAAAAGTATGATGTGGGACTGTTGGGATAAGGACAGAGGATAGTTCATGTAGATGAAAACAAATCATGATGCTTACAGCTAGCAGCTTTCTAGAATTATTCAATAAATATTGATTCGAAATCCTGATGAATTCCTTTATATTTTGGCACTATGAACCTATATTAAGCTATATGTTCAACAAATTTGGAATACACTTTTTGGAATTAACGTTCCAAAAAATATAGGAACATGTTCAATCTTTTTTTAAAAAAAAATTCGAAGAGGTATAACCCTACCGTCATACACTTTTAAGAAATAGCGTACCGTTTTTTATGTTTCAGTTCCTGATCCATCGATTCAGGAATTTTTGTGACTTAGGAGTCAAGATTATATAAGAAAATGAGGTGTTTGGTTGTTAACACTCTGAGCTCTATGCTAAAATCTAAATTATTAGAGACGTTATATTTTAAAATATCTAGAGCTAGCAGCTACGTTAATTGTAGGAGGAGCCCTAGCAGGTTTATTCGATCCGATTGAAAGGATAGAAAAAATCGTATCCGAAAGATCCATTCAAATTCCTTGGTCCGCGAATAAGCCCTATACATTTGGGATTAATTATCGTTGCGGAGAGGCAACTTTGTCCTTTGAAAATGTAATAAACACATGCAACGGATAGCCTTAGGGGGTGTTTGGGAGGAGGACTAAACTTTAGTCCGTCTTAAAAAACACCCCTTAATGTCACAATATTAATTATACAACTAAATCACATCTTGGACCAGATATAAACCAAAAAATTTCCTTTACACGGGCATCTTTACACAATGCTTCAATTTGCACGCAATGTTTCCTCCAGCATTCTTTCTCCTCTCTCTTGTATATATGCAGGTCTAGTGTAACATTTTTTTCTTATCAAAATTGAATGCATAATGAAATGGGTCGACATTAAAGAGTGTCCCGTCACGGTTGTAGCAAACAACTAAATACGGTGTCACGTTCACAAAGACATTTAATTTGTGGATAAGAAATATGTTGAAAAAAGAGGTCCGAGGCATCACGTTCACAAAACTATCCAACCGAGTAGTATTATAATTTAGGAAGCCTATAATTTATGTTGGATTTCGTGGTTTTGGGTCTCCACTGCTAAGCGCTAATTATCCGTTTTAAGGACGGATGGGACACCTTCCAGAGTTCCAATATTAATTAGCCTCTACTAGCCGTCTAGCCGTAGCCGTGTGGTGCATAGATAATCGTAAATATTTATTTGTGGTCACGTAGGATGCAGAATATCTATTTTATAACCACAGTAAATTTATTTAAAGATGAGTATATGTGAACTACAACTTATTAGTAAGTAATATCACATAATTAATATAAAATTTAATGTAGATGGATATAATCCATGTTTACTAATTCAAATTAATTTTGTATTTAGTAATTAATATTTTTAAAAATATTAATTAGATAGATAAATCATATTTGTTTAGAGGAATCATGTATTTGATGAAACAAAGAACTTTAATAGACACATAAATTGTTGACTCCATATGCATGTAGCACACACGAAATTAGTGATGTAGGTTGACAGAAAAACATATTTCTTGTAGTGAATAAAAAGACAAATTGTTTGGCACAGATCTGGATCCAATACTTGGAGCTGGGCACATGTACTATATGAATTCATCGTTTTCTTGGCCTTTCCCTGCCTGATCATGTTTATAATGCAATATTTATTGAGCACCAGTTAAATACCTATAAGTATAGTAATTAATAGTGGCTTCCAGTGGTTGAACCACCCACCTAGGTTTAAAGCCTAGATTTGACTTAACTATTGTTTTATTAGTGGTACACGACGTATCTGTGGTGCATGCAGTGACTTTGTCAATCTCAACATATACAGACTAATCCTCCAAGGTGCTCATAAAGACATGGTGTGCGTGTGTATTCGTAGGGGTGAGTGTGCGTGTGTTTTTGAGCGTTTGTGTTTTCCAAAAAAAAATTAGCTTAGTTTTATAGTTTGTGAAGTACATCTAATTTAGAAAATTGAAATATGTTAACTGTTAGATTAATTATAAAGTTATAGAACACACAGATAAGTCAAACTATATAAATCGATGGAAATTTTATGTGAATTAATTTGTAGGAGAGGCCAACATCCCACCACCATGGATCTTCCTAAATGCAACGGAAACTATTCCAAGCAAATCGATGGAATACTTTTATGAACTACTGATGCAGTAATTAACCATTGATGGGCTATACTTACGTGCATGGTACCAAACTTGTTGGTCTGAATCAACTTCTGACACCTAATGGGCGTTGTTGCAGATGAGATATATGCATGTAAGTAAAGAGAAGTGAACAGAAATTAAAATTAGAGAAAATTAAATTGAAAGCTCACCGTTCGCTGCATGCGCGTGCTCGCAGAGCCGTACATCTCGCCGTAGTGTGCGTGTGCAGGGCTGCTAACTCCGATGACGACACCATGCAATCTCCACGCCGGCGTGCGAGCAGAACAGGCATGCGTAGGATCAAGGAAGTTTTTCTCTTAGTCTTGCCACAGTAGAAGGTTATGTGTTCGATCTGCTCCTGCATCAACCGCATCAACCGTGTACCGCGGCCGGTGTGATATGGCCGTAGGGATGAAAACGGTCGGAAAACTGCTTCTCCCATTTCTATTTTCATATTTTTTCTTTGAAAACGGAATCGGAACGGCAGTGACGGAAACGGAAACGATATCGGCATCGTTGGAATTTCGGAAACGGGACCATCCGAATGGAAAAACATCAATATTGGTCGGTAGCCGAAAATTTATATCAAAAATAATAGAGTAAAAAATTATATACTCAACTAATTCATGTGTCCATCGGCATGAGTTAGCACCGTGCGGCGTCGCACGGTGTGGACCTGCACCAAGACGAGGCTAGACAAGGAGCATAGATGAGAGATACATATGCAGTGTGTGCGTAAGGGGAACCGGGAATAAGACTCGTGAGTAGATGGGGAAGGCTAGTCAGGGTTAGACAGTTAGGGGAGGTAGCCATGGCAGGATAATGGGCCTCTGGACTATGCATTTTGCACTGTCCGAGTAGAGTTGTGAAGGTATTTGGTGCTTTCGGAAATATCCCGAAAATTTTCGGTAATTCCGGCTCAATACGGAATTTCAATAAAACGGTCGAAAATAATGCATTACCGTTTCCGTTACCATTTCCATAACAATTTACCATTTCTATTTCCATTACCAGAAATTTCCGTTACTAACTGAAACGGTCGGTAGAAATCGAAAACGGCAGCCGGTACGGTCGGGATTTTCCGTACCGTTTTCAACCCTATATGGCCATGCCGTGCCGTGACCTAGCTAGCGTGACCCGACAAATATTTAGATAATTCAGATTAGATGTCCCAATATCAAGTTGATTGAGCCTTACCGAATCCACGATAATCTACCGTCAACATATTACAACTATTAATTCAAATCAACGGACGGATCTTTTTGGTTAATGTGGAGGCTCTTAAAAGTGTCTAATTAGTATAGATATAGATTCATATTTTTAAAGTATGTGTCATATTTGACTCTAAATGTTTAAATTTGTGGACAGAGGGTATCTGTATATGTCGTTCGGACGATTATATCGGCCATATGCCTCTCTTTTGTGATATCGTAGTCCCCATCCATCAAGATGAGAACAAAAATTCAGAGGTCGACATGGATCGATGATCGACATGCACGCGTCACATAGCAGGCTAAACACTATGTAGTCTATGCAAGGAGGCCATGCTTTCCAAACACATCACTGTATATAGTCATTGCGCGCGGCCTTCGTAAGAGCATCTCTAGAATGTCCATTTGATTATCTTCTCTTCAATTTAGCATATTATTTTTCTAGTAAATTCTAAATGACTCTCCATTTGTATGAGAGAAGAATAGATAATTTGAAAGGAGACTAGCCAATTTAAAAGTATGATGTGAGTTGTTGTTGTGTGAGGTCTATGGATAGCTATCTTGCTACTATAAGAGATGACTAGCTAGATTTGGCTATTGAGGAAGAAAATTTAGCTAATAAAATAACTTGTCAAGGTATATAGCTAGTCTCCTGGAGATGATTTTTTTACCTACTAACTAAAATTTGACATGAAGAGTCATATAACTATGCTCTTGGATGTACTCTAACTTCAGAAGTTGCAGAATGGCTAAATCGTAGCCGGAGAATATAGCTGAAGATGGATTCTGACGATTTTGGACGCACCAGCTGTGTTGGCAATTGGACCGGAGGCTTGGAGTGTGATAGATCAAAGTATGCTACTGATAAGAGCAAGGATAATAGAGCACACTCAGCCGGCGGTAAGAGAATACACGTCAGCAAGATCTAAGGTGGAGGAAAGAGAAAACTAAAAAAGGAGAGCGGCCGGCGACTACCCAAGCGCCTAGCTATAGCACAGGACACGATGCAAAGTTGCTTTTTGTGGGCCTCATATGATCTCTCCTCTTATGACACAGAGATATTGAAAAGTAAAGTAGATTACAAATAAAAAACTAATTACTTAGGACAGTGTGTATAGATAGCTTAGCACCTGGCTGGTATACCTGTTATTGCTCTTATTGCTAGCTCTTGCTTACATGTACAGTTTATATCGCCGATAGCCAGCGATTCTACTAAACTTGCTCTAAGACCTGTACCTCCATAGCCTATGAATTGCAACGATTGCAGCAGCAGCGATATTTATCTGTACTTCGCATGTGGGAGCAAACGATTGGCCCATTATTACTCTACCATTTGCTCTACCACGGACCACCACATGGACCTTCGGTCCTTTCGAGAAGTTTTACGGTATTGTGAGTTAAATAAGGTTAGAAAGATAGAGCCGTTGATCAAGAGATAAGTGATGTACTGTGATAATATATTTATATTGTGATTACCCTATAACTTGTTATTTTATATAATTTTATATAAGTTAATAAGTATTTAAAAATATAAATAAATTATATATTACATGTTTACAAGTTACATTGAAATTATATATAGTGCTCCCTCCGTTATACGGCAACTGAGGAAGTAAATTACATATAGTATAGTTGCAATAATTATGTGGCAATTAATGGAAAGATTTTTTTAAAAAAATATGGTGTAAAACTTTTAGCAATACCGTATTCCCTCCCGGTGTTCCCGTGCATCTCTCTAAAATCTATGCTCATCATCGATCTCCCCTTTTAATGATTTAACCTGCGCTATTCAGATTAACATGGAACTAGAACCTCTAACTTGAAGTTAGAGTGCATGGTCATTGACATCTGGCTTCAGAGACGATAGAAGTCCATACGTTAGTGACAAAAGATAGGGGGCGTTACGTTAAAGGATATCATTTCGGTCGACACGAAAATTTTGACGGCATACCATGATTTACCTGTAGTACGTATACGTACAGATAACAGTGTAGAAACACGTGCTTTAATAACCACTACCATGTCCACATTCAGTGAACCGTGAACCATTGCAAATAACATCATGGTCAATGCTGTGAAGTTTATTACTCATCAAACTTTCGGATCGAATTTGGTCTACACGTCTCTCCGAAATGCCACGTCTCTCCAAAATGCTTGGACGCTTCGCTTCGTCCTACATCCGTATGTAGCCGATTTATCACGAAAGCACCGGGCACAGGCTAGCAGCATGAATGCACCTAATTTTGCAGAGCCCATTTGGCGTTTCGCCATTTCTACTTTCTACACGATCGCGTCGCGCATGCAGAGAGCGTGCCCGGCGCGGTCGACGCGCGCCGCCCCTCATACAGCCAAGTGCGTATGCGCTTGCGCGGCTGCGCGCGCCTACCTGCACCATCACGCTGGCGCGTATAATACCCCACATGTGGCTGCTTTCAGTCGGTGGAGCATAGGCTGCTAGCGCGCGCAAAACCTCTATCAACGCAGCGCACGACCGATTGGCATCATATAATAAACTAACAATATCCCCATCCAAGCCAAATCCCCTAGACGTTAATCACTTGATCGGTTCATACCACAAACACTCTTTTTCTTCTCAACTACTGACAAAAGCATTGACGTTTTCATACCACAAATAATGTTTGCCAATTGCCATCCCGGCCCCATCCTCGTGCGGAATAAATATGAGATCATCTACCCGCTGCACTATAAATGCGACTCCTCTAGCGCCCATGCCACACAAGTACACAACTCGCCAAATCGATCTCACCGTCACCAGTTCACCACCAGCACCACCATTCATCCCCGAGACGCCAGTAAACACCGGGGAGAAAGAGAAACCAAAACCAAGCATATGGGTTCTCTGGGAGGAGCGGCGGCCGGCGAGAAGCCACACGCCGTGTGCCTGCCGTACCCCGCGCAGGGGCACATCACCCCGATGCTCAACGTGGCGAAGCTGCTCCACGCCCGTGGCTTCGACGTCACGTTCGTCAACACGGAGTACAACCACGCCCGCCTCGTCCGCACGCACGCCGCCGCCGCGGTGTCCGGCGACGTCGTCGTCCCGGGCTTCCGCTTCGCCACCATCCCCGACGGCCTCCCGCCGTCGGACGACGATGACGTCACCCAGGACATCCCCTCCCTGTGCCGCTCCACCAAGGAGTCCTGCCTCGGCCCGTTCCGCCGCCTCCTCGCGCGGCTCAACGACGACGCCGCGGCCACGGGTCACCCGCCCGTTACCTGCATCGTCTCTGACGTCGTCATGGGGTTCTCCATGGATGCCGCCAAGGAGCTCGGTCTTCCCTATGTTCAGCTCTGGACTGCCAGCTCCATCAGCTATCTTGGATACCGTCACTACCGCCTTCTTATGGAACGTGGCCTCGCCCCACTCAAAGGTACTTTACTTACAAAGTGACAATATTTTTTCTGCGTCAATAGGCAAAGTCAACCGTTTCCATCGATCGGGTCGATCGGCGCCAGTTACGTCTTCAACTCTCCATACATCACTGCATCTGCCTTCTCTGTATCACTGCGTGACAGTGTGACACAGTAACGAAACAGCTTAATTACATGTACACATGTGGTTTGTCTTTGTGTGCACAGATGTCAACCAGCTGACGAACGGATACCTTGACACGGCGGTGGAAGACGTGCCGGGGCTGAGGAACATGAGGATCCGCGACTTCCCGAGCTTCATCCGCACGACGAACCCGGACGAGTACATGGTCGGCTACGTCATCGAGGTGACTGAGCGCTGCGCCGGTGCATCGGCCATCATCGTGAACTCATTCGCCGACCTCGAGGGCGACGCCATCGCGGGCATGGAGGCGCTCGGGTTGCCCAAGGTGTACGCGCTCGGGCCGCTTCCGCTGCTGTCACGCGAGGACCCGCCCACGCCGCGGTCGTCGATCAGCCTCGGCCTTTGGAAGGAGGACGCGAGTTGCCTCCGTTGGCTGGACGGCAAGGAGGCCGGTTCAGTCGTGTACGTAAACTTCGGGAGCATCACGGTCATGACCAACGAGCAGTTGGTGGAGTTCGCGTGGGGATTGGCCAACAGCGGGAGGCAGTTTCTGTGGATAATCCGGCGAGATCTCGTAAAGGGTGACACGGCCGTGCTGCCGCCGGAGTTCGTAGCCGAGACGGCGGGGAGGGGGCTGATGGCGTCGTGGTGCCAGCAGCAGGAGGTGCTGGACCACCCCGCTGTCGGCGCGTTCCTGACGCACAGCGGCTGGAACTCGACGCTGGAGAGCCTGGCCGCCGGCGTGCCAGTCATCAGCTGGCCGTTCTTCGCCGACCAGCAGACGAACTGTAGGTATCAGTGCAATGAGTGGGGCGTCGGCATAGAGATCGACAGCAACGTGAGGCGTGACGCCGTCGCGGGCCTCATCGATGAGGTCATGGATGGGGAGAAGGGGAAGGAGATGCGGAGGAAGGCGGAGGAGTGGAGGTTGAAGACGATCGAGGCGGCCAAGCCCGGCGGCCCTTCTCGCCGCAACTTCGAAGATCTTGTCCGCCACGTGCTCCTCGCCAAAAACTAGCTCGTATTTTGTTTTCCTTTGTGCATCTACCGATGTCATATTTGATAATATTTGATATAGTACTCATGAGTGATCAGTGTTGTATTGTGAAATTGTGGCTATTGCTTACTCGCTAAAGAATGGTGCCAAATAAACTTGTTCCAGCTGCATAAATCTGTATGTGGGAATGGTTAGCTGGAGGGATCAGGAGGTCCAGATTCCAGAATCTTCAGATCAGGACATCTAGAGTTCTAGACATGGCTCAATTAAATTTGGAAAGGAAATGTTTGTTATTTTTTTAATTCGTCCATTTTTGTTCCTATAATATAGAAAAAAAATCTAAAATGTTGGGATGGTGGATATTTACGTTCGCTTCAAGTGCGAACGAAAATTGCTTGACGAACAGTTTAAGTATCAGGCTTCCGTAGTTCTTTTTTTCCTTCTGCAAATTAAAGCTACCAAAGTATCGGAAGAAAAAATGGAACTAGTTGCGTAAGGACTGGTCGTGCTGCTGCTCTAAAGTGTATGGTTGTAAGCCTCCTTATATGTGTGGACACTAGTAATATAAAAAAGGAGAATAGTGTAATCCATCACTTGATAACAAAGGTACTCAGACTATCAAAGGAATAGGGGTGAAATTTGGATATGAAGTCATCGTCTAAAAAAATGGCTATGAAGTGAATGTAATTTTTAGTTTTTACATAAAAAAATAGTAAAGTAGTACTAATTTTGTTGCATAATGTAATAAGTTTTGACTTTTTGCTTACGACGTTTGACCATTCGTCTTATTCAAAAATCTATTGTACATTTGTCTTATTTAAAAATCTGTTGTACATTTGTCTTATTCAAAAATCTGTTGTAAATATAAAAAGGATATTCAATCTTAAAGTACTTTCAGTGATAAAAGTAAATCACAAACAAAATAAATGATATTTTCATATTTTTTTAAATAAGACAAATGATTAAAATTTATTAATATCTATTATAAAAATAAGAGATATTTCTGGTCTTTTACGCTTTGGTACGTTGGCGTCGTCGCTTTGTGTCCGATTCCAAAATTTACGCGAGATTAGCGATCACGAATCTGATCAGGCTCAAACTCCTGCACTCGGCCACTGCCTGGGCCCGGCCGCCCGGGGACAAGACAATCCTCAACGGGCTATCAATCCATCAGCCCATCCCACTAGCAATAGCTGAGCGCGAGCGATACACGGTACACATTACGTCGGCACGTACACAGACTCGGCCTGATTGTTGCTCCTTGAAAGCAGCGGTGGGCCTTCCATGCGTCCGCTGCACGTGCCCCTTGTGCCTTATGGATCGCCAACGACAGTCTAGGCCTATGGATGGTCTTCATCTTACAGATCTTAATTCAGATATTTCTTGATTCAAGTAGCAAATGGCAATGTCGCATAAGAGAGTAGTGCTTAATTCATTCCTTAACGGCCTGTCGCTAGACAACCAACATAAGCCAGCTCAGCTAGACAACCAACATAAGCCAGCTCAGCTAGACAACCAACATGAGCCACCACTGATATAATTCGACTCCATATATGATCGATCGTGTTGGAGGGTCACAGGAGTGATTCTCAAACACATGCATAACTAAAATTATATTAGTCCGTTGTAACGCATGGGTTTTGTTGCTAGTAAGAAAAAGTCAAAACGTCTTATGTAACGGAGAGGGAGTAGTATCTTTTTTTGGATGGATGGATGAAAGACATCAAACTAAAAATTTTAGAAGCCCTGCTATCTTCGGCCTATCTTTGAGGATGGACCCAATATCATGGCTTTTCGACGATGATGGGCTGGAGCCTGAAATCAATGCACTAACACATTAACACTGTTTCAGCCCAGAAAATCCTCCGGACCAAAAAATTCCGTAGGGCTGGCAGCCCAGCACGCCCGCCACGCATCACCAACCTCTCTACTATACTCCGCAAATATCGTTGTGAGACACTCACGACGTAATCACGAGTAGCTGAACTCGATTTGATTTTCTAAAACATGGTAGTCGGTGGAATTGAGTCAAATAGAACACACTATATGCAATGACACGTCACCCTGCATCCTGCTACTATCTCCGTTCCAAAATATAAGACACAACCGCACAGCCACTTTAATTATAAAGACCGAGAAACATTTAATTATGTATTTGCTTAGTACAAACCAGCTAATAAATATTGTCTATTTTTGTTTTAGCTTATTGTTTTGCTAATGCATATAGCAATATAATTAATATGTATCTTATATTTTAGAACACAGAAGAAAAAATAGTTGTGCCTTATACTCCCTTCGAATTTTTATACTTGACGCCATTAGCTCGTCAAAAAAAAAAAAGGGACGCCATCAACCACCGATCAGCGCAAACCCTGCGTCGTCGTCACTACCGGCCACTGCACACCGGGGGACACCTAAGCCTGCGCGCCGCTACAGCGGAGGCCCGACAAGAACAACGCCCCCGCAGGTGCTTCCAAGCGCGGCGAGCCCCACACACCGGAATCCTCCCATACGAGCAGCAGCAGCCGCTGCACCTCACCGAGCGAGAGGGGCCGCACCACCGGCCACCGGAGGGGGACACCTCAATTAATAAACACATGGCGAGCAACCGGAAATCGTACCGGAGATACGGTCAGGTTCAAAACGGGATCTTGCCACATCGCAAGCACCTCACGCAAGATTACAAACGAAAAATCATCGAGACCACCACAGGTTGGGGCAATCAACCATCATGAGTCATGACACGGCCAGGGGCTCCACGGCGCTGGCTGCTTTTTCGGACGTTTTCGAGCCGAGCGACCCGGTCAAGGGCGCTAATTCAGATCGCCCGCTGTACGTACGTGGGGCGCAAACCTTGTGACGATGGGTTCAGAATTTTCAGATTCATCAGAGGGTGAGTCACATGCAGCCATGCAGTCTTGCCCTGCCGTTTTAACATGCCATCAGCAGAGCATTACTACTAAGCTAAGTACTAAACTACACCAAATTTACTGCTCCCAATCACTCTTACATGTGCTAATTAAGTTCGTACTCAACTCAACACAACTAAGATATTGCGATGAAACGTACTGTGCTTGCAACCTTGAAGAGTGGAGAGGGGGCAGATTAACTAACCAAAACCTGACCATAGAGGATGATGGTCTGGCACTCTGATGTCTCTCGACCGAATCAGCTAACATAGTACATTCAGATTTGCCGAGAATTTGCTGTCTACGGATCGAAGAGGCGGCCGGCGCAGCGGCATTTCCACCCAAGCGGCTTGTAGTTGGAGTACTGCGCGAAGCCGGCGATCTCAACCCGGTCGCCGGCGCGTGCCGGGCGGCTAATCCCCGGGAGCGCCGCAACCTGCACCGGCGTGCAGGGGTTGCACGCGTTGCACCGGTTGTGGCAGCTCGGCGGCGTCGAGCCCAGCCGCGACTTGTCCTCCGTGAGGTTCTGCTCACATCAAAATCAACGCTTTAAATTTCAGGTGGCAACAGAGGCTAAGCTACGTACGTACGCGTGAAACAAAGGCGCGGCGCGGGTAATATCCACGATATGTGTTTTGAAATCTAATAACCACAATGTTTTCGTACCTGAGAAGACGATAGAGTCGTAGTGCGGATGCCGGTTGCTGCTGCGAGGAGGAAGCTAAGCAGAATCATGGCCGCTAGGAGCGCTCGGTTAGGTGAGCTCACGGCCATGAGACCATCTCGTTACAGGCAGCAAGTATGCATTGCGTCGAGGTTGCAGAGAATGAAGATTGAAGAGAGAAGCCTCCTGAACAGTAAAAGAAAAGAGAAGCTTCTTTCTGTAGCAGTGAGATTGGTGAGTAAGCTACCTAGCTTTGCCTTTGCCTTTGCCTAGCTTCTTCCATGCGTCATACTAGCTTACTAGAGACGCAGAGTTAGGTGGTTCTTGGAGCTAAGAAATGAGGAGATGGGCAGAGATGGCGGCAGAGGAACGTAAGAGAGAAGGGTGGTCACTGGTCAGTGGCCTAACGAGTAGTAGCAAATTTGCAAAGTGAGGGGAAGGAATGAAACGACATGGGCATATGTACAAATAGAGGGGCGCTAAGATGCTGCAGAGTGGGTGGCGCAGCAAGGACAGGCGGTGACCACCCCTCGCTGCTGCTGCTACATGCATGTTTACCTATCACTACTATGCGTGTGTAGTGAAAACGCAGAGCCGCACACGGCTATGTGACTAGTGCGAATCTACCAGCTCACATTTCAATTCTCTCCTTCCACCAGCTCACATCTCTCTCCTTCCTGTGCTGAATACTTGAATTCTCACATTTCTTTGTTGAATACTTGAATTGAGCCAGTTTCTCGGAGTGAAGTAGAAGAGGAGGGGAATTGAATGGTGCCATAACAATCACTATCTTTTTTGGAATATGGTCCGGTTTGACACCTTGACTGAGTGAATGAGTGACCTGTCACAATGAATGAGGTATAGCATGCCGGCCGATGAACAAGGCCACATCACGATAAGGAAAGGTCGACGAGCTAGTGGGGTTAACAGGACTGATAGGTACCGAACGAACGGAGGATTTCACTGTGTTTTCATCACTGCTAATGCTAGCTATAGCTGCTAGAAAGCTGCTCGATCCAAGCTCTATGGCCGCTAGAATAGCTGGGAACCGTACGTGTATAGGGCCTTGAGAACAGCTCACATCTGTTCTCTGAATTCTGAATTTCTGATGCACACTTCTGTGTTATCCTCTAATGCTTGCATTGCATGGTCCAAATTCTCTCGGTGGCAACAAAGACCGAAGTAGACAAACGTCGACGTGAGAAATGAGATAGACAAACGTCGACGTGATAAATGAGATGCATACACCTTGCATCAAGCATATCTGATCACTGATCAGTTATATGGGATCATGCATCAAGTGCAGTTTTCACTTTTCAGCTGCCAATGTAGCCCTGGTCAATGGCGTGTACACGGTGTACTGCTCAGGAAACAGGAGTTCAGAGCTCCATTTACTCAACTCACAAGCAACTGGCCGGAAGATTGGAAGAAGATCATCGAGCAGTCAAATACCGGAGATGTAGGGTGGCAGTGAATTTGATACGTTGTCGGCAGGGGATGGGCGAGAGCTTGGAATGTAGATGGAACGGATAGAGAAACCACGTTTCACGGCCTACGATCTCCCGTACACACCGTAATTGTTTGTATACATCAAACGTTCCAATCGATGTTAACTGGTCTCCAGGTCCAAGACCAGTAAGAACCGTACATATCTAGTACAAGGTGAAGTACTGAACGGGTCTCCAATGCCTCAGAAAGAGCGACGACCAGTATCCACCGTGTTTTCACAGGGCACACAAAGTGACACGCAAGTGTCAATCTGGAGTAGCATTTGGATATTTTGCATTTCAGCAAGTAATCGAGCAACTACTACACTACTTCTTTTTTTCCGTGGGGAAACTAGTACTACCCTTTCTTGAAGAAAATGTTGACACAAAGCCGCCAAGATGCAGTCGAGATCCAATTGCATCTCGAAGCCGCGCAGCGTGGCCGGCCGGCTGCACCTGCACGCCGATAACGATGGGCTGCTCACAGACTGCAAACACGCATGGCGGGGGTATTAACTTCATTTTCTGACATGGTGTTTACTATTCATTGTTATGGTGTTTACTATTCATTGTTCGATGGATTCGGTTTGTATTGTATCATGGGGGCAATGGATTCAATTCGCCATTACAACCCTCTGTTCACTGTGTCTGCGATATGTATCAGTAACAAAAGGCTGCACTCTCTTTGCTTCTTTGATGAGAGACGTGACTAACTTTCTACCACAACCGGTATAGTAAAACAAAATCAGAGCCGGTTTGGTTCGATGCTGATCGCAAGATGGCAGGGAAACTGATGGGACGCTTGAACGACGAGGGCAAATACTCAAAAGTCCCAAATTCACATCCTACGGCAGCATGTACCAAACTACCAATACGGCAAATATGAACATCGACTGGCGACCGCGACGTGGTTTCTCTGGAGGGCGTTCATGAGCGGTGGCCTTGGGTTCATTAGCAGTTCAGCACGGTCGTTTACCTGCAGTTGCGTGGGTGGCCGCTTCGTGATGGATCTGGGCATCTGGCGGCGGGCGGTGGGCCGGTGGCGGCGGCGCCGACGGCCGCGACTGGGAACCTGCGATCCGCTTATGTTTAAATCTATGCCGCGTATCCTGCATCGGACGTCTCACAAAGGACCACGTCCGGGACGTGATTCTGAACGGCATGGCTGATCCAGAACCGGATTCTGAGACACGCGACGAATATGTTGGCCCACCAGCTCCGAAACGGGCCCGTGAACGACTTCGTTACATAAAGAATAAAGATGATTAGTGTATAATTAATTCATTATTAATTATTAGAATATGACTCATAAATTATTTTTTAAACAGCATAGAGTTTTCATATAAAACACACCATTTAGCATTTAAAAACGTGCTAACGAAAAGTGAGAAAAAATTTTACTCACTAGGCTAAAAAGAATTCGCCCTAGAGCGATGTGTCGACTTGTCCCAAGTTGTCGATATTCTATTCATGCACCACGCATTTGCCGATGATGGTTACTACAAAGTATACTTTATGGACTCATGGTACGAAGGGTTTACATGAATTTACAGATATTTGTTGTATGTCCTAAGCCGTGAACCACTACTATCAATGGTCTTGATATGTCATACAAGATGGGACCACAATCCCCAAAATAGTCTACTTTTAAATCATTTTGTGTTCAGTCCCTGTCAGTCCTCACGAAATGGTATATTATCATATTAATTGCTAATATCCTTTTTATAATTTAGACCTTGTAGGATAAAAAAACAAATATATGCTCCTAATCTCGTGTGGACCCATGGCCAGTCTCACATCATCGAGCTTTTTCCTCCATCCTCTCTTCCTCACATGGTCCCCACCGCTATCTAGCTCTCTACACCTCCGCTCTCTTTGCTATGTGTAACGGCGGCGGAGCTGCATTGCCCATCTTTGTTGTTGCCGGTGCTGCCTCTATCCTCCCCGGCAAGGGCGCAACGCAAAAAAACAGGGCTAAAGATGGCAGTATTGCCCATGGCTTAGGTATCCGTGGATACCCGACCGGATGGGCACGGGCGTGGGAACAATATTTTGCCTGTGCGCACGCCCGCCCGATACCCGCTAATTGAGTGGGTATGAGGTGGGTTTTATATTTCGCCCGTGGGTATCCATGTCTAGCCCGATATATTTTAGCACGTATATAATTTGCAGACTTGCCCTTTAGGACTTATATAATATGGCCCATTTGACCCAATTATATGCACCACTGTATAACTCTTGTCTTCTAATGAAACCCTAGCCAATTGATTCCTCCCCCACAACCACCTATGCTCTCCCCATCCGCATCCGCAAAGACGCACATGCACAACAAACACGAGCTGACGAGCAAGCCACGACAGCTCCTAGGTGGTGGTGGCGGTACCCAGGAGGCGTCACGGCGGCTCTCGGGTGCTAGAGCAGGCGCATCGCGCAGTCGTGCATGGGAGGAGGCACGAGCAGGCGGCAGTGGCGGTGACTCCCAGACGGCGGCGGCAGCAGTCGACGCGGCAGGCAGGCGGCGGGGACTGCTGGCAACGAAGGCACTCGGGCCCTGGCGACTACATGCTGATTCTCGCGCGGCATGCGGATACCTCGTCCTCAGAATCTTCTTCATCCTCCTCCACTTCAGGATTGAAATGGGCATGTGCAGTGCCCTCACTAGGCATGCCCGTGCCTGTCGGGCATGGGCACAAACATAAAAGTTTTGCCCGTTAGTCTTTGCGGGCACGGGCCGGACATGGGCATGTGGGTTTTGGGCTGGACATGGATTCGCTCTACCCGTGCCCGACCCGGCCCACTGCCATCTTTAACCGGGGCCGACAAGACCACAACAACGGAGATCGAGGATTTGCCAATTCAAAGCTCTACTAGCCTGGTCTGCCGGATACACCGCCCATTGAAGCTCTGCTCGTCGGATTCGCTGCGAGCTCAGTGGATATAATCCAGCCCGAGTAGTGACGCGCGGACTGCGATGACTTTGATGGTGGAGAGCAGCACAACGTCAACAGTAGTGTGGGGATCCAATTACTACCAGGTAGGCCCACCACCCCCCTCTCCATGTCGCAGGGCAGTGTGGGGATTCGGTCTCGGCAAACGCATGGCCTCACGTAGCGGCTTCGCTGTTCCCCTACATGGCGCGTGTCGAGTCTCTTGTTTTCCCTGCGAGTCATGTTAGCCTAGCAGAGCCCACAGTCCCTCCATCACCTTGGCTCGTCTCCGATGTGGAGGTTGAGACCACTGGTATATGTCACCATGTTGGCCATGGTCTGATGGTCTTAAACACCAATGATTCGCTAATAGTTAGGTAGACAGCTACTGTGTTACAAGATACATCTCCATTGAACGGGGCTCGTGCTTCACGTTGTTATCGTTGGTCGTACTATGTAGAGCTACAAAACATATGCAACCACCAGCCTTGTAATATTTGGGAAATATTCGAGTAGTTTGCATCCGAATGGATTGCCAAGTTAAGATTCAAGAAGTCGAGCCATCTAGGAACGCGGCCTCTATATATGGGCCGAATGCTTCGTCTGAGTTACTAGGATGTCGGTCCAATTATCCAATATGGTTAGAGTGTTATGGGCTAAAAGCCCAGAATTGAATTTAACGTACCTATTCGATTTGTAACACGTCCCTGGGCAGTAATTTGGCCCACCATCATAGGCCAAATTATGCAGTTCAAAACGAACAAAGTGATTCCATTTCTTCCAACTCGTATGTACAACTTCTCAAAAGTACACGTACAGAACACGTTCCACATGCGGCTCTACAAACTAAACAAGCGTGTCACAGGAGGAAGTCGCGGGATTGTACAACGCCGGGAGCAGGTATTTCCTCCCGTTTGCGCCATTGGCGTTGTAGCTGGCTCCGGTGGTGGCGTCAACCAGCAATTTCCCGGCGTTCCCGGGGTACGCGCCGCTGCCGTACACTCCCGGGCACGCCGAGCACGCCTCCAACGGCGCGTCCTGGGGTCCCTGGTAGAACCCGTCACCGTATGGGTTGGTCACCGTTCCGGCCACCATCGACGCGAGCACCATCACCATCCCGTCCACGCCGGCGTCGCCGTTGGGCGCCACCAGCGGCGCGCCCTGCGGTCCGTACACCGGCTGCGCGAACGGCCACGCGCACTGCCCCGGGCACTGCTTCGCCGAGTTACCGACCCAGATGTGCGTCGTCCCGGCAGCCGCGTCCGACCCGTGCTTGCCGCACCGGCTGCTGCAGAACCCCTCCACGGTGACGTCCTCGTCGGTGAACACGAGCGCGACGCCGCCCTTCTTGGTCGCCACGCGCGCCGCGAGCTGGTCGATCTGAGCCAGGGTGAGAGACTTGCCGAGGGAGCACTGATCGTCGGATACCTGCTCGTCGAGGAGCACGCGTGTCGCGGTCTGGCCGTTCGTCGTGGCGGCGTTTGACAGGTAGAGCTGTTCGATGGTGTCCCACCATTGGCCGACCGATGGCGTGGCAGCGTTCGGCGCGCCGGTGAGCGAGACGACGAAGTTGGCGATGATTGACCTCTGCGTAGGCGAGAAGTTGCCGTACCAGAGGATGGACACCGGGATGTCGCCGCTCAGCACGCTGCCGTGGTGGTACGTAAGCCGGTCACTCTCCGGAGGTATGTACAGCTCCATCAACCTCCTGCTCCCCATGGAGAGCTGTACCATGCTCAGCAACACCACCGCTATCAGTGGAGAAACCGAAGCCATTGATCGCGAGAATGGAACACTCGTGGTGAATGGTGATCGAGCTTGTTTTGGGATTTTTGCTTGCCTTGTGTTGTGATGAAAATGGTCGTCTCCCTGCTCCGTATTTATAGAGCCAGTGAACCGTGGTGACCTGCATGACTTCAGCGATGGTTCGTGCAAATCTATCCTGCGCCTACGTGCGGTAGCATCTGGGGACAGAACGGCGCGGCGGGCGGGGGACAGCATGAGCTGTGCTGTACTGCACACGCACACCACCGTGTGTCGCTCCCCGCGCTGTCCAGTTGCTTCCGGGCACGGTTCCAGATACGATGCCGAAGCGCGCGAGTCAAATTGCCGGAGTACAATACTCGGGTAGCCGGGTGGCGTCCCTGTATCGGATGATGGTTTGACTGCGCGGATTCCCTTCGGCCTATCAACGAGCCACAGATGTGCGCCGCATGTGGCAAAGGAAGGTTCCGAAGGGAGAGGAGCATCAGGACCGCGCGTTCGTGCATGCATGGATGATGAAGAAATATCTGTGTCCGAGATGTGTATGCTTAAACGGATAGACGAGGCGAGCGTCCTTGTGTTGCTCGAAGAATTACACCGGCCAAAACGCAGCCCGATGCTATTTGCACGCCACGGCCGGAGGCGAGCACATATATTGTGTTCTCTGCAGCTGTGTGCGGCGAGCTCGTTTTACAAGATTGGCCGGTGAATTAGTAAGTAGTACACCGACAATAGATTGGGGATTACCGTGTATGGGCTGCATCGATTGTAGGCGACTCCATTGCCCATGCATGCATGACACTCCTACCGTCCTACGGCGGGTCTTTGCATGTGAGTGCTACATAGCTAATTGACCAAACCAGCAAGCCTAGATGATCCAACATGGAGATCACGACGAGATCTTGAGGGGCACGTGTCGAGTTTAAGCGACGACACGACCGCAATTACATGGTCATGCTCGCAACGGGAGTCGTGGATCCGAGAATCTATTTCCACTTCACCGGCGACCACCCGCGGTGTTGTGGGGCGATGCTTCCACTTCCGACGACCCGCGGTGTTTTGGGGCGATGCTTCCACTTCTCCGACGACCCGCGGTGTTGTGGGGCGATGCTTTCTGTGCAATATTTCAGGCTCTTTTTGATTCGCAGGATTAGTAAAAACACAGAAATATGAAAAGCATAGAAATTGAAGTGGTATGCAATTCAAATCCCACAACAACCAAAAACACAGGAAAATATAATGGTGGTCCTTTGATAATTCCATAGGAAAACAAAGAAATGTGTATAAAGAGGTGAGACCTCATCTTATATTTTCTTTGGAATTAAACTATAGGAATCAAATTCTATGGAAAGTTTCCTTTGTATTTCCTATAAATCAAAGACAAACATAGGAAAAATTCCTTAGAAATTTAAATCCTATAAAAATCCTTTGCAATTCCTTTGAATCAAAGGGCCATCAGTCTCGTATTCTTGTGGTGATCGCGCGCGGAACGTTTTGCTCCTGCACGAATATTGTGGTGTTGGGACGACTAGGGACAAACCAAGCTGGAAACAAAGCATAATAAACCACTAAAACCAGAATCGAACTCTGACTCTGAGTTGGACCCTAAGGGCCTAAACCCTAGTATTTATTCAGCAATTCGCCAATCCCAATTCCACTCAATAATATTCCATAACTCTTCCGTTAAAGGGTTTTCTCCTATGCAACTCGCTTCTCCTTTTTTTCCCCCCGGCTAACAGTTTCAACTAGAAAGAAAAAAATTGGAAAATCGAAAGGAAATCAAAAATTTTAAATAGAAAGAAAAGTAATAAACAAATCAAAAGAAAATAAAAATTTCAAATAGAAAGAAAAATACTCAAGCCAGATGGAACTAAAAATTTCAAATGAAAAGAAATAAAAAAATTTATAGAAAGGAAATCAAAAAATGTAAGCAGAAAGGAAATAAAAAATATTCAAATAGAAATGAAATAAAATATTTCATATAGAAAGGAAATAAAAAACTCAAATAAATAAGAAATTAGAAATTGTATAGAAATGAATTTATTTTTCAAGTAGAACTAACATAACAACACCCTCCCCCCAAAAAAGTCTGACCGACGGCGGCGTCGGGCCCTCGCCGGTGGTGACGGCGGGTGCGGGAAAGTCAGGAGGATCGCCGAATGTCAAAGGGCACATGCACAAGAGGTGCAGTATGAGCTCATTGATGATAATGGGACAACACATCATTGCCGCCAAATATAAATTTTGGAAGAGATTCTGACTGCTTGCAACATTTATCATTCATCTTATTAAAAAATTAAATTATTATTTATTTTATTTATGATTTACTTTTTTATTAAAAAATACTTTATTAAATAAGATGAATGGTTAAAGTTACAGGTATATTAGGGGACGGAGGGAGGACAGAACTTGACCGAAAAATAAGAGGGGGAGGGGGAGAAGAAGGGGTAGGAAGAAGAGTAGGGGGGCTAGACCGCTGGAGGAAGAGAAAAAAATCCAGACAACCAGCCTCCTCAACTTTATGTCAGATCCGTCCTTGCTCCTAGTATTGAACTGATCTTATGAGAGAGAGGGGGGAGGGGTGACCTGATTATTATTCCTGAATGCGGTGCGGGAATGCCCTAACGAAGAAAAATGCATTCAATGTTTTCACAAATCAATCCATGATGTTTCGTGCATGAACCTGAACGAATATTTTACACGTGGCATGGAGTCAACACTTAGATCGCGTCAGGCGATCAGCTTCGAAGAAGCCTTGGGCATCGGAAGGGCATGTAACTTCCAGCGAATAAACCTGACTAAAAATCTACCACCTCAGGTTCGATGTGCTAAACAAAGAGGATCGTTTTCCCCTTCGAGCAAGGCTAATAGGATAACCAGCAGCGAGCGCTATACTAGTGCCACATCACCTAAAAGCCATCACTTATATAATAGGCTGGCTGTTTGATCCGCTCTATGGAAGATTTAGATATTTAATGCTTGCATGTGCACATGATCTGCTGTGGATATATCTCTGTAGCTATTTCATCAAGCAATATACTAGTACGATCATTCAGGCACTAACAAAAAAACACTCATTAGCACTAGAACAACACCATATCATGATGAATAAAAAAAGATGATTGGTTAATTTCCAACTCAATATGCAGATGATAGATAATTTCCAAGAAACATTGCTCGCATGATTTGATGGCACTTAGCACCATGCATCACACTAATAATTAAACATTACAATAGTCTTTAGGACCATGACGCAATACTCAAACACTGCAACAGTTTTTAAAACCATGACACAAACACCTTAATATTACAGAAATCTTCTTGAAAGACATTAACCAAAAGTAGTGCCGACTAAGCTCTCCGGCAAACAAGCCATTAGTTATTGATCTAAAAGACGATAAAGGCACAAAGCCATAGGTGAAACTTCGGTAGAAAGGAACAACAAGCCATAGTCGCAACTTCACCAGAAACAACAACAGCCAACTGCATCAAGAGCCTTCATTCACAGTAAAGAAAACAAAAGGCAGGTATAAATATTTAGCCAATGCAAACTTACAGTATGTGTTATGAAAGAAGAGCATATTATGAATAATTTGCACATAAAGGTTTAGTACATACCTCTATGTAGCACCTGTAGCAATCAACCCATGACAGCAGAATCCTGAAATAAATACATGTAAGAAATCATGTTGATCCAAAATGATATAGGAAAAGAATAATAGAAACATGCAAATATCATCATCCTACCATGACTAATCAAGATGGATATTTCCAAACTTATGCCAAATGTGCTCAACCAAATCAGTTTTAAGTTGGGTATGCTGTGGACGAGAGCGGATAGTAGCTTTTCTGCGTAGCATATCAGCAAAAGACAAGTTACCACCA
>CM002480.1:23076102-23168733 GCA_000325765.3 Leersia perrieri
CAATGCTTGGTGTGTTTTTCTCCAAAAAATTAAGGAAACCACCTGGTTGGTTACAATCCACTCCCCTGCTCAAGACATATATATACACAAAATCAATGTTTCCTCCAAGCATAATGAAAATATAGAATCAGATTAATCTCTCTTTCTCTCTCTCTCAACCACACTGAAAGTAAGCTTCTCATCAGTATATATCATTTTCTGCACGCATGTACTCCCTACACGTCTATAATAAAATCTTATCTGTGATTTCTCTAACCAAAAAGTATATGCCTTTTGAAAAAAAAACATACTACTTTGGTGAACAAGGTGATACATATTGATAGTGCTGATATCTCTGAGTATATACCACCCTCTAACTTTTGAAGGAAACACAGTATGTTCATTGTACAAGAAAGCCGTGTATATGTGCTTGTGAATGAAAATAGTCTTCTCCTTATCTAAAGAAGGCTACAAAATAATTGAAATCTTGAAATCAACCATATTATTAGCATTTAAAACCTCGATGAGTGCTGCTGCACCTAATTTGTGCTATTAGGTAGCAGCTCACTAAAAAATTATCATAGCACCTCAGGGCAACAAATAAGTGATGTCTTGCTAAGATAATTATGGACTAATAAGAGAACAAAAATGCAACCTGCATCGTTGAACAAAAATGCAACCTGCATCATTCGATACGGTTCAAGAAAGATTAACCAGCTAAGAAAAATTGAGAAGGCAGGGACAGAATCATACAATGCTTGTAGATCAGGGTGCTCAGGATTTGGGGCAGCAGATGCAGATGCACCAATTCCGGCAGGAAACCACCGAGAACCTTCAGCAGACGAACCCGCAATGCCTGATTGATGTAGACCGGTGAGCCAGTATGGTGCGGCGGAGGGAGACATGGACTGCTGTGCTCCTGGTAGGAACCAGGCGCCAGGTACATAACTAGAAGGGAAAGACGGCGGCACAGCGGCCTGGGTCGTCGCCGGCGGCGTCGCGGCAGGATGAGTCGCCGGCAGCAGCGCACCCTCCATGGGCGCCGGCGTACATGTCCTTTTGGGGGGCGCCCCCATCTAGCTGCTGCTGCTTGTGGATGAATATGGTTTCTACGTTTTGGGATGACACGATTTTTAGTAAATCTGGTGGCTTGAGAGTGGATTCGAGGGATTTATACATCGATTTGGTGGGAGAAGAGAGCGATTTGGCACGCGGGAGAATCATCTTGCATCGGGGAGGAGAAACGCCGGAGGAGAGGTGGGAGAGACACACGGGATCAGAGGGAGGAACGAAGCGGCGGCTGTGGCGCTCGTATCGCGCTGAAAGCAGGCGCTATCTCCTCGTAAGTACCGCTTCAGCCGGGCGATAGATGAAGTG
Organism: Leersia perrieri; assembly: GCA_000325765.3. Taxonomy (NCBI): domain Eukaryota; kingdom Viridiplantae; phylum Streptophyta; class Magnoliopsida; order Poales; family Poaceae; genus Leersia; species Leersia perrieri. The sequence continues at coordinate 23,077,459 of CM002480.1, forward strand.
CCCGCTTCGCTCTCTCTCTTCTTTTCGCACCCCTCCAGCTAGAATTTTAATTACGTGTAACATACTGCAGCCCGCTGACTAGGACTTACTAAACTTGCTTTTCGCAAGTTACGACGGCCGCATGCCCTTCGCAAGTTACGACGGACGCATGCCTGCGTGATTGGCTGCGTCCAAACCCCCAAACACAGGCTGTCCACCGTGCGACTCGAGGCGCCTCGCGCTCGTTCACCGAGAAGACGCGTCCGGTGTCTGGACTGTTTCTGTTTGACGGCCGGAGCACCGGCCACGAGCCCACGACGCTAGTGGATGAGATGGCAATGCGTGATGAGCGCTCAACGCGTGGACGTCGTTGTGACTTTGTCCCGTGCGCGCCTCGCAACCACAAACGCTCGTGCGTTCTCGGTCTCCCGCGCGCGCGGCGTCGCGGCGGCCGCAAGGCCGGGAAGCGGGCAAGGGAACCACGAGTTTGACCCATCTGCCCCCGTTCGCGGCGTAACCGCGCTGAGATGCTCGCTGATGCGAGTACATTTGTTGGTCTTGTACTCTTGTTACGTGACATTGTCTCGGCAGGCGATGCATGCACCGAGCCACCGACCGGCACAATTCGGAGCAAGTTAGCTAGTTTTCCATTTGGAAACTGTTTAAAAAGGTAGTATATGTTTCTCCCGAAAGGCCTGTAATTCAAACTTTTGTAGTGGCCAAACGTTCCCCCTGCCGTTACCATAAATACAAAGTTCGTAGAATTTTCCTCAAAATAAAGTTCATACAGAAATTTCGGGAAAATTTTTTTAATACAGATTCAAACATAAACATGTCGTCAATCATGCACATGGTACCAACATTTTCTAATAAATGGCCAAACGTGTCCCTCTCTTTTCTTTTACATGAAAACACAAAATTTTGTGTCTCGATGTATTAGAGGCCATGAAAATTTAGATACAACCATCGCTGCCAAGCCAGCAAATTGACAAACTTTTCTAACGAGAGGTGATCAAAATCTTTACCACGCTTTTATTTTATTATTTTTTTAGGGAACGCTTTTATTGTTCATTGACATACATGATTTAGTTACTTGGAAAATAACCTTGTCATGACTACAACAAACAATGTAGTAGCATATACCGTCTACCTCAAACCGAAAATTTGCTGACACATAATTTCTTGTACTTCATAACTTGGCTCGGCGAGGGATGGGACGGGGCGCGTTCTAGCTCACATATTCATACAGGCAACCAATGTGTGGTTCGATGCTCGCAGGATGTGATCCGTTCTCGATACAGACAACTAAGCACACTCTAATGACATGAATAATGGATGCCACTCCTTTCAAGCGGCCAGCCAGTAGTAACCAGAACTGTGATATCACTAACACCCAAATAAACATATAGAAAAATTAAAGATTAATTATAAATTATACTACCTCGGGTTTTTTTATTTGACGCTGGTTAGCTAAAAGTTAAGCTAACCGGCGTCAAGTATAGAAATTCGAAGGGAGTACTATAAAAGCCCACCCATTATCGGTGTAAGCCTTTGTCACTGCTGTTTCAAACACACGACACCGTCATTGAGGTGAATTCTGCAAAAGTCAGGGCATATGTGGACATAAACTTATGGATGTTGAAAACCTAGGGAATGGTAATGTGTTGTGGTGAATTTGTTGCTCACCGATAAAAAATGTAAACGAGGAATGGGCAGATGTTTTACCCTCTGTTCACTTGACTGAAACAGAAAATCAAATCGGGAAAGTCAAATTAGAACTTACAGGTGACTCAAGAATTTGATGGTTTGTGAACCAAACTTAAGTTCATTTCTCCGATCAGCATTATTGCCTAGAACACGACAATGCCACAAATGAAAGAATTACACATCTTCCATATATACATCAACAAAAAAATTCGCCATCTGTTTGAGTTTCACTCTACACCAGCGTGTTGCATTCCGCGGTGGAAGGATCGTAGAGCGCGGGAAGCAGATATTTCCTCCCGTTCGCACCATTGGCATTATAGCTCGCCCCGGTCGCCTGATCCACCTTGAGCGCACCAGCGAATCCAGGGTACGCGCCGCTCCCGAACACACCCGGGCACGCCGAGCACGCCTCCAGCGGCGCGTCCTTGGCTCCCTGGTAGTACCCGTCGCCGAACGGGTTGGTGACTGTGCCGGCGAGCATGCTGGCGAGGTTCATCACCATACCGTCCACGCCCACGTCGCCGTTGGGCGCCACGAGAGGCGCGCCCTGTGGCCCATACATGGGTTGGTGGAAAGGCCACGCGCACTCGCCGGGACATTGAGTCGCCGGGTTGCCGACCCAGATGTAGGTCGTGCCGGACTTGGCGTCGGAGCCGTGCAGGCCGCACCGGCTCATGCCGAATCCCTCCACGGTCACGTCCTGCGCCGTGAAGACAAGAGCAATGCCGCCCTTCCTTGGCTTCGCCTGCGCCGCCAGCGCGGAGATTTGCGCCAATGTGAGCGACTTGCCCATGGCGCACTTCGTGTCGGTCAATTGGTTCGCGACAAGAACTTGATTTTTCTTGATTTGGTGGCCGTTGCCATTGGTGTTGGTTTGCACGGCCTTGGACAAGTAGAGCTGGTCGATGCTGCCCCACCACTGCGCGACGGACGGCGCGGCGGCGTAAGGCGCCACGGAGAGCGACATGAGGAAATCGAAGAGGATCGACTTCTGCGCCGGCGTGAACTTGCCGTACCAGAAGATGGACACCGGGATGTCGCCCTGGAGCACAGCGCCTTGATGGTAGGAGAGCATGTCAGCTGGGTCTGGCTTGTACAGCTCCATGCGCCGTCTTGCACCCATGGAAAGCTGTGCAGTGCTCACAAGCACTAGCAGTGCAAGAATCACTGCGTTTGCAGACATTTTGGAGCTAGCTGTGGGTTTTGATTGGACAGCGAAGTGTATCTAGCTGGAGAGAAAAGGGTGGAAATGGGCTCAAGGAAGAGAAGAGGCGTTTGATCGAATTTTGCTTGTCTACTGATGCTGAATTGTTGAGTGGTGAGGAAAGTGAAGTGATGAACCGCTTATTTATAGGGCTTTTGGAGGCCATCCATGGACTTGGACTGCTTGCTCGTTCCTGGATGCTTCCCTAAGCATTGGCTCAATGCATGGTGTTCGGATCTCAAGGGACAGCTAGCCAGCTCTCCTTAACAAAGTAGGGGAATCTTGAAAATTCAGGCTTGCTGAGCTGTTGGAGCGACACTAGAAGATTAACAAAGTGTAGGTCAGCGGATAATGACAACCAGAGACGGCGCACGAGCTGTGGTTAACTGGTTACCATTCCCGGGCTGTTGATCCAGCAGACAAAACCGCTGCACGAGCGCGCGGGAGGAAGGTTCTGTCCTCTCATGGTCAGTGCAGGACGTAGCTGCTGGATCGGATTGCTACCTGACAAACACAGCCTGTGTCGTTCGTGCGGCGGCAGCGCGAGAATAATCTTGTCAAAATCTAACTCAACGAGCGGCGCCCCGGTGTTGCCGCCCGTGTGTTCAGCTGCATCACGACCGGGCCGGATAGCTACTGCAACAGCTGGGAGCATCTTCAGAGATGGAGAGCGTACCGTCCGTCCTGTGATGCAGCCTTCACCACATCCTCCTCCTGCTGCTGTTATGTGTAGCATTTGCGGATGGTGTTGGTTCCACGGGAGCTTTGGGGGAAGTCAATGCGTAAATTTATCTTATTTTTATGCTTGAGCTCGTCCACGAAGGACAGACGAACCCACTGCTCATCGGTGAGAGTTTCGATTAGGACGGAATGAGATGGGTCTGGGTCCTGACATAGTGACCCTTGAGGGGAGGTTCTTCACGGAACTTGTTTGATGTTCATCCATATCCGGCCGTTTTGCACGCATTGCACATGACGGATCGGGTTGGATGGATCGATGTTGGTGCCCAAGATTATATCCTCTTATGTAAAGAATCCCATATACAAGTGAAGTGCGGCTGCTGCTCCTTTTTTGGGTGAGAAATTAGTATGGAGTATAAACTTTCACTCTAGATTATGCTGAATTGCAGGATTTTGATGTAGTTAGTTGGCCTTTCAATGGATATCATTGTTCAATAGTTTGTTTGTTAGGCAAAGTAGCAACATTCAAGCTACCTCGCAGACTCCCAAATCTATCGAACGGAGCTGATGATGCTTATCTCCATTCTCCCAAGTCATTTCGCATTTTATTTTGATAAACAATCAACCACCGTACTGATCTTGATTGGCCGGGGAAAAAAACACAAGTTGTGCATGTAAAAATCTTGAGCAATCATAACTATTCCCTCTATTTTTATATTATAGGTAATTTTGATTTTTTAAGCACAATTTTATTAAGATTATCCTATCTTATTTACAACACCAAAATAGTTCTATTTAATCCAACATTAAATGTATTCGGATAATATATTTGTTTTGTGCTAACAAAATGTCATGCTGTGCTGTAAATTTTGCCAAACATAAAAAAAATAACTTTGAAAAAAGTCAAAATGACTTCTATTGTGAAAAAGGGGCAAAATACAAATAAATCACGTCGTCCTTTTTTGTTGTAATACGTACCTCCTAAACGGTCGCGAAGTTTGTCAACCGTGGGAGAGTGCCTTCTGTCTCCATTTTTGCAATCTTTGCGTTCATTCATTTTGAAAGGACCAAAATGTATGATAAGACTATGAGAAAATGTAAAATGGATGACTAAAATTTTTGGACGTTGCCTGAGGACACCGGAGGTTGAAGACGACTTTGCGATTGGGGAATTTTGGACAAATGACTATCGATACCTAAACAGATCCCAAAAATTATAATATAAAGTCAGGCACCATTTCATTTTCCCAAGATATTTTTTGACAAGATCTTTGGAGGAGTTATTCTACAATTTAGATGTATTGCGTCGAATTTTATCAAACTCTACTTAATTTTGAGCCCCACAACTCTGCTACTCTTCCTTGGGAAGAAAAAGGTGGCGTAATTGCTTCGCATGTTGTCGGTTGGAACGTTGTTGTATAATAAGCGACAACATTTATAGCTCGTGGAAAGAAGAATATGTAGTCAGCTTATGTATTTAAATAGAATTTAGGAGATCCCGTCGACGTAGTCGATATAAGATACCCCAAATATGAATATATGATCGACATGAATATCAAAATATCCAAAGGCATAAAAAATGTATTAAGTGATATGGAATGATACGGGCGAGTCCACGAGGAAGTGAAAAACCAAGCAGTAGGAAAATATTTCCTTTCCAGATCATGAGTTATGTTTGGATACATTATGATCTAGCGGTATAAATAGGGTTAAAGTAACAAGTCACAAGAAGCGCGAGCCAAAGACTTGGCAAGGGAGCAATTTCGACTTGTACACAACCCACAAGTAAAGAATGGGTCCTTTTAATTGCAAGTATGTCAAAAGACACCTAGGAAATCGTTGGATTAAATTGAAACACGAGAGAATATATCCACTGTACACTAGCCGTCGACAACACGTCATATATGCCACATAAGCCACCATACAAACCAAACGACACCACAATTCTAGTCGTCTAGCTAATTCAGTCCCACTGCTTTACTCTGTAGTTGTCGACACGGCACATATATATCATGAGAAAACGGCTACAAACTATTACTTTTGTCGGAGGTCTAAATGTGTATAAACATTGTTTTCCTTTTTTTTTTATCATGCTATTCGACGGCATACTGCAGGAGAAAGAATGCGATAAATTTGGTATTTCCTGTGGTGTTGTGACCAAAGAGATAGATTGGCACCTGAATTGTCGTAAATTTTAGTGCACCCAACTTCAGAGCATATGAAACATTTCAATATCATTAACCTTCTTTAGAAAAATCATAACTAGTAGTATCACTGACGTTTTTCCCGTCGATGAAGTATTTACTCTTGATCACTCTCACTCCCTATATATATACACCACTTTATCATTACACCATTTCTCCTCTGTCCTCACACCAAAGTTGAACAGGTTGACGTGGCAGGATCAAACAAAGCCGGAAGCAAGTATTTCCTCCCACGGGCTCCATTGGCGTTGTAGCTCGCCCCGGTCACGGGGTCCACCGCCAGGTTCCCAGCGTAGCCGGGATACGCACCACTGCCGTACACCCCCGTACACGCCGTCGCGGCCTCCAGCGGCGCCTCCTTGGGACCCTGGTAAAACCCGTCGCCGAACGGGTTGGTCACGACGCCGGCGACCATGCTGGCGATGTTCATCACCATCCCGTCCATCCCGACGTCGCCACTGGGCGGCACGAGCGCCGGCGTCTGGGGCCCGTACACCGGCTGGTGGAACGGCCACGCGCACTGGCCGGGGCACTGCGTGGCGGAGTTGCCGACCCAGACGTAGGCAGTTCGGGATTTCGGGTTCGACGCGTGCGTGCCGCACCGGCTCATGCAGAATCCCTCCACGGCCACGTCCTGCGCGGTGAGCACCAGCGTGATCCCACCCTTCTTGGGCTTAGCCCTCGCCGCCATCGCCGGGAGTTGGGACAGTTTCAGGCTCTTCCCGAGCGAGCACCTGTCGTCGGAGAGTTGGCCGGCGAGTCTAACCTGCGCGGTGATTTTCGCGGCGCCGTTGCCGTGCACCGCCGCCTTGGACAGGTAGAGCTGGTTGATGGTGTTCCACCACTGCGACACGGACGGCGTCGGCGCCGGCGAGGCGACGGTGAGGGACAGGAGGAAGTCGGAGACGACGGCCTTCTGCGCCAGCGTGAATTGGCCGTACCAGACGACCGACACGGGGATGTCGCCCTGCAACACGGTGCCGTTGTGGTACGTGAGGAGCTCGCTCGGCTGTGGCTTGTACAGCTCCATGAGCCTCCTTGCTCCCACGGCGTGATGTGCCGAGCACAGCAGCAGCACTGAAACCAGCACGGTTGCAGCGTGGCTCATACGAGAGTCGGTGCAAAGCCTCCGATCTGATGCCATGGTCTCGAAGTGCACAATTGTGCAAACTTGAAAATGTTGTGTACTGTATGTAGTATACCAAAAGTACGTGTGTGTTTGTGTGGTTTCTGAATGCCTACGGGTCTGGGTATTTATAGGTGCGATTCCTGCGTGCCAATGTGCCGTGGTTGCGGTATCGTGCACACCTCCTTGCCAATTTGGCCCTTGGGCTGGGTGCGACGTGTGCTTCTGTTGTTACTTTCCTCCTGGTGGCCATCATGAGTTGACTCGGTGGGAGGCAGCTGGATGTTGTTTGGATCGAGGGTGACGCGGATTGCTTTGTCGTTTCCACGCGCACCAGCCATCCACGGCGGCACGGCCACCATCCATGCAGCATGGGCCACGCATTGCACGCCACGCCTCGTAGCATCGCAGAACTAACTTGGCGGGTCTGCTCTGAACGTGACCAGGTTAACTAAACTGGTGTGTGTGGAACTGATTTTAATCAAATTTTCAGGGCAAAAGAAGAGTGCTCCCTCGAGTAGCATCGTGACTTGTTTACTGGATATGGACGGCAAATGTCTTGAGTTCCCGGGATTCAAGCATGCTTTCCGGAGGAGTAACTCATATGCTCCAACCTCCAGGTCTGGAGCAGCAATTATCACCAGGTTTTAACATCAAAATTGAGATATATAGAAAGTTACTTGAAGCGAGCATAAGACTATCTTTTCAAGAGTAGACCAGCACGTATGATGTATGCGCCCCCTGGCTCCGTCAAATTTGGCACATTCTCATCCGTGGTGTATCCTGTGTGCTGCATCAATATGTGTGATGTGTTGAGCATGGAGACCTGGAGAATTACTCCGTATATCGGATTCACAGCCTTGTGCTTGATTACGCAAATAACAACTTGTTCCTCAGAATTGTTGACACTGACCATCTGTTAGCAATATCTGCAACACAAGTTCTCATGCAGCAGTGGTAACACACGATCCAAAGCCCATGGAATGCGGCATCTCCATGCTTATCTGGTTCCTTGTCAAGAGAACAACCTATACAAGAATACAACACTAGCTAGTACTCTAGTGCTGGTGCTTACAATCAGCAGCAAATAATATGTTAATCAGAATTTGGTATCCTCCATCAGTCATATCCGCTGAGTAATTAAACAATTTCAGGACAATGTCAGCCGTGTGGAGGTTCAAGAGTGCCCCATCCGATAAGTTCGTCATCAGGAGAATTAACGAGGGGGTAGAGGACAAGAGAGACACGCGAGAGACACGGCGCAGCCAGTTTGATGACGAGCCCGACGTCCTACGAGATGACAGCTAGAGCATCCAATCCCTGTCCTAGAACACTGTAGCACAGTTAAACCAGCTGCCGTATGCGTACCCTGGTAGCCCTGCTCGTATATCATACTGTTCCTCTTTATAATAAGCGTCAATACGCGTATTATTAAATTGATCGTGTTGGCGACTTGTTTACGTCTACTCCAGTATACACGATATCCTGATAATACCAAGAAGCGAGTAGTCCAACTGACATTGGTAGCTGGTATGGCCTGACTGCACACGTGGCAGTAGTATGGTCATGTTTAGTTTCAAAAATTTTTGGGACACGAACGAAAAATCTATTTTCACGGTAAGCCTGAAAACCACGAGACATTTTTTGTCTAGTTAATTCGTCATTAGCACATGTGTATTACTGTAGCACTTATGACTAATTATGACGTAATTAGTCTTAAAAGATTCGTCTCGTTGTTTACAACCCAACTGTGTAATTAGTTTTATTTTTTATCTATATTTAATGCTCCATGAGTTTAAAATTTTGATGTGATGTTTTTAGGGAAAACTTTTTTTTTTAGAAGTAAACGGGGCGTAAATCCTGCCTGGTTTCTGAAGAACATTTTGCACTGGATGCTGCATCTCCAGGTCACACACCATTCAAGTTGGAGCTGTGGCAAGTGAGTACGATAAGAACTGTTGCAAGACTGTTTCCCGAACTGCAAATGATAATGCGTAATCATTGTGTTTGGTAAGCAAACAAAATCTAGGGGTCAAGATAAAGTCGAATCATAATCTAATCTAAAAGAAGATAAAGCCGAATTAAGAAATCATCAGTAGTACTAAACAGAGTGGGAGTAACTCTTGTAAGAAACAGTACTTGAGTAGTGTTAACTAACCTCTGCTGCCACTGTGCTGTACTAAAGAGTAATGGTTACAACATCGTTGTCAATGTGATTAATGTATAGACGTCAATGTGACAGTCTTAATCCAATTAATGTAACCTCTGCCACAGAAGGAATACGAGGCTAACAGTAGAAGGAATACGGAGTACTTGACATACATACTTGAAGCCTGTAACATACCAGGGCCCGAAGGACTCATAGCTAAAAGCCGGATAACGTTAGAAAACCGGGAAACCACCACAGTACCACACAACTACAAGGCCGTGTGGCAAGATCGCCGACGGCACACAATCGTCAATGTGCAGTCGTAACTGCAACAGTTAAAAGGGCGCCAGAACATAACTTCTGTGCAAGCTAGGAGGAGGTCATCACTGGAGATTTGTTTCACTATTCAGTGCACGCTTCAGCCAGCAAATGCCAGCTGCCTTTGCTAAGCTGCTGCTACTAGTAGTGTTCCATTTGGGCTCCGGCGAGCTGGGCAAGAGCTGGCCTGCACGGAAGTGGACCAAACCGCGCCGCTCCCCGTGGTCCACCGAGACGAGAGAGAGAGACGCGCCAATGCCCTCGGACGTTACCAACAAAAGGGCAACGCGTTGTCGATCGGGCGGGCAGGCAGGCGCGATTGAATGAATGCGCGAACCGTTCGAAATTGCAGCACTGCACGTAGCCCCGTACTCCTACGTACTACTCCGCCGCAGCGCTTGCTGCCTGATCTGCCACCCCGCGGCGGGCTGGCGGCCCGACGCGACGAGCAGTGGGATACGGAGCTCAGGATCACGAGTGCGCCGTGATGCGTTACATGAAGTAGGGCCAGCTAAGCCCCATGACGCGTATAAGGGTAGCAGCCGATTCAACACCAGCTGGCGTTGTGGGGTATGGCCGCGGCGTACGCGTACGCGTGCAGATCTCTAGGCCAGCCAGCCGGGGGAGCCCATCGGAATATCGGATAACGTTGGGTGGCGTAGCGTACGTACGCGATCGCTACGGCGATTTTGGGGCGAACCCAACGTGCGGAGCTGTGGATGATTGTGGGTTGTGACTCGTGGGCCCTGTACTTCGGTTGGGCTTTGGCTGCTAGCACCGTACGTCCGAGTCACCGATGGGCCGGCCATCGTTTCCCACCAGAATACGACGACAATACGAGCGCTTTCTCTCGTATGTGAGTCACCTGCCTGTGGCCAGCCGGCCACCACTTTCTTCCCCACGTGACCACGTCGAGTTGATAATTTTGTCGCTTGATTTCATCAACGCTAACTCACGTGACCGAATGGAACAACCGTCAATCTCACTGCATTTTTTACTGTTATCGCCGTGTTCGTCCTCAGTTTCCCCACATTGTCCCCATCGCACGCGCGATTACCATGCCCAGCAGCGGAGCACCAGCCTGGCTTTTGTAAGCTCTAATACACGCTGTTTATAAAGGATAACCTAACCCTGGTGCCACCGGCAAGTGTATGACAGGTGAGTCGTGCGCCAACAGTACAACCAAACCTACCCGTACGTCGTAACTACGGCAATGCGGTACATCAAAGCTGTAGCGATACACCCCAACGTTCGAAACTCGAATCGCGTGGCCCACCACGCTACATGCCATCCCAACGTTCGTGTTCCCCTTCTCCCTCTCTCCCTCTGCAAGCTGCTTCAATCCCTCCTCGAGAAGCCCACCTGCTTTTACCCACTCCCGCAGTGCCCACTTTACCCATTCCGCCCGCAATCCCCAAACTGCCCATGCCATTACTCCATAACGAGCAGCGCAAATGCTCAATCCCGCGTGACCGCTTGAGAGGTAAAATGGTCAGATGCCTGCTCAGCAACAGCTGGGTGAGAGCCAGGCCACGCAAATCCAGCTGTCCAGTGACCGTTCGGGCAGCGCAGCCAAGGACGCACCTTTATTTTTGGCTCAGAAAGCTGCGGCTCTCTCGATCATACGTCACGCGGAAAATTAACCATCCCCATCCACTCCACACTCCACTCCAATCGCCTACTCTTCCTCCACTATAAAAGCCACTCCCTGCTCGATCTGCTTCCCCACCACCCATCGTCCCCAAAGTTCACAGCCCAAAACCCACCGAGATCCTCCCCTCTCGATCCATCGATCGTCAATGGCGGCATCCTCAGCAGCTATGGCGGCGGCGTGCCTCCTCGCGTGCGCGGTCCTGTTCCAGACGTGCGACGCGTCGAGGAAGCTCACGGCGCTGGTCCAGGACCAGCCAATCACCATGACGTACCACAAGGGCGCCCTCCTCTCCGGCCGCATCGCCGTCAACCTCATCTGGTACGGCAACTTCTCCGCCCCGCAGCGCGCGGTCATCACCGACTTCCTCTCCTCGCTGTCGTCCGCCGCGCCGCAGCCGGAGCCGTCGGTGTCCACCTGGTTCAAAACGGCGCAGAAGTACTACGCCAACTCAAAGGCCCGGTTCCCGACTCTCGCCATCGGCAACCACGTCATCGATCAGTCATACTCCCTCGGCAAGAGTCTCAAGGAGAAGGACCTCGTCAGTCTCGCCGCGCGCGGGTCACCGAGCCGCGCCATCAACGTGGTGCTCACGGCCGACGACGTCGCCGTCGACGGATTCTGCATGAGCCGGTGCGGCACACACGGCGCGTCGAGGCGGTCACGCGCCGGGCGGTTCGCGTACGTGTGGGTCGGTAACCCGGCGAGCCAGTGCCCGGGTCAGTGCGCGTGGCCGTATCACCAGCCGGTGTACGGCCCACAGGCGGCGCCGCTCACGCCGCCCAACGGCGACGTCGGCGTGGACGGAATGGTGATCTCGCTCGCGTCGATGGTCGTCGGCACGGTCACAAACCCGTTCGGGAACGGGTTTTTCCAGGGCGACGCCGACGCGCCGCTTGAGGCGGCCACCGCGTGCGCTGGGGTGTACGGCAAGGGGGCGTACCCCGGGTACGCGGGGTCGCTGCTGGTGGACCCGGCGAGTGGGGCAAGCTACAACGCGAATGGGGCCCACGGGAGGAAATACCTGGTCCCCGCGCTCGTGGACCCTGACACGTCGGCGTGTTCCACTGTTGGGTAGATTTGTAGGGAGGGTATGTACTGTTTGTTACCACGGTGGAGAGTGTACCACGAGGCTAAAAGTTTGTACGTTTGGGTGTAGTGGTGAAATTCTTTCATTTATTCAATGAAGAAAATATTAGTTAAAGAGTACTATTTTTTTGTTCTTCGTTTTGAAGGCAAAAGCCTATTCCTTGGTGCCATTTCGCCACAACTGTCACCATAGAGTGTTTCGAGTCTTGGAGACCGACCTTGCATCCCTGTATATCCTGCTTCTTGTTGCATGGTTCGGCAAAATGGCATATGTCGTAAGCGGTACTCTAGTACTACAGAGTAGTGGTGTGAAGCCGTGAAGGAGAGACGGTCACGCTTGGAAGGGATTTGCAATGTAGTACGAATTATTCCTTACTCAGTTTGTTTATGTTTAAATAAATACTCCAGAAAAACCAATCAGTAACCGACCTTAGCTCAGTTGGTAGAGCGGAGGACTGTAGTGTGTGCAGATAATCCTTAGGTCGCTGGTTCGAATCCGGCAGGTCGGATTTTTTGTTGCTTTACTTTCCAAGACCATTACAGGTTCGGATTTTTTTTTTACTTTCCTAAATTTAACATGTCGACGTCGGAATGAATTTGCTCTTTTGTTTTCTTCTCCTGTAAAAGCTGATTCCTGTTTTGCTATCTTAGCTGGGTCATGATACGAATAGGAGAAAAGGGAACGCTCTTATTACTCGTCGCCACGGTTCACAATTTCGCGAAATTTCGGTCGAATTTCACGAAATTGACCGAAATTTCGGTGTTTCGCAAGGACTCGGAAAGTAAAAGGTACTGAAATTTCGAAACTATTCGGTGGGGTTCAAATTTGAAATAAAAAAATTCAAAAAAATCATAATAATACTATGGAATTAGTAGTATATTTTGGGAAAAAATATTCAAAAAGTATTGAATCTAGAGTAAATGTTTTAAGGAGAAAGTTAAAAACAATATGAAAATAAATAGATAAAAAATAATATGGCAAACCACATTATCCTGGACCCATCAAACATGGCAAGATTACAAGGCGACGACGTTGGTTTCTCGTCATGGATTGATGGTCATGTCCATAGAAGAACATGTCATGGCCGATCAAGGACGACAGTAGTGAGGCGGTATTAGTAATGAACTAGATGATAGATGATAGTACCATGTTGTTTTCTCAATGTGGATTCATGTTTTCTCAATGTGGATTGATGGCAGTATTAGACTTAAAAGTATGGGACTTCTATATTATGGTGATGCCGCTATAGACATTGTATTTTTTACTACGCGTTTCGACGATATATTTTGAACCTGCACTCTTATATATATTGCATATTATGTGTTTATTATTGCAAAGATGTTAACTTAATAGGAAAGTTTATGTCAATTTTTATAATTTTTTAGATGAAAACTTTGCATTTGTAGCATGCAAAAAGTACATATTTATCTCAAAACTTTTGGATGGAATTTCGTGATTTCCGGCCGGAATTTCGGTATTTCCAAGCGGATTCCATTTTTCAAGTTCGTTCTCAGAATTCCGACCTTTTCGTTCGAAATTTCGAACATTCCGACCGGATTTCGCCCCTTTTCCGAAGATTTGAATTCAAATTTTGGCCTATGGATCTTGTTCGGAAAATCTCGGATTTCGACTGGATTTCGTGAAATCCGGTGTTTCGCCAAGTAGCGAAAGAATTGCCATATTCGAAACTGCGAACCCTGCTCGTCACAGAACGCTGGACTGAGGTCTGAATACGTTTCTTGCACATTGCTTTTCTGGAACGGCCCATCTCACGCTCGCGACTCGGGCACAAGAGTCCATTTTGCACCCCTCGCTATGTTGACTTTGGTTGGCATCGCTCAACCGCGAGGCGTAACTTCGACTTGACTTTGTACTCCATCCCTCTCTCAATATAAGAAATTTTTTCTATGCATTTATATAGGAAAATTTTCTTACGTTCAGAGACGGAAGTAGTATTGAAAGTGGTTTTGGTTTATATGATGTATATGTGGCACGTTGACTTTTTTATGTGACATGGTGATTGCGTGTAATTTGCCAACGAATAAAAAAGAATATTTGGAATCCGTTAGTCAGCAACATAGAAAAACATATCTCATCCCTCTTCTCTCTTCCCCTCCTTTGGCCCTCTCTTGTAGCCTGACGAGGACACCGTCAAGCTCCTGGCGTTGCCGGTCCCTGATAGGGCACCATTAGGCTCCTTTGCACTATTGTCCTTATAAGGCTTTCCACTCATGGATCCTTCAAGACGGTGGATATACTGGCGATGACGAATTTGCACCTTGGGGCATCACTGTCGCTCACTTTAGAACCTTGGAACTTGGGAAGATAAGCATGGGACGGAGTGAAGTAAAGAGTTATGGCACAAGGCCCTTGTAGAAGGATATGGTCTCCACATACATCTATATCATCTCCATTCAGATCTCTAGGTCATCGATGTTGTCGACCTTCTCGACGAGCTTGATAGAGCTAAACTATTTAAGCACCTGCCACTCATTCGTCCTCCTGTTGGTGAATAACCAACAGACGTCATTTTTTGAGCGTGACGTTGTTATGGGAAGCAGGTCTCCACATACATCTATATCATCTCCATTCAGATCTCTAGGTCATCGATGTTGTCGACCTTCTCGACAAGCTTGATAGAGCTAAACTATTTAAGCACCTCCCATTCATTCGTCCTCCTGTTGGTGAATAACCAACAGACGTCATTTTTTGAGCGTGACGTTGTTATGGGAAGCAGGCCGAAGGATGTTGTTGGTGAGCTCAAGGAAGATGACACAGAGCGACTGAGTAAGGATGGTCACCCTCATCATCCATGAGTCATAGAGTGGTTGGTGCATCAGCTCCATGATTCACCTATAGACAGAGCCTATAAATATGACTAAGTAGAAGTGCCTCAACAGTAGGCGATGAAGAAGGTGAAGAGCCTTGTCATGCAATAAACTACGAATGAGATGATTGAGCAGCAACTTGAATCTCTTCGCCGCAGCTCTTAGCCAGCGTTGTTGGCCTCTTCTTCAGGTCCGTTGTCTTTGCAGGCCTATAGAAGTGTAGGAGAATAGTGAGAAGAGAGAGAGATTATTTTTATAAGCTTTCAAGTGAATAGTGTCAAAGTAGTTTGTATAGGTAGCCATATTAATGTGTACTTACGTTAATCGTGTATTGCGTAGACTTTCACGTATGTAGCCCATCTATTATAGCATGATATAGATTAAGCAAGGAAAAATGCACTATGCATGGAAGGTATAATCTAAATTGCATAGGCATGAGTACGTTTTATTTAGCTATGACACGACCTAACTTAGGGGTATATACAAGTGACAAACTTACAACAAGTCTAAAGACAACAATCCTCCAAAGGCATCAAGACCCTCCAGAAGCGACCCGTCAATTCCCCTACACGTCGTTGACTAACCCCACATATACAGTAGCCACACACCATATATAACATATTATAGTTGAGACTAGCCTCTATTGCGGCTCACTATACTTAGCGCCAAGCCTTATATGCTAATTGAGGCATCTGACCAACAAGAGAAGGGTTATTAACATTCTCAATGGTCTCAATATGTATAAAAACCATCTACTCTATATTTATTACGTAGTTTGAATGTCTTGGTACCAACAATACCCTGGTTATACGAATCATATAATTAAGTTGTCACTCGACATATAGCATGCATGTTTCATAGTTCTTTTAGTTCTTATGGTATAATTAGTGCCGATATGTAGGTAACACTATATCTTTTATCTGTTTTCTCAGGAAAGTTACACTTATTGCCACATTGGGCGAACATAATGTGGTGTGTAGCCGTCACATTAGCCAAAACTGATCTCAAAACCGCCGAGGGAGTCAATTTACACTAATTTATAAAGTTAGGGGTTATATCAATTTTTTTACGTTTTGGGATACTATACTACCTCTGTTCCGAAATATAGCAACCTTAGTTTGAATGGGACACGTCCTAGAACCATAAATCTAGACTTAACTCTGTCTACATTCGTAGCTCTTTTAGGACAAAGTGAGTACGAATCAAACTCAGCCCATAGGGAAAAGGACACAAAAAGATTTTATGCCTATGCCCACAAGGAGATAACAGAGTGGTAGACACTGCTTCCTGCCAAAGTGCCTGTTGTAGAACGGCTACGTCGAAGATCACACAATCACACCACAGGAAATATGATGAACACAGTAGACACAGATATAGGGGTGTTGCTCTCTCTCTCTTTATTAATCAATGATTAATGTGTACAATGAAAGCACCCATACCTCTCTATTTATAGGTAGAGGAGGCTAGAGATAAGAACCGAATTTGAATCCTAATCTATCTCTAACTAATTCGGATTGGTGCACAAGTAAAGAATTTATCTCTTCTGAGATATATTGGTAACACTCCCCCTTGGACCTATCCGCGACCAACTCATGCCTCATCAAAACTCCTACCAAAACCCAGTGGGAAAAAGGCTAGGAGAAAGAGTACATAATTGCCGCCATGTGTCACACACCGTTGCCTTGTTAAAAACCTTTGTAAGCTCCATTTAACTAAGGGAAAAAGAGTACAACATTGTGGACTCGCCGATCCACGCACTAGGCTATGTTTAGGGGATCCACTCCCCTTGAACCCTGCAAGTCTCTAAGTTTTCTCATCTCTATTTCACGAACAAACTTTCGGAAAGTACAAGCTGGGAGAGACTTAGTGAACAAATCTGCAAAGTTGTCACATGACTTGGACTGCAGGATCTTTACCTCCCCTTGCTTCTGCAGCTCGTGAGGATAGAAGAATTTTGGAGTAATATGTTTCGTCATATTGTTCTTGATATAGCCTAATTGCATCTGTGCAACACATGCTGCATTATCCTCATAGATAATGGTAGGGGTATTGGGGATACTCAAACCACATGACTGTTCGATATGGTGAGTCATCCTCCGAAGCCACGCACACTCCCGTGAGGCTTTATATAGTGCAATGATCTCCGAGTGGTTTGTAGACGTCGCTACCAAGGTCTGTTTACTAGACCGCCACGAAATGGTTGTACCACCACAGAAAAACACAAAACCAGTTTGAGAACGGGCATTATGGGGATCAGACAGATATCCTGCATCTACATAGCCCACCATGGTTAAGTCTCGTTGCCTTGGAAAGAAGAGGCTGAGATCTTGCGTTCCCTGGAGGTATCTGAGTACTATCTTAACGCCAACCCAATGTCTCCTCGTAGGAGACGCACTGTGTCTAGCTAGTAGATTTACCGCGAATGCAATATCAGGCCTGGTGCAGTTCGCAAGGTACATCAGTGCTCCTATGGCGCTTAAGTATGGGATTTCCGGTCCCAACACTTCCTCAGTCTCACTCCTAGGACGGAATGGGTCTTTGTCCCAATCAAGGGATCTCACTACCATGGGTGTTTCCAAAGGATGCGCCTTTGACATGTTGAATCTCTCAAGGACCTTTTTAGTGTAGGTCGACTGTGCACTAAAATCCCGTTAGGGAGATGCTCGACCTGTAGGCCCAAGCAAAACTTGGTTTGACTCAAGTCTTTCATCTCAAACTCCGTCTTGAGATAGGCAGTCGTCTCCTCAATGTTTTTTGTGTGGCCAATGATGTTCAAATCATCGACATAGACTGAGATGATACAGAAACCACTCTGTGACTTTCTGATGAACACGCAAGGACAGTCCTCACTATTGACGTATCCATTTCCCATAAGGAAGTCTCTCAGTCGGTTGTACCACATACGACCAGACTGTTTTAACCCATACAACGATCTCTCCAATTTCACGCTATACATGTTGCGATTTGCTTTGTCTAGGACCTTCAACCCATCAGGTACACGCATATAAATTTCCGAATCCAACGATCCGTATAGATATGCGGTCACCACATCCATCAACTGCATTTTCAATTCCATGCCAGCTGCCATAGACATCAAGTATCGGAACGTTATACCACTCATCACAGGAGAATAGGTTTCATCGTAATCGATGCCGGGTCTCTGCGTGAACCCTTGTGCTACAAGCCTCGCTTTATATCTCACCACTTCATTGTTTTCGTTCCGCTTCTGGACGAAAACCCACTTGTACCCAACAGGGCGCACAGTGGGGGGCATCAGGCTTACCGGCCCAAAGACGTGCCTCTTAGAAAGCGAGCGCAATTCCCTCTCTATCGCTTCTTTCCATTTAACCCAATCTGAGTGCTTACGGCACTCAGCCATGGACTTAGGTTCATGATCATGATCCATCATATCAGCGATCTTAGAGACAAAATTTATGTCGACATGTGTAGTCTTCCGGTCATACAATTCTCTCGAAACAACATAGTTTGTGGCAATTTCCTCGTTTATTTCCTCATCTTGGTTTCCCAAAACAGGAGAGTGTTCCGATTTGCCAGTAGGACCAGGTGCGTACGCTGATCCAATAGGGTCTACACCCTTCTGGCGTCCGTCCATTGGACGGGTCTCCTCAGAGACTACTGAATGGAAGTGTGATGCAACAGGTTCCGTATTCAGCTCTTGCGGACGTCTCCGCTTAGCCTGACTTGGATCTTCTGGGTTTCTCCCCCTCTTCCTAGGCTTAGGGGGTGGAGTAGAGTCTCCCTCCATCGGTATCTCCACTCTCTCCGGTGCATTTGCCGCAGGGATATGCGACTTCGACACTCCTCTTAAATCAGTGAAAGCGTCTGGCAGATCATTAGCTAAGTTTTGAAGGTGTATGATACGTTGAACTTCTCGTTCAATGTCTGGCGAACGCGGGTCAAGAGTATGGATACTCGACGAGTTCCATTCTATTTCACGGCATTCCTTAGAGTCGAGGTACTTTCCTCCCACTAATGCCGAAAAATGCTTTTCATTGAAGATGCAATCAGCGTTCCGAGCGGTAAACAGATTCCCAGTTTTAGGCTCCAAGTAGTAGATTATGGACGGAGACTCATAACCCACATAGACCCCCACCTTGCGGTGTGGTCCCATAGTTGTACGCTGAGGTGGTGAGATCGGTACATACACAGCACAACCAAATTTACGCAAATGGGAAACCACCGGCTCTTGACCACGTGCCAGTTGATGGGGTGAAGCAGAGTGATATGCAGACGGTCTGTATTGGATTAGCTTAGCAACATGCAACACGGCATGGCCCCAACACGTTGTGGGCAAATTGCTACCTTGTAGCAATGGTCTGGTAATTAACTTGATACTTTTTATCAACGACTCAGGAAGACCGTTCTGAGTGTGAACATGGGAAACAGAATGCTCTACATTAATGCCTAAGGCCATGCAATAGTCCTTGAATGCCTTGGATGTGAATTCACCCGCGTTATCCATCCGAATCGTTTTAATGCGGTGCTCAGGGAACTCCGCACGCAAACGAATGATCTGTGCGATGAATCGGGCAAAAGCGTGGTTCCTTGTAGACAACAAGCATACGTGGCTCCACCTTGTAGAGGCATCAATCAACACCATGAAATATCTAAATGGCCCAGACCAAGGGTTGATGGGTCCACAGATATCCCCTTGAATTCTTTCCAAGAACCTTAAGGGTTCGACCCTCAACTTTTCAAAGGATGGTCGAGTGATCAGTTTTCCCGTTGCACAAGCGGGACACACAAACTCCTTAGGGAAGTTTTTTGTGTTTATGCCATGACCTAGCGAGCTAGTGACTATTTTTCGCATCATAGTCAATCCAGGATGACCCAATCTCTCATGCCAGATCTTAAAAGACTCTGGGTTCCTAAAGATGGTCTGTCTGCATCGCAACATATTCGTTTGGGGGTTTTATTTTAGTGTAGTACAGTCCATCGGAGCTCCCTAGCATTTCCTCAAACACGGCGGTCTCATCGTCCTTAGACAATGTCATGAATAGGAATTCCTCTCCTCCTTCACTCGTTGTGGTGAGGTGGTAGCCGCAACGTCGAATATCCTCAAAAGTAAGGAGTGTGCGTTCAGCACTTGGGTATATGAATGCTTCTTGAATGAAGATCCTTGTACCCATAGGGAGGACGACAGTGGCTTGCCCTGAGCCAACTATGCGACCATTACTCCCAGCAATGGTGAGGATGCTCTCATCCCGCTTACGCAATGTCGTGAAGTACTTAGTCTCCCGTAGTATGTCAACCAAGCATGCCGCGCTGTCAACCAAGCATGTCTCGGGCTCCATTGGATCGTACTACGCTTGTTCTATATGAAAGATTTTATTGATTCAGTTCATTATCAATGAAGTGAGAAAAAAAAATAGAACAAGACAATGCCAATATAACTCAACGGGAAAACTTTATTAATGTGAAGGACTCTCCTAACACACGGACCAGGATGCATAGCATCTTTATTACATAAACGACTCATTGTTCTGGTAACAAAAAGATTACATTGACCAAATAATAATCCTAGACTTAAGACTCATGACTGATAACTTGGGAACTACTGCATGTCCCCATGTACGTCCTCCTGGTCATCACCCAAGGAGTCGTCGCCTTCCATGTCGAAGTCCCCGAGGTCTCCATAGTCGTCCTCAAGGCCATCATCATTACCTGCTGCACCTTTAGGATCAACATCCATGGCAGCACCATCAGCAGCAATAGTGTCCTTAGGAACCGTAGAAGCACCAGCAGGTTCCTTGGGAGCAGACGTCTCACCAGGTGCTGGAACCTGAACGAAGTGAGATTCTGGGCCCTGCCTCTTCTTCCAGTCCTGGTATATCTCAACGAGGTGAGGTTCAGCATGGCAGGTATGTGCCCAATGCTTCATTGAGCCATAGTGGTAGCAACCTCCACCTCCCTTCTGAGATCCTTCAGCAGCACCTGTCTGGGAACCTCCAGCAGCACCAGTCTTGGGTTTGTGACCCTTGTTGCTACGGGGTCTCCTGCCTCGATTGGCAGTCCTCTTGAACCTATTCCCATTTGGCAGTGTGCGGGGTTCCTTTCCCTTGGAAAAACCCTGTCCAGAACTCTGACCCTTCCGATGAACAACATGAGCCTCTGGAATAGGCTGTGAACCAACATGACAAGCGTTATAGTTGGACATCAGAAGTTTGTTGTGGACTTCAGCGTTAATCAACGACTGAATAAGCTTAGAGTACTTGACGTACTTAGCCTCGCTGTACTGCTCTTGCATCATGGAGTTTTTGGGGTTAAAGGTATCAAGGGTCTTCTCAATCATATCCGCGTCTGTCACCACCTGGTTACAGAAACGGAGACGACTGACGATGCGGTGCACGACGCTGTTGTAGCTCTTCACAGACTTGAAATCACAGAACCGAAGTTGAGCCCACTCGGCTCTAGCCTTCGGGAGAATAGAAGCGTTCCTTCAGGGCCTCCCACAGCAGGAGAGGTTCACGCAAGTCAAGGTACTCCTCCTTGAGGTCCTCGTGAATGTGTTTCCTGATGAACGCTAGAGCCTTCGCCCGCTTCGCAACCGGAAGCGCGGCTACGTTTGGCGCCTGTCGACGAATGGCCTCAGAGAGCTCCATCGCCGACAAGTGGATTTCACAGTCCATGGCCCAAGTCTGGTAGTTCCCCCCGTTAACGGGAAGGATGGGGAACTCCTTTTTGTTGTAGTCAGCGTCAGCCATGGTCTGTAGTCATGCAAAAAACCAACGCCGGGTTAATTTGCAAATTCACAGAACAATGTAACATAGTTGTATGTAATTACTGGTATTTTCCCGGAATTTATCGTGCATTTATTAATTTTCTGTGTTTTTATTGGCCTTATGGCATTAAATTAATAATTTTATGCCCACAGAAAAAAAACACATGCAAGAAAAATAAACCCAAATAATGCTTCCAAGGGAGGGGGCACTATTCTAAGTGATTAAACATTTTTATGGAAGCATATAACCTATAATATCATCTAGATTATTTACTTAAAGTTGCATCAAAGTTAATAGCAAATTAATGCTAAACAAACACCATTACATGGTTATTTAACGAATCCAGGGACTCACGTGCAAAAATTCAACTAAAACAGGGCTAAACGGCAAGATTACAGCCACGTAGATTCCTTGAGTCAGCCCAGTCGGTAGAGCTGCTGATAACGTGTTGTAGAACGGCTACATCGAAGATTACACAATCACACCACAGGAAATATGATGAACACAGTAGACACAGATATATGGGTATTGCTCTCTCTCTTTATTAATCAATGATCAATGTGTACAATGAAAACATCCCTGCCTCTCTATTTATAGGTAGAGGAGGCTAGAGATAAGAACCGAATTTCAATCCTAATCTATCTCTAACTAATTCGGATTGGTCCACGAGTAAAGAATTTATCTCTTCCGAGATATATTCGTAACAGTGCCAACTCCAAATTTAAGCCCACAACAAAAGGCCCATGATACACACACATGCGCAGCTCAAGCCTAAAGCCCGCATCGTCGGCAGCCTCGACGGCTCAACCCTCAAATGGATCCGCGGCACCGCGGCAGCCTGCAGGAGGAAGACGACGGTAATCGACAAACCAGAGCGGAACATGACATGCTGCTCACGCTCGCACCGTTGCACGACCCGTCCGCCAGTCAACCACCGCCTTCCTCCGGCGATTCCATCTTTGCGCCGGCAGGTAATCCGGTAAGGCGGTAATCCCCTTCCTCCACTGTACCATTGCGTTGCCTGAAGCAAAATTTCAACTTTATAAACTGGAATCGGGCTTTGTTTGTTTGTTCTGTTTGCTCTCGTGGATAATAGGGTCTGCTAATCTTGCCAGCTATGTCCAGATTTTGCATCCGTTTATTCTTGCGACAAAGTTTTGGCAAGGTTATGGCCGGTTAGGCGGTCACACTACTCACAATATTACACCGGCTTTCATTTACAGGGCCAAACATTTATCAGCTTTGGGCCCCGTTCGTTTCAACCAGGGATTTTTTTCCTCGTTTTTCGTTAGCACGTTTCTAAAATAATTATGCGTGTGTTTTTTGCAAACAAAATTTATATAAAAGTTCCTTTAAAAATTCATACGAAATAATCCACTTTCATAATCTGTTTAGAACGAGCCCGGTGTGCAATTTTGTTCCCCGAGCCATGTGCAACAACATCGTTGGTTGTACAAATGCCAGGACAGTTCTTGTACCAATGAACACACAAAACCACAGCCCACGTACGTTGCATCTGGAGTATATTGTCCTTCTGCTTCGCTCTTCCTTCAGAGTTGTAGTACTAGTACTGCATGGCAAATGAATGCGCCCCAGAAAAAGCAATTTCGCCATTGATTAGCACTCTGTTCCATTTCACAAGGACAATGGATGCAGTGTTCATAAGATCTGGCCTTAGTAATGTTCAGCTCCAGACCGAACGGTCTAATCTCCAGGTTCTTCAGCAAAATCCATTCCTGAATCGAGTTGTGCTGTGCAGTGAATACTAGCCGCTCAATTCCAGCAGAAAGATTGCTATGTACTAGGCAGTAGCGATGGATTACTCCCGTGTGTTGTGTGTTGATCGATTCTGATTCAGAATTTCAGATAAATGTGTGTTGGCCTTTTATGTTGGTTTCATTTACACTGATGTATAATCAGTATATGCCGCTACAGTTCTGCATGCATGCAGCTTTGGTCTCGTCTTAATCTTGCTTTCACTGCTCGGGTAGTTAGGCATCATCTATCATGCTTGTCTCCTCAGGCACCACCAGGACATCTATAAAATGACATGATTGCGTTAACAGAATATTGGAGTCAAAAGAATGCTGCATTTGCTTCAGGCTAAAATTTACCGGGACAGCTAAAATTAACCTTGACTTAACACATATTATTGATAGTAAACACCACAAATCAACCTAGGTTTTCCGTAGTAAAAAAGGGGGCGGCATTTAGCTAGATTATTTTACCAGGCCACCATTTTGAGAGCCATCACATTTTTAGGATAAGGGATCCTAATTAAAAGGCTTTAAGTATTCTTTTTTTTTAGCATAAAAGGCTTTAAGTATTCTCTAACTGATCTGTGCACAACCTAGGAGTGTTTGGTTGGTTAGACATCAGTATGTGGTATGAGCTGTAATTACCATGCCGGCTAACAGTGTATCTCTTCGGAATCAATTTTATTACAAGGGTGCGAGAGACACGGCGAAAAGTAAACAGATAAGGACAAATAGCCAAAGAAATCAGATTAATTTTAATCACATGCTTTTTCTAGGTTATGGTCCTTATAGACCCTACTTGCGCTCATCTTTCTGAATATTTTACTGAGGCCTGTTACTTTGCATAACAACAGCACTTTTGTCGACTGAAAAAGTCATGCAATGCTGTCTGTGAATGTGATCACCCGGTCACTCGTTATGCCTCATGGCAGTCAGGCAATTTTGTTCAGGCCCAGTTTAGTTTCCCAAATTTTTTTCCCAAAAACATCACATCAAATCTTTAGACTCATATATGAAGCATTAAATATAGATAAAAAGTAAAATTAATTGTACAGTTGGGTTGTAAACGACGAGACAAATCTTTGAAGACTAATTATACCATGATTAGTCATAAGTGTTACAATAACCCATATGTGTTAATGACGGATTAATTAGGCTCATAAGATTCGTCTTGTGGTTTTCGAGCTAGCCGTGAAATTAGTTTTTTCATTCGTATCAAAAACCCCTTCTAATATCTGATCAAACGTCTGATGTGACACTTTTTTGGAACTAAACGTGGCCCTTATTCATGTGGTTGGTGATTTCATTCACCAATTTGCAGGCCCAAGCTTTCTCTATCTGCATGCAGTACTGCCATGCCTCACGGTTGCAGTGTGATCGCACAGTGTCAAAGCCTGCTTAATAGAACACCGTTGTCTCATTTGGAAACAAGATGGCAGCCGCAGCCGGATTCCTTTTGCATGTGAGCTAACATTGCGATCGCTTAGGGGATTTGGTCACTGTATGGGCCCAAGACCCGAATGGTAGCTATATTAAAAGATCATTGCCCCATCGTGTACACCTCTACCTGTTATCGTGTACACCTCTCCCTGTTCCTACTTCCTCCTGTTCTTTCCCTTTCCCCTGCAGCGTTTTCAGTGGTAGGTGAAACTGTCAAAGCAACAGGGCAGTAGCTAGCTTCATACGGCCAGAGTTTCATACAGGCTTGCAAACCGGTCTTGTGAATTGTGATGACACCATGACGATTGTGATCAGTTTTAAGTTTGAGATTAGTAAACCAGAGTTTGTGAATTGTGAACACCATGACAGATTGACAGTTTTAGGTTTGAGATTTTGGAAACCAGTAGAAGCAGAGTTTGAGCTTGTGGAAACCAGAAGAAACTGGACGGGCTAGTGTGGAAGTGTGACACACTCACACACAGCCTCAGCCCTCAGACGACGCAGAGATGCAGTGTAGTGAAGCTTGAAGCTTGTGGACCTGCTCGGTTGGCCAGTAGTTGAATGCACATTTATTCTCCTCGCCACTGCAGAAGCATTTAGCAAGTGTCCCAATCTTGGATTCAAGCTGCAGCGAGCGTAGGAGGGGTCTGCACCATCGACACGCCCACTGACCACTGTTGCCGATGCCAAACCATAAATGAAAATGGTTAAAGGCAGCAGCAGCATCTCGCCACGGACGCGTACGTGCATACGCACACGCCTAGCTTTAGCTCGCCTGTGTTATCTTCTCGCAGGTTGCAGAGTAGCTACATGCATGCTAGTGCTTGCAGCGAAGAAGGTAAAACAGTAACAAAATCGCCCAGGTTCCCAGCCGTGGCCAAGGACACAGGTTGCTGCACGTACAGTTACAGCTGTTCAAGTTTCTTTTTCTTTTTTCTTTCGAGAATACGCAGGACGACTGCGTATCTCTGTACTAAGTACGAAGGCGTTTCCGTGTTTCAGAATTTCAGTTGTTCCAGGTGACCATGCAATCATGCACTGATGCACATGCAGCTTTCTTTTAAGGTGAGTAAGAACTGAGTACTACTGAAAGCATCGGCGATGAGATTATCGCTGATTTTATCCTTCACTTGATGCTGCCAAAGCAATCGATGTGTTGATAAGGAAAATCAAGCAGTAGCCGAATATGGCTGATTGTATGCAGTGTTTGCCTGAAAAGTTACAGCTTCGTTACGATTGAGAGGACAATAATGACACAGATCCCAGTCTATAGTGGCGATCTGCTTACACAAGTACGTAGCATGCTTGTGCGTGCACGCTAAACCGATTCAATTATTGCGTGGTTGTCAAAAAAAATTTGGCCAGTAAGCGCCAGATGGATGCATCAAGCATAGCAAACGCTGCACTTCCATGTGGAACTAGAGGGAGTAGAGCTGAGAGCCTGAAAGATTTCAGAGAGATCAGGTAGAGCGAAAGAGAGGGATCAGGTAGAGCGAACTATTTCGTCTTTCTTGAGGACCCCCATGCATTCGGATGGCTCCAAATTTGCAATTCCTTTTCGTTGCGGTCAATTCGGAGCAAGCCTATGCAGAGAGTATCGCCATCCTACGGTGGGCTTAGTGAGAGCATATTAATAGTACTTGTTTTCAATAGGAAGGACAATGATTACCACCTGCTATATACCCTGCTCTCGACCACTGACGACGACATTTCCTTTGGAAATGAAAATAGAACATGAAACTCTATCATGTTTCTTTACGTGAGGTGTTATACTCGCTATTTATTTTGGATTGTTTGGTTCACACCTTCATTTTGTCTTATCATGTCACAACTCAAGTTAGACAAATTTGACCAAGTTATATGTGTATTTGGTTGGTACATCATATTTGACAAAGATTTCATCATCATATTCTAGACCCCATGTGTTATTGAGACATAAAAGTATGGCATGGTGGTAATTTTTTTGGCTAAGGTGCAACCTTGATTTTGCTAGCCATATGTTAAGCAAGGCCGCATTTAGATCCCGAAATTTTTTGGTTAAAAATATCACATCAATGTTTGGACACTATTTAACGTATTAAACATAGACTAATAACAAACAAATTACATATTCCGACTGTACACTCCGAGATGAATCTTTTGAACCTAATTAATCCATCATTAGTACATATTGGTTATTGTAGCACTTATGGCTAATAGGCTCAAAAGATTCATCTCGCAATCTACAATCGGAATATGTAATTTGTTTTATTATTAGTCTACGTTTAATACGTCAAATATGAGTCCAAACATTGATGTGACATTTTTGACCCAAAAATTTTAGATCTAAACGCAGCCCAAGTTAGCTAAAAATATATGGCAAGGTGTGGCATTTTAAGTATGTAATCCAAACAGCCCCTTTAAACTATGATGATATGGAGGTTAAACCAGAGTTTAAACAACTTTTTAAAGTCTACCTAGATGTGTGTAGAAACAATTCATAAATTAGAATTTAGAGCTGTGGTAGTTGGGCTAATTGGGTTTTTTAAGATAGGAAAAGTATGAAATACACACCTAAATTATTGATGGTGTTCGAACTATCCCCTAAACATAATACTAGACATCTACACCCTATACTTTTAATATTCGGGCCAAATGGTGAATAAAGAGAAATCCGCTGTTATGTTTGGTCCGAACACAGCACAGGCGAAGCGAAGAGAGGTGATGCATTCCCTGGTTATCCAACAGGAAACAATGAATGAACGCTACCTCGGCTTGCCAGTTTTTGTCGGAAGATCAGAGTCTAAGGTGTTTGCATACCTGAAGGAGAGGATCTGGCAAAGAATTTAGGGGTGGAAGGAGAAGATGCTCTCGAGAGCTGGAAAGGAGGTCCTCATCAAAGCTGTGGTGCAAGCTATTCCCACGTTCGCGATGGGCTGCTTTAATCTGACAAAGGAGGTATGCGAACAAATTAGCAAAATGATAGCGAGGTATTGGTGGAGTTGCCAGGACAAAGATAATAAGATCCATTGGATAAGTTAGGAGAAGGCGAGGGGAGGTCTGGGGTACAGGAATATCCACTCTTTTAATCTTGCAATGCTTGCGAAGCAAGGATGGAGGTTGATTTAGAATGCAGATTCCCTGTGCGCAAAAATACTGAAGGCAAAGTATTTCCCCAAGGAGATATTTTTAATCCGAAGAGGATAGGCAATGCATCGTACACCTGGCGTAGCATTCTTAAGGGAGTGGAGGTTTTGAAACATGTATTGGTTTGGCGGTGGGAAATGGGAGTCACATACACATGTGGAAGGACCCATGGATACCAAGGAATGAAACAAGGAAGCCGATTACCCCTAGGGGAGCGACTATCCTGACGAGAATGGAGGAGCTGATTGATCCTCATACTGGCACTTGGGATGATGAACTTCTGCGACTGATTTTCTAGGAGGAGGATGTAGCAGTTATATCATCCATCCCCACGCACATAGAGATGGATGATGTATTGATGTGGCACTATGACAATAAAGGAATCTTTTAAGTTAAATCGGCATATAAAGTGCTACGGCAAGTGGAAAGGCGGAAGAGCTCACGGGGGGATGCCTCACCATCAACAACAACACAAGATGATGATTTCTGGAAGAAGTTGTAGAAGATGGAAGCACCAGCTAAAACACGACACTTCCTATGGAGATTGTGTCATAACAGCATTGCGGTGAGGATAAATTTGAAAAGGAGAGGTATGGACCTCGACACTCGTTGTGTGATGTGTTAGCGCTACGATGAGGATGCTGGACACCTGTTTTTTAAGTGCAAACAAGTGAATAATATTTGGCGAGACCTACAAATGGAAGGGGTTAGAGAGGTGCTAGCAGGAGTGCAATCGGGAAGGGAGGTGATGGAGTATGTTTGGTCTCAGAAGAAGGACATGCAAATGATGAGCAAATGTCGATATGATGACAGGAAAGAAACATGGTCAGGGAGGGGGGGAAGAGAAGAAGTGCTGAAGATCTCGCATGCATAGTGAAGGCCCAAACAACAGAGCTCCAACACATGATACGACGGAGGTGTTACTAAGGAAAGGAGGAGGCAGTGGATGAAACCGGCACCCGATTTCCTCAAAATACCGATGGTGCTTTTGATCCAAACAAGAAGAAAGGCGCATGGGGTTTCATAATCAGATATCACGAGGGATTAGAAGTTCTCGTGAGAGCCAAGAGAAAAAAGTAATCTTCTGGATGCTTTCCATGCCGAGGTTTTGGCCCGCGGGGAGGGTGTGAAGGCCGCTGCTGAAATAGGATTGACCAAAATCGTGGTTGAAACGGATGCGTCTCTGCTGAAGATGGCGATTGAAGGAGACGGATTCAGATTGTCAGCCATGGGAGGCATGATCCTGGAAATACAAGAACTTGTTTCTTTAAGTTTTAGTAGCTTTAGTCTTGCTCATTGCCCTAGAGATTGTAATAAAGTAGCGCATGCAATGGCAGCGCTAGGATGTAATAGTGATCTCCACGCCGTTCTTTCCTGGAACAGAGTACCCATGGGTACGGAGATGCTGGTTGCTAGCGATTTGGCTGGCACTTTAGATTAATGGAAGTTTCATCCCAGTTCAAAAAAAAGACAGAAGTGCCTCTCCAACACTGTTTTGGGCATATTTGATCCACATGGCAATAGCGGGTCGATATGTCACTCTCTTTTCCCTCTCCTATCTCTCACGGTGAAATGACAGGACAAATTAGAGGACCTCTCCTCGAGGAGGTCTAGTCGGCGGTGGAGGCATATTTCCATCGCATCCCCATCCTCAATAGCAGTAACAGTCGATGCGCTCGTCATCGTCATTGGCAACCTCCCCTTTCCTCATGGCAACGGAGGCTAGCGTACTCTTCAGTGACCCTCTCCCTTCCCCCATGGCAGCGCATGCAAAAAAGGTGTAGCGGGGTGCGACAAGGAGCGCAGCGGCGGCACGGCAAAGAGGGCTTTTGTTGTCGGCTCT
The DNA here is from genome assembly GCA_000325765.3 of Leersia perrieri. Taxonomy (NCBI): domain Eukaryota; kingdom Viridiplantae; phylum Streptophyta; class Magnoliopsida; order Poales; family Poaceae; genus Leersia; species Leersia perrieri. The sequence goes on from CM002480.1 coordinate 23,107,305, forward strand.
GACCTCCCAACTTGCCTATGCCTTCAGATCTAGAGCTCGAGTGGTTGCTTCCTCCTTCCGTTGGGGTTGGCATTGATCTCTTTCCCACATGCGTGGTTCCGGTGAGGCTGTGATCTCCCTCTCTCCCTAGCTATTGATATCAAGCTCCCCCATTCCCATATATCCCATCGAGCTCTTCTCATCGACATCAGCTCCTCCCCACGTGCACGGCCCGTGCGAGCACCTCTCCAGCTCTCCTCCTCCGTCTCTCCTTTGGAGGTTGGCGAGCTTGCCTCCTCATTCCCCATGGAGGTCCCTCTCTTGTGCAAGGGCTCGTAGATGAGGTGGAGTCGTGGAGGTAAGCTCGTGCTGTTGGAGGGCGTTGGCGGCATCGGTGGGCAGCGGAGCTTGAGCACTCCTTGTCCTCGAAGCCAGTCATGTCTGGGTCGCCACCGTCGCACATAGGGAAAGAGTCAGACAATGGGTAAGAGGAAGAGAAAAAAGTGATCGGTGAGCTGTATCATCTTTTGGCTGATTGCGCCACCACGTATGTGCCACGTGTGTCAACTTGATCAAAAACTGCTCGCAACAATATTCGAGGGGCTATTATGTGTAGTATGAAAAAGTTGGCTGGGGGGATGTTTGGCTTTTTACTTTTTAGTTTGACTGGGTAATTCGAACTCCTTCAATAATGATTTTCCCATTTAAAATACATAAAAGATAGAGTTGGATTCTTATCCTACTCCCTCTTGAATAGAAAGGCACGTCTTATACTTGCATGACAACAAATAGCATAGGTGATAGGTGTGGTAAACTGTGCGGTGACCTGGCCAATCGAGAGTTGTGAATACCCCAATACACTCTAATATGCTGGATTGGCGTGAACGGTTCATAACCATTACCCGTAAATATAGTGTTTGATTGAACTTTCTTATCAAATTATCAAATATTGTGTCTAGGTGCCATCGTAGGGTTCGATCTTCTCTGGAATTCATTGATAATTGTTTCGATATCGATTTTATGCCAATTTACAAAATGTATATACTCCCTCCTTCCCTAAATATTTGACATAGTTGATTTTTTGACAAAAGTTTGACCACTCGTTTTATTCAAAAAATTTTGTGAAATATGTAAAAGTTATATATATGCTTAAAAGTATATTTAACGACGAATCAAATAATATAGAAAGAATTAATAATTATGTAACTTTTTTTAATAAGATGAGAGGTCAAACATGTATAAAAAAAGTCAACGGCGTCAAATATTTAGGGAAAGAGGGAGTATGTATGTATGTATATATGAAAATACAAAAATGATCATATGTGTATGTGCACCAACAATCTGCACCACTGGTATAGGATCAATTAAGATCCGACCGTTGGTGTTCAATGTAGCTTATAATGAGTAAATGAATGCTTTCGAGATTATATTTTTGAGATTATATAATCTGAACATTATATTTTTTAAAATTATAATCTAAACATTATATTTTTTTTGAATTTATAATCTGAACATTATATTTTTCAAAATTATATTTCGAAACTATACTTTTCAAAACTATATTTCGAAATTATAATCTAAATATTAACTTTTTTTATCGCCTTTTAGGTATATAAAAGATGCTTTCTCTCTAATCTACCAGGGACACGTGTCACCGCATCCATGTTGGTGCAAATGCACATATGGTCTATATATAGGAGCAGGATTTTATGACCATATGTGCATCTGCACCAACATAGACGCGGTGACACATGTCCCTGGTAGATTAGAGAGAAAGCATATTTTATGTACCTAAAACACGATAAAAAAGTTAATATTCGGATTATAATTTCGAAATATAATTTTAAAAAATATAATGTTCAGATTTTAATTTCAAAAAAATATAGTTTCGAAGAATATAATGTTCAAATGTAATGTTCAGATTATATAATCTCAAAAATATAATCCCAAAAGCATTCATTTACTCATTATAAGCTACACTTAACATCAATAGTCGAGATCTTGATCGATCCCACTTCAATGGTACAGATTGTTGGTGCACATGCCCATATGATAATTTATATATATATATATATATATATATATGACACCCAAATGGGACACCATGGTGTATGGCCTTCAAGGTTTTAAACATACAAATTTAGTTTAAATTTTTGAAATTTTAAAACTTGTAGGTATATACCTAGTCATAATAATACATTTAAAACTCATACCTAGTAATAAAACATGTCAAATTCAAATATATTTGAGTATAGTGTATCACATACCTAGGATAATTATATGTATATGCGGTACATATCTAGAATCAAAATTTCATCAAATATAACATTATCAGTTCAAATTTAATTCAAACTTGTTTGAATTAGTTAGTAAACAAGTTAATATTCATACTCAAATATTTTTGAAGTTTTTCGTATTCATTTAAACATAGTTCAAACTCATTTTGAATCTTGAAGGCCATACACCACGAAGAATAGAATAAATTTATATATATACAGGCAGGGAGGTATAAAATTAAGTCATGTACTCTTTCTCTAGTTCTTCAATGGAGAAATGATTTCTGAAAGAAGGCTATACACTAGCGAATTGATCGTGTGCATGACCAGTTGAGCACTCCGCTGGCCCGCATGCTACAAGACTACAAGCTAGTGCCCTGATGGGCTGATGGATGTGAAGCTGACATGAGCACGGTGCCACGGCCATCAATTCCATTCCAGTAGGAAAGGACTCCGTTTTTGTCCCTCGCATCGCGTCTCACCGTGCTAAATCAGCAACGTACTCGGATCAACTTGCATGCAGACACACAGACACGTACATGCAGCGATGCACGCTAGCGACTACAGGTCGATCGTCAAGGTTTGAGGAATCCAACTTTCAAGTACAGCGTTTTCTCCGCATGATTTGAAGTTAGTTCTCAGTACTCAGAGATTCACAGCTACACAACGTTGATATCGTATCAACGGCTGGGCATAAGTTTAGATTTTAGGAAGTTCATATCAGGAAATGAGGTTGACTGGAGAAATTTTGAGCCACAAGAAACATTACCAGTGTAACTATTTAATTAGATCAATTAACCCTCTAACAATACTTCTGCTAGTTCTATGGTGGAAGGCATTACTAAAGATGTTAATTACGATTGAACTGTTGCAAAATAGTGGTGATCACACAACCAACGGTTTCAGCTAGAATAGCTAAATGCTCACCAAAGTTTAACGCCATTGCTTAAAAAGGATCATCAACGCTGAGCCCTGACATGATTTTTATCAGTTATGAAATGGTAATCAAATTGATGTGGCCGTGAACGTACTACCTAATTATGACCATTCCCTGTGCTGAATCCTAATCAAATTGAATGAAACCAACGAATAGACAGAGAATGACACGGACATCACGAAATAATCATCTTCGCACATGCAGGGAGCGCCGGAGCGAGAATGTATCGTTTTTCTTATCTTATATTCTTATACTCCATATGAATAACAGTATACACGATATTTTCGAGCTAGCTAATTTAACCATGTACTACTCCTTAAATATTACTGCGCTTTTTAGCAATCCCCCTGTTTCATTTTCAATTCGCCATCCTCCATTTCAGATCTACTAGTAAACCCCCTCTTACAACTATCAGTTACTTACACCATTAGATTTTACTTGCCCTTCAAACACAAACATGGTTATAATCACCTTACCTTTTGTAATCATACATTCACAGAACTAAGGTCATGTTTAGTTCCCAAAGAATATTAGGATTAGGTGTCACGTCAATATTTAACCGGATGTCGGAATGAATTTTCGGACACGAATGAAAAAACTAATTTTACGGCTAGCCAGAAAATCACGAGACAAACTTTTGAGCCTAATTAAGTCGTCATTAGCACATGTGGCTTACTGTAGCACTCATGGCTAATCATGGCCTAATTAGGCTCAAAATATTCGTCTCGCGATTTTCATCCAAATTGTGCAATTAGTTTTTATTTTTGTCTATATTTTAATGCTTTATTTACGTGTCAAAAATTCGATATAATATTTTTGAAAAAAACTTTTGGGAACTAAACATGGCCTAATACAAAATATGAAAGTGTATTGAGGGGAAATCTTACCAACTACTAGTACCAGTACAACATTAGTAGCGTGCCAAAAAATAAAAATAAACTGACCAATCTGAGAGCGCGTAGGAAGTAAAGAAACGAGCTACTCCTGCATGTTAATGTCTTATCAACATGTGAGGCCTGGCAGAATTATATCTTTAAAAAGAACAAGGGGAAGATCCTCTTGGCTCTTGCCTCTTGCCTCTTGCCCAACTAGAGTCCTGCATAATTTTTTCTTTCTTCTCTGGAATACATGCAAAAAAACAAAAAGCTTTAACCGTAAGCTTTGTTCCGTCTTCTACTGAGGGGTGGACGCCCTCACTCTCTCACGTCTCCGCCCCTCCATCAGTGTTACACTGTTACCTCCTGCAGATCCTAATTGGAATTTGGACCTTCTCCTCCCCCTCCACCTCCTTCCTCCAGTCTGGTAAAATGTGCAGAGCATAAAGCACTCGCAATCCTAGAACAGTTTCATTTCTAATTCATGTAGGAAAACAATACATATTCCTGCCCCTGTTCTTATCTTTTGCTTTGAGCCAAAAAGGTTAAAGCTTTTGTGTTCTTCCCCCACAAATATCCCCTACTGCCTTTTGTTTGGCCGTGGTGTGGAAAAGTATATGTGGATGGGGGCATCAATTGGCATACTGCATACTGCTGCTGCCCCCAGCTAGCTCTTTCCATCCATCCCTGCAAGAAGACTTCTTTATAGATCTGTGCCCTTGCTGTTCATGGAAGCCCTGTGATTGGGTTCTCTAGTTAGTGTTTAATTAAGATCCTCTTCCCTTGCCAACTTTTGGATGATGCTTACATTTTACTCCTCTATTGGTTCTTGGATAGGGGTTTCCTCATTTGGGCTCACTCAGAGTGTAAACAAAGTATATGCCTCCAAGTAAAGCTGCTTCTTTTAGCTGCATCTCTCACTCTTGAGTGATCCACAAGGTAAGCTCATGTCCCCTCTGTTCTCCTCACTTGCTTCTTGTACTGTTCTTGTTTGGAGCAAGGAATTCATGCTTTTCTAGTTACTGAATCAAGCCTGTGTACATGCTTCCATTTCAAGAATCAAGATTAGTAATATGCTGTTATGCCCTGCTGCAATTGATGCTGGTAGTTGGAACGAGGAAGAACACACCAACCATGCTGTGTAAAATGTAAATAGCTTGTAAAGGACTGTCCTTTACTCCTTTTTCTTCAGTGCAGAAGGAGAAGGGAGGAGATGGGGGAGGGAGGAGGGGAGTACAGGTGCTGGGAGGAGATGCTGCCGGACGCGCTGGGGCTGGTGTTCCGCAACCTGCCGCTGCGGGAGGTGCTGACGGTGGTGCCACGGGTGTGCAAGTCGTGGAGCAGGGTGGTCGCCGGGCCGTACTGCTGGCAGGAGATCGACATCGAGGAGTGGCGGCAGCAGCAGGGCAAGCCGGAGCAGCTCGTCCGCATGGTGGAGATGCTGGTGTCGCGCAGCTGCGGCTCCTGCCGCCGCATCAGCGTCTCCGGCCTCCCAGGCGACCCGCTCTTCTCCTTCATCGGTGACCAGTAAGTTTGTTTTCGTTTTTGATGATTTTTTTTTGTTGAGTTTTCTGTCTGTTTTTGGATGATACTTTCACGGGGATGATTGAATTCTCGTAGTACTGAATTTTGGTAGCACCGTGGCGTAAAATCTATGGTTTGTAAATGATCACTTTTTTCCCAGCAGTAGCAATTTTTCTGTCAGTTGCTGACATGGTCAATTGGTCACGGATCAATCTAGTGTATACGGTAAAAAAAAATTGAGAGCATAGTGAAGTTTGTGTTTCCGGCTTTCCACCGCTTACCATGGTTAAAGTCAGCTTTCTTCTTCTTCTTCTTCTTCTTCTTAACCTTCAGTTTTGGAGTTTAGGTGAAATTTTACAAATCAGTTCATCTCTATCAGAGAGTACAAGACCTCTGATATTCTGAAGTCTGAACTCCAAATCAGTTAATCTTTATCAGAGAGTACAAAGTCTTCAGTTTAGCATCCGTTTTTTTCTTTTCTGCACTATAGTACTTATTGATTCATTGTTTTTTGACAACATGGGTGTGTTTTCTGGATTGGGAACATATCGAACGTCCAAAACTTCAATCCTTAGTCATTCAGGCTCATCACCGTCTCACAAAATGTTGGAACCACACAAGTACAACACGCAAAGTACTCTCCTGCACGGCGGCACATGCACACACCCGTTCTCACCTCACCTAGAGGATTATTCACCGTTCTCCCCTGCTGCATCAGCATTGCACGTCTTCCCTGCTGCCACCGTAAATTCAGTAACTTCTACCTGCATAATTAATTACTACTACCGTACGACATAATCGTAAATCAACGAATGGTTAATTAATCATTTGGTTTAGTAGCAATAATTCTTGATGCTAATTCTGTTTGTTGATTACTAATTAATCAGTTGGTTTAGTAACAATAATTCTTGATGCTAATTCATTTTTTCCAAAGTGCGAGGGCACTGAGGACGCTGGAGATCCCACGGAGCGAGATCAGCGACGCGGCGGTGGAGAGCGTGGCGCCGAGGCTGCCCAACGTGACGTTCCTCGACATCAGCAGCTGCACCAAGCTGGGCGCGCGCGCGCTGGAGGCGTTCGGCGCCAACTGCCGCTCGCTCGTCGGCCTCCGCCGCGTCATGCACCCCACCGACGTCGCCGGCAAGGCGTGCCAGCGCGACGAGGCCCGCGCCATCGCGCTCACCATGCCGCGCCTCCGCCACCTCGAGATGGGCTACATGGTCGTCGCCACCGACGCCGTCGCAGACATCCTCGCGCGCTGCCGCGACCTCCGTTTCCTCGACCTCCGCGGCTGCTGGGCCGTCGACGACCGGTTCCTGCAGGAGAAGCACCCTGGGCTCAGAGTGCTTGGCCCTGGAGTTGACGATTGCTTCGAGAATAGTTATCTCGAGGAGTGTTCGGATTACTCCGATGATTCGTCGATCTATTCTTGGGAGCTCATGGATGATGATGACGATGATTATTATGCTGTTGGGAGTGATGACGATGATGTGATTTGGGATGATGGACAGGGGCTTGAGAATCTGGAGGTGAGGTTCTATGGTGGCGGATTCAGTGAGAGCTATGCTGGCTTTGATTGGCCGTCATCACCATGAACCCGAATCCCTCCTGCTAATGATGTCTCGCTCTCTGTTCTTTTTCTCTCGAGCTGTGTATCTAAAGCTTGCGGTTGCAGTCTTGCAGGAGTGTGTGTTGTGTTGTGTGCTTGTGTGGCATCGTCAGTTAATTTAGCTTGCAGATATGTGCAGTGGAATTGTACTAATTACTACTACATCGAGATGTAAACTTTGGTGTTTACATGAAGAAGCACATGCGATATGGTGAAAAAGCAACCTGTCCTGCCTTGCTCGGGTCATATCCTGCTGCGAATCTACAATGCACGGTAGTGCTGTACTCGCTTGTGTGATCTTGTTGGTTGGGAGTGTTATGAAGAGAGGTGAGAGCCAGTACAACAAAAGATGGGCGATCTGCTGCATCAACTGCTGGCTCATCTATTGGGCATGATGTGCAGGCAGCAAGTGTGGCCTGCTTTGACAGGGAGAGCAGTGGAGAAGAGAGGGTACTCGCTTGCTTGCCCTTGATTTACATCAATAGTATGTCATTGCTGCTCCCAGCCTCGCAGGACAACAAAACCAACAGTTAAAACTTGAAGGACTGGTTGTTTGGATTCATGGACTTTTTTTTTTCAGTTCGTGTCACATCGGATGTTTACACGCCAATTAGGAGTATTAAATATAGACTGATAATAAAACTAATTTCATAAATAAATGCTAATTCACGAGACGATTTTTTTAAGCCTAATTAATCCATCACATTCGCTAATCATGGACTAATTAGGCTCAATAAATTCATCTCGCGAAATAGTACAAAGTATGGGGTGGGTTTTATTAATAGTCTATATTTAATACTTCTAATTAGTGTCTAAACATCCGATTTGACAGGAAATAAAAAAAGGTTGGAGGATCGGTCTTAGTTTCCAAAATCTTTTCCAAAAAACATCACATCAAATCTTTATACTCATGCATGGAGGATTAAATATAGATGAAAAATAAAACTAATTACATAATTGGGTTGTAAACGACGAGTCGAATCTTTTGAGACTAATTAGACCATGATTAGCTATAAGTGCTACAGTAACCCACATGCGTTAATGACGGATTAATTAGGCTCAAAATATTCGTCTGGCGGTTTTCAGGCTAGCCATGAAATTAGTTTTTTTTAATTTGTGTCTAAAAATAGCTCACGACGTCCGGTCAAACGTTTGATACGATGTTTTTTAAAATATTTTCACAAATTAAACGGGCCCTTAAAGCTACTGGTGCTCCACTTTTAGGATGGTCCGACCACGGTGACCACTGAGATTTCACAGTTGAAAACAATGTGGTAACTGGTAAAGCAGGATCTTTTTTCACCGGCAGATGGATTGTCTCTTGCGAGGCAGGTTACAAGTTCTGGCACTCCCCCATCATCCGTCTGCAACTTTTGCCACTTCAAAACTAGGAGATTCTGCAGGTATTCCCAATTCCCATATATACCAGCATATTATTATACACTCATACTATATCCATCTTGAGGTATGGTCAGGTCTGATTAGATGCCTCTGGCTAAATATTTTATGCTCTTTGGGAGTGATTCTGTACAAACATTGAAATCATTGAGTCAGGATTGTCTCTTTGACATTATGTTACTACTTACTACTAATCCTATATCAAGTACTCCTGTACTGATCCAGGAATCACACTGATTAGTGATAGCTCTTGTGCAGATTGGCTGTAATACAGTATGCTCTTGTTAAGCACCCTTGCACTGAACTCAACAGTTAAGTCAAAACAAGATCAGAAGAGAGATGCCAAGCTGGTAATACTATAGTGACATCCCTGGCAAATAATGTTGCACTTTGCTGTGGCTATAGGGATCCTTCTTGATTAGCCCAGTCTGAACTCTGAAAAGGATGGAAAAGGGCTGTGAGCTTTCTGGAAATCAACACTGAACACCGGCGTTAGGACAGTTAAGTGCGGTTTCAGAATGGGGATGTCTGTCCCCTTGCGACCTAATCCCATGTTCTTTTTCACTTTCGGTTTTATGTTTTCCATGTGTCCTCACCTCACACCCTCTCCTCCCCTCACCTACCATTCTTTTGTCCCCTTGCTTTGCTAACTTTTCAAGATTCTTTTGTTGGAACTCGCGGTTGACAAATAGTGGCGTCTAGGATTGCTAAAGCTTATCGACTTGCTCAGAAACCGTAATGGCCATCGCTGTAACAAACAGTGAAATTCAGCTCGTCTGTCTCATGGGAGAAAGAAGCAGGCAGGCAGGCATGCGATTTCACCAACCACGATTATCCTAGTTAGGGCCATGGCCATGCCATGCGACAGATTCAGAAGATTAGCCCTCAGCTCGGCCCTACGGACGCTGGCAGCGAATCAACTTTTCTTTTTCGCGCAAGTAGTAAACACTTCGATCCAGGCCTGGCTGGCTGAGACCTGAAATCCAGCCCGGCACCACAGGGCTACAGGCACGGTGGGAGCCCGGATCGGACGGCGACGATACAGCGTCGTACTTCACCGCGAGCAGTAGCAGGTACTGGCCGTCAGCTGTGGCCGGTGATGCTAGCAGTTGCTAGATTGGAAGTGAACTGTAGCAGCAGGCAACCTGCAAGCAAGATCGGATCCAGGATATGCTATAATCAGGAGGGTTCACAAGCGTGGAAGAACGGGATGAAGACTCACCTCTCTGCTCTGAGTATGTTTCCTTCTTTCACCTGGTTTTGATATGGCACCGGTGCCAACTAGTCCCCCGCAGAGCTAAGCATTATATGTGGATATCTCGTATACTTGTGCAACATGCAATGTGACGATGATTTTTCTTTAGATGAATCCCGTATCCAAGAGTTAACTAGGAGTACTAAGATATTTGGTGCGGAAATCAGGTTGCACCCAATGACCCAAGCATCATAGCTTCTGATAAGGGCTGTAATGAATCATCACAATAATCCAGAGTTCCAGACAGACTATCAAGTATGGCAAACCAATATCATAGATAACAATACTACGTTTTGCGTACTGCAGGGCCAGCGGTGCACATGATACTGATAAGAGGACGTTACCAAAATGGAATACGGTGCGGGTGGGAACATTCACCCAGCATTGTACGCTGGGAAACTAAAATACCAGATGGTAGAATTATTTCTGGGACCGACTTGACTGACTAATTACTATGGTTGTTGCAGCGTTCCATTCACGAAAACTTCATGCTTCAAAAGTATGGCCTGTAGCGCATTGGACGGCGGAATCGGGGCACTCTCCTGAACAAGCGACACATTACAGATGTTAGACACTAGACAGAAAGATTTAGCCATCCATGTTGTCAAGAAAGCTAACTCACCCATAACCATATGGTGGGAAATATGGAGCCCCATATGATCTATATGACCCGTAACCATGATAAGGATTGTATCCACGTGGTGGGCGCTGCTTCATCCCAGGGACATTAGTCCTCTTTGGTGCCACCTATTGAGCACAAAACAGAAGATGAGTACATTGTGAGGACAAAAACATGTGAAAAGGAGTATTTACAACACACAAATTGAGACGTTGGTTATTTCTGCACCTTTATCTGACGACCATGCAATTCAGATTCATTCAAATTCAGAGCCTCCTGAACAGCTTCTTGTTCCAGAAATTCCACATAAGCAAATCCTTTCGGCTGTCCAAACTTGTCAGTTAAGATTGTCACTCTATTGACCGTGCCACAAGCTTGAAAATGCTGCTGCACTTCTTCTGGGGTGCAGGCATAATCAACCTGCGTAGATGATTGTATCAGTAGATGAACGCCAACTAAATGTTAGACTAGAATACTTGATAATCAGTGGTAATAAAATATTGACATTAGACATCTTGATAGAAAATTTTGGAATTTTAATGGGTTAATCTTAAAAGAACAGTCTGTCCTTTTTGAATGTTTCAGTGTGCTGCATAAGATACCTCAGTACAATACATAATTGCAATAACTGACACAAACGGAAAAATTTCAATGGTTTATAGAAAGGTGGGGGCAATTAATTTAAGTCAAGAAAAATCTATGTTTAAAGAGTGTATCAGACCGCCCCTGGCCAGGATGGCACTTTAAGTGATAACCACCAATTCGAAAGTGGTAAAATTACAAAGGAAACATCATATAAATGGTGTAAATAAAACTATCGTAGCTGTAAATTATATAATTGCGTTGTGATGTGACAAATGGGGTCTCAGAAACATATTGAACTAGCGAAACAAAACTTGCATGGTGGTGCAATTTCTAGGACTATCAAAATCTACAAGTACTTCAAGACTTTCAAGAAAATATAGATGGCATAGTTAAAGTTTTTTTTTTTTTTGGTTAAGCATGAATGCGCTACCTTTCATATAAACTATGACCTCAACAACATTTACAGAACCAAAGGTTAATCTTCATGATGTCACCCAATAGGCAGTACTAGAGGCAGCCTTTACTTGCCTATAAGAAAAGTTAAATGTAGTCTTCAAAAAATAATAATTACATTTGTGCTGACACAAAACAATGTCAGCAAGAATAAGAAGGTCAATGAAGAGGGAACGAAAGGGAGATGAAAGATGGGCTTTGACATTATAAGGTAAGTTATAAGAAAAAAAAAGGAAAAGAGAGAGAGGCGAAGATTATAAAGGTAAAGAACAAAGTTAAGGCTCCCTAGTATTAGGCTTATATGTCATACCTATGCATAGTTCATGTGATTCTCATTGGACCAGTCGCTAAGAATCACACCACATCGTATGGAGTTTTGAGTCTCAAGCGCCAAGGCGTAGCTTTCTAGACTTCCTTTGCCTCTTCAAGATGTAACCTATCCTATAATATTCATGATTGTTTTTCCCTCTTTTTTTTCTTTTGTCAATACTCTTTTTTTTTTCCTTTTGCCGATGCTTTTTTTTTTCAGGGAAATTCTCTTTTTTTCTTTCTTTCTAAGCTAACACTAAAACATGGGCAGGTTCTCAACCAGATGGCAGTTACTCGATTTGAGAAAGGCTTGATCACAGCATACTACCCTGCGGCCATTACCATTATTCAATCAATGCACCAGAACAACACATATGATAGCACACCATAAAGACAAAAGATAATATTCTATCCTACTTTTAGCAACAAAACGGTGGCGAGCACATAATAAAAAAACACGACGACACTACAAAACTCTACGTGGAAATTTTAAGATTTGTTGTTCTAATGAATGGTACTAAGCATGGGTCAATATGAAGAGCAATCCAAATTGTGGTACCTTTAATGATGTCTTCTGATATTTAAGGCAATCAGAAGTGAACTGCTTTTTAGGAGAAAAGGCAGATAACCAGATGACCTTAAGGGAAGATGAGAAAACAACAACCATTTTGTGTGCAGGGGGGGGGGGGTGCAAATATCTTGCATTTAAGTGAAATGCACCAAAGGTCACTTTTAGCTAGCCAGAAAACAACAGAAAATATTTAAGAGGGAGGGGACTAGGTAGGGGGAGTTGTACAGTTTGACACGAGTATCTTGTGTCTAAGTGAAATGCACTAAAGGCCGCATTTAGCCAGCCAGAAACCAACAGATAATATCCAATGAAAAGTTCATTCAGTGTTGCTAAAATTTGTAGTAGCTAACAATGCAACTAAAAATATCCAGCTTTCATACTATAAAAGTGATGCTTGCGATGCAATTGCATATGTGTTTAATTGAGAGAGAGAGAGCCTTATAAATTCTTACATTTCCAACATACACAGATCGAGAATCCACCTGCTCCTTTGCTTCAGCTGTAGACGCACTAGGATCTCCTCCTACAAAACAAAAGGGTAATAACATTAGAGAAGTTATATATCCCAGGCTCCCAGCATATACAGACATGGTCAACAACTACAAAAATGAAGAAAGCTGGGACCTATATTCTGGTAGATTGGATTGTAATTGACATGCTAAATAGAAAAAAGTTAACCCAGTTACATACTCGGATATATAGTACCAACTCTAAATCAGAGAAAGAGCACGAGGAACAGAGCAATAATCTTACATCTGACCTAGTAGACAGTTATAACGAGCTTAAGGCCGATCGATCTAATCTCACCCAAGTTAATCTAGTCAAAATTACGGGACCTTAATAAATTTTAAACTTGATCAAACAGTCATATGCCTTACACTATGCACAGATCCTCACAAGATAGATAAAAAAGGCAAAACATGAACTTAGCAGATCGCAACAAGAAGAATAGTTAGCTAGGAGGCGAGGAGCAGACCCGGTGGACCACCTTGCATCTCCTTGGCAACCTTCGCCTGCATATCGCGGAGGGCCGCGGCCTCCTCCTCCATCTCCTTCAGCCTTCGCTTCATCTCGTCGAGCTCCTGCAGCTGCAACAAAACCAGAGAATCCGATCATCTACACGAAGCTAGGGTTAGGGTTTAGAGCAGAGATGCACGCGGATCAGGGAGGTAGTAGACCTTCGCGGCGTCGTCCCCGCCGGCGGTCATGTCGACGTCCGCGCCATCCATGTCCCCGTCCTCCGGGATCTCCTGGCCGTACACCTCGTGCTCCTCCTCGTCCATGGCGCTCCCGTCGCTCTCCTCCCCCCCCTCGGTGATCCCCAATCTGACTCGGGTCACCGTGGTGCGTCGTTTTCGCCGGTATTCCCCGATTTTGGCGAGGGGATCGAATCGGAAACGATCGTGTGGGCCCAAAATGGGCCGGATATTTTAATGGGCCTAGTGGATAGGCCCATGTGTCCCACCGGATAACTGAAGGCGGCCGCTCCCGCGCCTTCCGGAACCTTCCAGTTGCAGTTGCAGAACAATTGTGGAGTACGGCCTTGCATCTGCAGCCAGCAGCTTCCGGAACCTTCTGAATTCTTCTCCAAGATATCGGATGCCATGATAAGTACCCTCCTTTCTCCGCTCGCCCAAGCCATTCTCATCACAAGAATCCAAACGAAGAAGCACAGTTGCTCACTGATCGAGAGGAGAGGGAAGTAGAGTCATGGCTTCCATTGTGGCGTCGAGGAGGATCCCACTGTTCCGCCTCGTGGAGCAGCTCCTCGCCGCGTCGCCGGCCCAAGGAGGCGCAGCCGCCGCCGCCGCCGCTCTCAGGCCGGTGGCCGTCGCCGGAGGCTCACGTGGCTACAACACCGGCGCGGAGCTCCGCCGCTACGAGAGGGACGAGTCGGGAGACGATGACGGCGGCCGTGACTACGACGCCGGCCGCCGCCGCACTCGCGACGCCACCGTGCCCGCCTTCTTCTCAGGTAGTCGTTATCTCTCGCCACGTCAATCTCTCCACCAAATTCCTCATTCGCACCACCGAATCCGATCGAATTAACGAAGCAGATCAGTGAGCTCACCTTCTATTCGTCCCAAATTTCGCAGATGTGTTCCGTGATCCGTTCACGTTCGGCGCGCCGCAGAGCCTGGGGCGGCTGCTGAGCCTGATGGACGACCTGGCGGCGGCTTCGCCGGCGGGGCGCGCCGGCGGCGGCGCCACGCTGCGGCGCGGGTGGGACGCGAAGGAGAACGACGAGGCGCTGCACCTGAGGGTGGACATGCCGGGTCTCGGGAAGGAGCACGTCAAGGTGTGGGCGGAGCAGAACAGCCTCGTGATCAAGGGCGAGGGCGAGAAGGAGGACGGCGACGGCGAGGGCGGCGCGGCGCCGGCGAGGTACAGCGGCCGAATCGAGCTCGCGCCGGAGGTGTACAGAATGGACCAGATCAAGGCGGAGATGAAGAACGGCGTGCTCAAGGTAGTCGTGCCCAAGGTTAAGGAGGAGCAGCGCAGGGACGTCTTCCAGGTCAACGTCGAGTAGGAGACTGAATGACTGATGATCCGCAGGCGCGGCGTGCGAAGTTTGCTAATGGAATCGTCTTGTTTTTAATCTTTTTTTCCAATAAGCAATTCGGCGTGTGCTGTAGTTCTGTTTTCTGTTTTCTTTTTTTTTTTTTTGAAGGATGTAGTTCTGTTTTCGAATCAATGGAGATAAAAGGTTTCGTTTTCCAATTGTGCTGCAATGGCGGATTGTAATTTATCCCTCGCGTTCGCGGTCGGAATCAAACACCTGACCAGACTTCAGTAGAGCCCGCGGGAAAACGAACAGAGAGCGCACGTGAATCCTAGAGCCTCCATTCCTAGCGTACAGCCAAGAGAGATGACTAGCGTTCGTGCGCTCCCGTGCGCCGGTGCGCGAGACGAGTCGCTGCTCACCATCTCAATCCGAAGTTTGGACTTTGCCACTTTGGAGTGTTTGGATCTTTATCTCATTCAGTTAGGATCATTTTGCTGTGCGAGAACGCATGAGAAGCCAAGCTTAGTAAGAGGGTGATGCTGGATAACATATATGTTAAATTGCATTACAGGGTCGTGCAAAGCATCGACAAGTAAACCTCCAAGTTGATCGTGAACAAAGTAATATGTTGTTCTTATTCGAAAAAAACAAATATGTTATTAACATGTTTTCATAAAGATTTTAACAGCATCTAACTAAAAATTTGTCCCGAAATAGACTCCCTACATACCGCAATAGTGTAATTTCTGTGCGTATTTTATCACTTAAAGTAATTACAGCCATTGCTTATTTCATTTTACATTCTCTAATACCCGGGAAAAACTCTTTATCCATGTGGAAAACCCTCCAAAGCAACTTGAGTACTCCCTCTATCCCATATTATAAGGGATTTAGGGATTTATTTGTAACGTTTGACCATTCGTATTATTAAAAAAATCAGTTTAAATATGAAAATGATAAATCGTGCTTGAAATATTTTTGATAATAAAGTAAATCATAAATAAAACAAATAATTTTTAAATGTTTTTGAATAAGACGAAAGGTTAAATGTTACAGACATAAACATCCAAAATCCTCATAATATTGGACGGAGAGAATACATTGTTTGACGAGGAGGGAGTATGTTGTTATCCTGACATTGGTTTGAGAAAAAAAAAGCGTGTTTTACGGTAGATTTCCCAAATAATGTGAAAAATCAATAATGGTCAAAATTCAGTGATAATGTAAGAACACATTTTGGTTATTTGTGATGACACGATTGTCATTTATCTCCCCTAAATTCGTGCAATTATAAATTAAAATGGTCAAAACATGATCCCAACGAGGCATCAGATCAACGGCATGTGGCAACCAATAAAAAATTCACGGGTGTCGCTCAAATATCTAATGTTAGTACGGAGTGCAATTTAACTATTGATATTTTTACAAATTGTTAGATCATCATGTCTATGATATAGAAATCACCATGTCTATGATGTTTTTTTAAGCATAGTACAAATATGTGCCGTATCCTTGTGAACGTACGCCCTATCTATGAAGCACCTTACAAAATAATCAGGCGTATTTTAAGATTAATTAGTGTTGGTACGGTCTTTAAATTGCCTACTGTGGCTGTGGCTACCATGTATTTACCGTGCTGATAACATAACTGCACTTAAGCTGCTGTAGTGTGGCAGCAGAACAGATCAAGCCGTTAACCATATTCTCTGTGCAAAAGCATAAAGTTTGCAACCATTAGAATATCCTTAGCTTGAGAGTGACCATTTAATCCGTCCTGCACATATACGTAAATCGAGGTCAAGCATTCGTATCGAATAGGTCAACTACGTTTGGCCTAAACTGAAAATCATTTACAAAACATCTGATGGATTTCAACAACGGTGTTCCTACCCTTTGCTTAAATTTCGTGTAAAATCAAAATCGACGGATCAATATTCAATATCCCACACGAATGTATCCGATTTTGCGTGCGTATTACTCCCCTCGGACCGACATTTCCTCTTTCTCTCCTAACAAACGATCTCGGTTAGGCACGGCGAGCCCACCACCATCTTCCCTCTTCCCCTCTCCCCGCCGTGTGTGCTCCTCCACTTCCCCGGAAAACAAACGAGGCGCCGATCTCACCTCCTCCACCTCCCCCAACCCCACCCGCGCGCTAGCGTGGGACGCCGGGAAGCTTCTGGAACAAATCCCGATTCCACCCGGCTCGGGTCCCCGCCACCGCCCCCTTCCTCCGGTGCACGCGCTTCTCCTCCGTCCGGCGGCTGGCCCCGGCGGCGAGGGGAGGCGGAGGGCGGCGAGATGTGGGTGTTCTACCTGATATCGCTGCCCCTGACGCTGGGGATGGTCATCGTCACGCTCCGCTACTTCGCCGGCCCGGGCGTGCCGCGCTACGTCATCGCCACCGTCGGCTACGCCTGGTTCTGCTCCCTATCGTTCATCATCCTCGTCCCCGCGGACATCTGGACGGTTAGATCTCCCCGTCCTCCCTCTCGATTGCGTTCCTTGCCCGTGTATGGATCCCTAATAATTTCTACGTCCGGTGCGGTTAGATCCGCTCCGGGTTGAGCTGATTGCATGTTTGAGTATTGTGCGAATTAGGCCCTATGGGTCGAGAATACTAGGGCTGGCGTGTTCGAGAGAGAATTTTTTTTTTTTGGTGAATCACGCATTTAAAGTGTTGCTGTTGGTCGCTGGAGTGAGGTCTGATCGATCGGTTCGTCCTGGCTTCCATCAGAGAGGCCACCAGTTCATTACAAATTGCTTACAAATGCACCATAACAATGAATATGAGGCAAATCGGTACCATGGAGTAGTTCATACGGCCTGCTTGATGCCAATTGTAACTTTTGAGAAGTCTCCCTGTGCTCTACTTGATCCTCACAGCTAGTCCCTGTCGCAATATTCAAAAAAAAAAGAAGCTAGTCCCTGTCGCAATTGTGGTGTTGTGGAAGTCATATAAGCTCTTACTAGAGGGATGCTTTGCAGATAGATAAGTTATATCTGGTGTTTTTATCTTAAAATATGGAGACCATCAAAATTTAAAACACCAATAAATAACATATATATCCATTCAATAAATATTTCAGTCTCTAAAAGGGGGCTATAACATGGTCTATGTGAATTCATTTGGTCTGAACTTTTACATCACAATGTGCAGACATTAACTGGCCGTGAGAAGGGCGGCATTGGATTCTTTTGGAGTTGGTCGTATTGGAGCACATTTATTCTAACATGGTATGCTGTCATTAGTTTATAAATTATAATTATCAGCGTGCCTCACATCATTTTACCTATGGTTGCAATTCTCCTGGTCCTTACAGCCATCTGCAGCAGCACATGATGCGCATGCCCTTATAGGATAAATTGTTTCTTAGAACAATATGTTAGCACTATTATCAAAGATTCAAAATGCATGATTTCTTTTTTTTTTTTATTCTGCTTCCTTCAGTTGTGAGAGCAGTGATTTTGCAAAGCATTCTTTTGGTATCAGCTTCTTTTCTTTCCTTTTTTTCCCTTTAACTAGGTGCATACTTGAAAAATTATTGAGCATGTTGCAATTCTACTGCATGGTCTGTCAACAGAAATGTACTTGAATTACCACCCATTGAGTGCCTTCTCATGCTATTTCTGTACAGTAGCTTATACTATTTGTAGTAGGACAGCCTAATCTCATTTGGGGATGATAATTTATGCTAGGCTGTATAAATTTGTATTGTATCTACTAGTATTGTTCTATAGCTAGCTTTATTTCTCTAAATAGTGCCTATACATATATTCCTAAACAGGGCTGTAGTACCTACAATTCAAGGCTATGAGGATGCTGGAGATTTCACTGTTAAAGAAAGGCTAAAGACTAGTGTTCACATGAACCTGCTCTTTTATTCGATTGTGGGGGCCATTGGGCTCTTTGGACTCATACTGCTTCTAGTGATGCACAGAGCGTGGTACGTTGAAATCATCACTTATCTTTCATGTTCCATGACCCATCTGATGTATAAATTTAGCCTTGTAAATATCTTGAAGCTACCATTAACTACTGACAACATACTGCTTCCATTCACCCCACAAACATTTGTAATTCCCTGAGTCCTTGGGATTATTTCATCGGAATAATTGCTTTCATTTGAACTTTATTCTGTAAAGCCTGGACTCTTTATCTGAAATAAATATTTCGGCAGGGAGGGTGGTATTGTGGGCTTTGCAATGGCATGTTCAAATACCTTTGGGCTGGTCACTGGTGCTTTTCTTCTTGGTTTTGGGTTGAGCGAAATCCCACGGAACATTTGGAAAAATGCAGACTGGACTCACCGACAAAAAGTACTTTCTCATAGAGTAGCAAAGATGGCTGTAAAGCTTGATAATGCTCATCAAGAATATTCAAATGCAATTGTTGTAAGTATTAGTTTTATTTGAAAATATTGATGTCACTTCTAATCAAGCCACTTCTATACTTGTTGCAATATCCTGCATTGTCATTCCTTTTCCAGGTTGCTCAAGCCACTTCTAATCAAATGTCAAAGCGCGATCTTTTGAGGCCTTATATGGATATTATTGACAAAATGTTGGCTGAAATGGTACTAATGCAGTCAAAAGCACTATTTAGTGTTGAACCCAAAAGTGTGCGCTTATATACAATAACATTTGTGATTCTGTCTGTTTCAGCTGCGGGATGATCCGTCTTTCAAGCCTTCTGGTGGAAGATTAGGCGAAAATGATATGGACTATGATACAGATGATAAAACAATGGCCACACTTCGACGTCAACTCAGGAGGGCTCATGAGGAGTACTACAGGTGTAAAAGGTATTGACTGATAAACCACTAGATGATAATAGCTACCTTTCACTTTGCCTTTAGTAATGTGCAGTATGACAAATGCAAATCATATGGATATTGGAAGGGTAATAAACCTTATATGTTTAGAACAGACACTGTTGAAGTTGTGCCGTTGTTGCTGCATTTGACTGATACTATTTACTTAATTGTTGTGATTGTACAGTGAATACATGACTTATGTCATGGAAGCCCTTGAACTAGAAGACACAATTAAAAATTATGAACGACGTGATGCAAATGGATGGTGAGTTCATTGATAAGTTCAGTAATTATCTTATACCCACTGTGTGAATCCTTATGTCCCTTAAAATTATCATTGTTATGATACTTTACATTTGAACCTTTGGGGTATCTATTTTTTGGGTTTTATAATGCCACAAGGATATTGCACTTGACAATTATCTTGATTAACTGATGCTTAGTGGTATGCCAATTGTGTTGATGGAGGTTTAGTTGATTGGTTAAGTGGAAAAGGGTGAAATTGTGTGCACATAGAACTTCTGATTGTTTTGCAAAAGTTTGACAGGATTGGTGTATCGGTTATAATTATAATCTGTACCTATACTGGTGAAGAATATTTGATTTGGTGGACACTTGTTACTGTATATGCTGTTCATCAACAATATGCCCAAAATTTTATTGTACTTCTCTGACATCTTTGCGAGATTCATCCATGTGCACTATGAACTTATTTTCTCTTCTCCTAAACAGGAAATATGTGTCAAGTTTTAGGGAAAGTCGACCAGGCACACTGGGTTCCCTTTTGGACACTATGGGTATTTCTTTGACCTACACTACCTTTTTTTAATTTTTTTTATTCTGTCCTGGTTTATTTACTAGTCAAACGGCTTACAGTACATTTAGAGGTACAATGTCATGACCCAAGGCCATAACGGGACAATCACCGCCGGTAGGATAGCCGGGCGGCGTCGGCTGCTAGAGAAAGGATGTAGACTTAGATTGGGGAGAAAAACATCTTGGGAGAGGAAACTAGATTAATTTGATTTCATTGCTTAACCATAATGGATACACTCCCATCCTTATATATAGATGGAATAACTGGACACTTAAGAAAGACACGACCTTATCTAATCCCTAATGGGTCGCTCATGGGCCTCGACCACTCGGCCCATGCCCATGACATTACACCCCTCCTTTTGAGCAGCTTGTCCCCGAGCTGCAACACGACCTTGTAGACTTCGATGATGCTGTAAATAAAATCTAACCTGATTTAAGCCTTTTACATCTCGGCTTATTGCGTTATTATTTTGAACGAATCTTTGGGGTTCTAAAAATAGTTTTGCCATCTTGTTGTGGTCATCTCCTGGTGGGCCCCATTCGGAAGCTTGCAAAGAAAGGATAGGGCCATTCCATGCTGCAAAATTGAAGGCCCAACAAACATGGCGAGCATGACATCCAATCCAAGATACACAGCAACCTGGACCAGGCCTTGGCAGTGCCCAGTAAAATCCATTTGTCCAGCCCAACAACCAACGCATAGAAATCAATGTGGAAAGTTCAGTTGGATTACCCTTGGCCCAAAGCAAGATGGATATTGGGCCTCGTATCATCCCCATCTGCTGGCCCAAGAAACACCGAGTTGGCTTGATCGATCTGTTCAACCAACCAGGCCGTGGATCCCTATCCACTGCCTTTCCTCTTGCAACACGGCGCCGCCAGGAGCAGGAGATGGAGCTGCGTTCCTGCCGCGCGAAAGACGCGACGTCGCCGCGCACCTCCTGCCCCCGAAACCCACGCCTCACACGCCGCACCGACAGCGCACGAAAACAACTGCATCCTTCTCCGCCTCTGCGCCGTACTTTGTTCGCGCAGAAACCGTGCGGCCTCACGTACCTCCACACATTGCGCTGCCTTCAGCGTGTCATTGCGGTGTGCCATTCCTACCGCCCTTGGAAGACGCACTTGTTGGTGCGAGCCACGCGGGATTCGCGGCGCACCATCGATCGTGTTTGCCGCCACCGCCGTGACTCTCAGACCGGATGAACTCGCCTCCCTCCCTGCCTATAACGAACCGATCTGCCGCCGCCTTCGAAATTGTCGCCTCCGCCTCCAGATCCGGCGGCGGCGCCGTTGCCAACGTCGTGCATGAGGTGCAGGGCCACCAATCAATGTCGCCGATAGGGAGTGGCCAAGGAGAGGAGTTACTGCTCGATGTCGCTGGTGGTTGAGTCGCTTGAAGGTATAACGACGTAAACGCAGTAGCAGTAGTTCACGCCGCTTGATGATGGTATTCGTCGGATGAGCTGCCTCCTGCTCCTTCACAACTATGGCCTCCGGCGGCGATGGTGTTGTCTCCTGCTTGGTGCGCTCCCTGTACTGCTGCAACATAGCCTCCACATTCTTCAACCCCGCCATCAATTCCTCGTTGCTTGCCCTCAATTCCTGATGATCTGGGACATAGGTGTTGCTGGAGATGTGTTCTCGGATGTGGCCGACACTTGTGACCTAAGATGGATATCCATACGGCAACAACCATCGTAGATGTAGTGACCATGCAACGTATTCCGAGCATGCTCCGCATCCGCTGGAGATCGAAACTGAATAGAGGCCTCCACAATTGTTCCCATCTGGTGCACGTCGATCTTCTCATATCCATAAACATAGAACCCCTGATGGAGTAGATCATGTGTCACTGGGTAGAGCAGATTGCTCGCCGTGACACGAAGAATTTGATCGGCACCGGAAGCCATGGTGAGTGGCTCTGATACCAAGTTGTCATGACCTAAGGCCATAACGGGATAATCACCGCCGGTAGGATAGTCGGGCGGCGTCGGCTACTAGAGAGGATGTAGACTTAGATTGGGGAGAAGAACATCTTGGGAGAGGAAACTAGATTAATTTGATTTCATTGCTTAACCATAATGGATACACTCCCATCCTTATATATAGATGGAATAACTGGACACTTAAGAAAGACACGACCTTATCTAATCCCTAATGGGTCGCTCATGGGCCTCGACCACTCGGCCCATGCCCATGACATACAATATTCTTAATTAGAATCTCATTGTGCAAAGATTCTTTGTAAATTCAGTCTACTGCTTATGACTGACCAGTGATTGATGGAATTGATTATGTACTTGTTTGCATTGGCAGAGTTCATTTGGCGCTGTATACTGAGGAAACAGCTTCAGAAAGGATTTGCTATCATTCTTGGCTGTATGTCAGCCGCCATTCTGCTGGCCGAAGCCACTTTGCTGCCAAGTGGTGTTGATTTGTCCCTTTTTTCCATTCTTATAAAGTCTGTAGGAAAGCAGGAGGTTTTGGTTCAGGTAAAAAAATTCCACTTCATGTTTATTTTTTTAAAAAAAAAAAATCTCCGTCTTTCATCCAATTTACCAGGCAGTTTTGTTATATAGTCCTGATTCTGCAATGCTTATTTTAATTTATTACTGGTTAATTAGATAACCTTTTTGCCTTTCCCACAAATCCTGTGTTTTTCTCACCCATTGGTCTTGAAAACAAATGTACGCTAATACAAGCAAATATAGTATCAGTTAGCTTTCATGCTCATCAAGGCACACTATCCTGTTTCTTTGTTGTTTTTATACAGAATAGAATTTTCCTTCAAACAAATGGCTTGCCCCTTTCCTTTCGGTTGTATAATCACTGTATGATATCAGCCATGTTTGTTATGATTTACAAACTTTTTGTTTGCTGACAGGTTGCTGCATTTGTCCCTTTGATGTATATGTGCATTTGCACATACTATTCGCTATTTCAGATTGGGATGTTAATGTTTTATTCTCTGACTCCGAGACAAACCAGTTCTGTCAGCTTGCTTATGATCTGCTCGTAAGTTTTTTATGTTTTCCTTTTTCATACTCATTTGATTCCTTTACAGAAGCTGTTTCAACTCATTCTACACTGCACCAAATGCTATTCTGCAGAATGGTTGCAAGATATGCACCCCCAATTTCTTATAACTTCTTAAATCTGATTCGACTTGGTGGCGATGCTAAAACTACTTTTGAGAAGGTAATAGTTGTGTCGTTCTGCTGAATTACCTGCTGTATATTCTTTTGTTATCTGAAGGTATTGACAGTTAGTATCAAAAAGGAAATATCCTGTGGTATTTTGTACCTGATAATCATTGAATAAACCTTGTGGTGTAGAGAATGGGAAACATCGATGATGCAGTTCCTTTCTTTGGAAGAGGCTTCAACAGGATATATCCATTAATTATGGTTGTTTATACGCTGTTGGTTGCGAGCAACTTCTTTGGACGTGTGATCGACTTTTTTGGAAGCTGGAAAAGGTTCAAATTCCAGCGTGAGGAAGAGAATATGGATGGCTTTGATCCATCTGGAATGATCATTCTGCAAAAAGGTAAGGACTGCATAAATTTCTCTGGAGGATTTCTTGGGGGGCTGTGGAATTTGATTGAAATGATAATTTATCCTATCATTGTCATCAAATCTTTGTGTGATCATTGTTAAACTGGTGGAAGTTCTCTCAAAAGCCTGTCTTGCTGAAGTGTTCATGTACTTTTTCCCACAGAGAGGTCTTGGATTGAACAAGGATGTAAAGTGGGGGAGCAGGTTATCCCACTGGCAAGAAATTTCAACAATGTAAATACTGATATTGAATCTGCAAAGGTATGATTGGTGCATAGTATGCTTGCTTTCACGATCTTAATTTTTTTAAAAAAATCTCTTTTCAAGCTTGAAGCTTCCTGTTGTTTCTGGCTGAACTCTCTTTCGTTTTGTCACTTGATGGCATTTGTCCTTTCCCATTCTTTATTTAATGTTATATTGTGCACAGGTTGAAAATACAGTGGAGATGAAATCTGAATCTACTTCATCTAGAGCTGACGGAAGAGTTCAATCCAAATATGCTAACAACAGGGAAACTATTGCTACTAAGTATTCGGCTATTAGAGAACAGAGTCGACAGGCAGGGAAGCCAGTGAAAAAGGAAATTTCGTCAACTTCTGTATCTTTGCTTGAGGAAGGGAGTTCTGAACAGCGGTCCAATACTGGTGCACCAGTCGGTTCATCAGCTGGAATTTCTCAAACATGGAATACAATGAAGATTGGTTTTCAGAACTTCAAAGCAAATATGGGTGCCAAGAAGTTCATTCCTTTACGCCAAGACCCTGGATTTGTTCCACATTCAAATGTCTCTTCCCCTGAATCACTTGATGATATCTTCCAAAGGATAAAACGGCGCCCTGCAGATATGCCTGTGGATTACCTTGACGACGATGATGACAATACTGGGGATATAGATCCTACATTCCCAGGATCTCTGAGATAGGTCATGATATTCTTTTAGAAGTTAGAACGCAAGCTCAGAAATTAAAACGATTTGGTAGAACATTAGATGCATGACAGAAGATACAGGATGTATAGATTAGATGATGGTGTAGGTGTGCTTCGTGGAGGCTCAAGACGCCTGCCCATCTGGAAAGCTGAAAACATGAAATCTTAACATGATGACAGGTTCTACACTCGGTGCAGAAAGGGTACCGGATTCTCCCAAGAAGAAATCATGGGAGTATTGAACTTCTCTGGTTTACACATATACATTGTTAGCATGTTTTTTCTCACTTATGTATTGGAAGGATGTACTTGAGTCTAAGCTGACGAGTGTAAAATGTACTGGCTGGTAATACTCTTGGGAAGAAAAATCACGAATATAATGTATTGACGGGAAAAGAAGTACACAAGTGTTTTTGTGTGGCCCATTATACTTATTGTCTGGTGAAACTTGACTCCTACATGTTCTATTGTGTTGTTACTACCATGATCAAAATAATGCACGTTTATATAGTTCTTTCAGGTTTGGTTGTTTCGTTTCGTCGCACGGGCAACCTCAAAGTACCCTATACTGTGCTCAGGAGTTGATAGGCCGTCTGTTGAGTCGGCCAATATTTTAGTGGATCTGCACATACTGGTTTGCCAATATTTGATTTTAGCTGGTGCCTGATGTAAATCTTTGAACAAAGGCAAAGGATCATGGATAAGAGAAAACTACTAGTACAGTAGTACTAGCATTTACTTCTGTTCACCACATGTACATAGGTCGAAAGCAAAATCCATTACATAATGAAACAATATGTTCTTTTCTGTGTGTATTGTCGGATTGAACTATTCTTTAAAATATTATTTGATATAAACAAAAAATGCTTCCCGAGGGATGACAACAAAGAGGAATATACTCCCATATGCTCAAGACTTCTTTACCAGTATGTGAAATTATCCTCAAGAAACATCATTTAAAATTCACTCTCAGCTAGAGCATATATATCATTACGTTGACGGTTATAAATCACACATCAGTAATTCAGGATCTCAACCAAGATTAACAGAAACATCAAGGAGCCTGTAAGACTCTTTTTTAGATAAAAAATGTACAAGAGATTAACAATCAGAAACAACTTCTGCTGTACACACCAGCAAGAACAAACCAAAGAATATCGATCGACTGTCATTTCCTTCAAATCTGTACAGCATAAACCAAAACCAACAAACGAAATGAACAACCAAAACAACCAAAGATCTAAATTAAAACCACATCAATAAATCTACTTCCCAACCAAACTAGCAAGTCAAGAATAATTCACAGCGACGCACACGCTGATCTCATCGATTTGGGCATCGATCTACACACAGCTTCGCTGCGTGCATGCATTTGCATTTGCATGGTGATCGACGGTGGCTGGCCTCAGAAAAGGATCCACTTGGCCGCGTTGGTGCTCCTCTCCTGCCCCATCGTCTTCGAGTGCGCAATCGAGCACGCCTCCTTGCTGCCGCTCTTGCCTCCGCCTCCTCCTCCACCGATCGTGGCGTGCATCAGCTTCGTCCAGAAGCTGCTTGCCTGCAGCCGCCTCCTCTCCCTCATCCGCCTCACCACGCTCGCCACCTCGTCGCCGTCCATCAACACCCGCTCGTGCCTCATCAGCAGCGACAGCTTCCCGGACACCGCCATCTCCTGGTGAAACGCCACCGCCCACGCGCTGCTGCTTGACTCCGACGACGACGCGCCGCTCGACGCCTCACTCGATGAATCCGAGCCGCAGGACGACGGCGCCTCGTAGTCGTCGTCCTCTTTCTCGCCGCGCACGACGGACGGCAGTGACGTCGACAGGTGGGACAGGCGCTCACGCAGGCAGAGCGCGCAGACGCCAGCCGCGCCGCCCTGCCGATGCCGAGGGTGGCGCCGGCAACTCGCCCCCTCCGCCTTCTTCCTCCCCATCACCATGGGAAATTGGGAATGAGGAATTCAAGGTTGCCGCGCGCTCGTCTATTACCGGCTCGACCATCCGCTGGCCTCGTGCGGGAGTCGACGAGACGACGTCGCTGTGTGGGGTGGGGAAGCACGGTGTGCATATATACACGGGTAGTTGGGTGGGCGGGCGGGCGCGCGGGGGTGTGGGAGTTTCGCGGATGTTGCACGCGAGTTGTGGAGGAGTTGCAATGCGATATCGATCGATCCGGGACGGGGTTTAGTTGGACTTTTTCTCCGTTGCGGTCGCGTCTCGGCAGGCTGCGTTTGCCGGTGCGGTGCGGTGCGGTGCGAAGAGGGAGTTGGCTGGGTCCGTGTTGGCGGCGCGAGCGAGCTGGCGTGTGTGCGTGCGCGCGTACGTCCTCGTCGTCGCAGCACTAGTTACACTAGTACTAGTACTGTACCAGTACGGCTTTGCCGCATTTTGATCTTGTTTTTAATTTCTCTACCTTTTCTTTTGCGTTCTCTCTCTCTCTCTCTCTCTCTCTTGATTTTCAATTGTGTTAAGGGGGCTTTTTGGAAGCTCCCGATCCTGAATCTGGGATGACTTGGGGAGTAGTTCTTTCGGCTTCCACGGCGGGGAATTTCGCTTCATTCTCGCCTTTTGTTGGGGCCTTGGGGTTCCTTTCCTTTGACTTTTTGTGATGATGTATGGAAGTATGGTGAGTTGGTGACTCCACTGCTGTACCATGATGTTTTGGAGTTGTTTGCGTGCGCTGTCAGGCACCTGCCGGCAGCTGAAACTGCTTTGTTGATTAGGTGTTTAGGTGATGGAAACAATATTATATAGCTTTGGAGAGAAACCATAGAAATCAACATGCCAAGCGCATGAATTTTCCTCCAGATCGGAGGGGTTAATCCATGCACCTTGCAACAGTACATGCAAGATGCAAATTTGCTCTAGTATATGGCTCTGCGGCGAGAAGCATCAATTGATCAACGTGCAGGAAAAATGGAAGCTTAAAGCAAAGTGGCGTACATTTCCGGGCGAAGTTGCAACACTAGCAGGCAGCTTTTGGAAAGAAATGAAAAGAAAACAGAGAAAGATAGGAGTAGGCTATAAAGCCTGGAGAAGCTCATATAAAACTCGCTCTACCTTTGTGGTGGGGGAAGATACAAACGCAGAATTGTACGAACAGGTCGCTGTTTTCAGATCGACCCGGCATCTTTACGTCACTCCAAGCACGCAAATTAAACCATAGACGACGACGACGAGGGCGTCGGTGAGTGACAGACAGCGAAGGAGGAGGCGGCCGCGAAGCAGCCGCGAGAATTCTAATTCTTCGATGCGATCGAGTCGAGTCTTGTCAGCTGTCACGTGAAAGAGGCACTGAGATGTTTTATGTGGAGACGTGGTCGCTCTCTTATTGACAGTTTCCTCGTTCAAAGGAAGAAGAAGACGAGAGACGAGGCCCATGGTTTCGTGCGTGCTTGGACGGCTAGACTGGCTATCATAAATTCAAATGAGAAGTCAGAATGAAGTTTTGTTTAATTGTTTTGCACCACTTGCCAGGAATTTGTGGTTTTTGTGAAACTTCAACGATATATACACAGGGTTTGCAGTTTGGCACACGCGAGGAACGTACGAGGCGCTACTTTCATTGGAAATTTCTTCACATCTCGACGAAGAGCGGTGCAAGTTTTGCACCCTGACCACCTGGTAACTTCAAAGTTAAATGAAACTTCGCATCATGCTGTTTCTCAAAATCTATAGGTTAAGGTTTGGTTTTAATTTTAGCTTACCTCGGACCACGGCAGCCGTTGATCCGTCGAGAAACTCGAAACAATTACTCTCTCTATACCTAAATATTTGACGTATTTTTTACACATGTTTTACCGTTTGTCTTATCTAAAAAAATTTAAAAATTTAAGTAATTACTAATTCTTTTTCTATCATTTGATTCATTGGTTAATATATCTGATCCATACCACCGCGATTTATCCAAGTTAAAAAAATACCATTAAAATTCACGATATCGGCTGGGTGCCACCACAATTCTTTAAAAATCAGAACAATGCCACTGCCGTCACAATTTCCATCCGTCAACTCAGCTCTTCGTCTAGGGTTCCCTTTTCTTCCGTTTTCTCCCCTTCTTCTTTCCTTCTTCCCTTCACCGCACGGCATGGATCGAGCTCTCCGGCGATGGCGAGGTCGTCATCCCCACTCCACGGCGGCGATGGCGACCCCATCCGTGGCGGCGAGCGCCGCAGCTGCGCGGATCCGCTCCTCTTCCCCTCTTCTACCACTCCACCGCTGGCATGAGGGGAGACAGGCGAGGCTGGGGAGGCGACTGGGGAGGAACCGGCGGGGAGGCGGGCGACGGCGAGAGGAGGTAGGCGGACGACCACCGGTGGCTCCTTGACCACGTCGCCGCCGACGGCGTCGACCCGCCCGCGACCTAGATCTGGGCGTGGACACAGGAGGAAAGGGAGGCGGCGGCGACCTCAAATCCACCGGCGCGAGCTCGCATAGGTGTCCTGCCCGCAGGAGTTCGCCACTGACGACCTGAAACCCGGCAACGTCTGTGCCGCCTCACTGTCGGCGCTCCTCGACGACCTCACCGCGGCCTGTCCCGTCGGAGATCTGGCGCGCGCGAGCTCGGTAGCGGCAAGATCTGGCGTGTGCGAGCTCGGTGGGGGCGCGAGCGGCCGACGGCAGAGGGCGAGCGTGTGTGGCCGATGGCGAGCGAGCTCGCGCGGTGGGCGGCGGGCGGGCGAGGTCGAGGCAGTGATCTTGAGCTTTCACCGGCAATGAAGAATGAAGGGAGAAGAACGGAATATTGACGGAATGGATGGTGACGGAGTGGCCTTGTTCTAATTTTCAGAGAATTGCGGTCACACCCGGCGGATATCGCGAATTTTAATAATATATTTTTAATTCGGACAAATCATAGTGGCATAGAACCGGTTAACCCTATTTTTATATATACATATAATTTTACATATTTTATAAAATTTTTTAATTAAAAAAATGATTAAAAGTTAACGATGTTAAATATTTAGAGAAGCAGGAGTACTACAAGCGTTGTGACCAGTAATGGCCCGAGGCGCCACGGCCCCCGTACGCCTACCACGCGCGTACGACGCTGCGCGCGCGCTGGCGTGTGACGCGCGGTAGTTGCACGCACATGTTGGGCCTCGTTCGGTCGTGATCCGGCAGCAGCAACTTGCTGGTTTTTTATTACGCATTTACGCTTTCTGAGCTTGCTCGGTTGACACGCCGCGTCGGTGTCGCCGTGGCGGTGCGTTCTGCAGGTTCGGCACAGCTGGAACCAAGCATGCTGCTCAACAAACTCGAAGTAACTATAGTCGGTTCACGATGTCGTGAGCGGCTGGCACCGTCGCACCGCCATGCCTCTCCTCTCAAGGAAGCTTCGGTGTTACACACACTTCAGAGTGTTCGAAAACTCCCGTGTTACGCGGGGCAGGTTGCCACTGCAGAGCACCGGGGCAGGGGCGGAGTAAACGAGACGACGCGGCACATTGAATCCTGGCCCATGTACGTTATAAGTTGGGCTATGAAACCGGCCTGCCGAAAGATTGAGCAGTGGATTAAGGGTCCAGGCTTTAACCAGATATTGGGCCGTACGGATTTAATCGGCCGAGTTATGGGCCTGTCTATGATGTACTTACTGCGAACCCATAGAAATACACACGGGCCTTTACAAAGTCCACTGGATTTCTAGCATGCATCACCTTTAAGACCCAGAATACCAGAAACACTCGACAGACGCCAGCTGTTACACACCGCATCCTCTACACTTCCGAGTCACATTTTCAGACGCACGAACACGATAAAGCACATGATTTTTTTCCCTCAAGGCACAACAATGAATATAATGAACACATTACAGTACACGGCGTGATCTTTTCTACCTAGTCTATGTAAGTACATGTACGATCAGTCGATCACTTGCACAGTTGCACTGCCTCCATCTTGGCCACTTCTCTACAACAATCCAAGCTGTACGAACACCACGAAGCAAACGACTCCGATGGTCGCCAACGCCACCGGCCCGAGCCCGCCGCCCGCGCCATTGTACGACATGAACGGCACGGTCCCCGGCATCACCGGCGTGGCTCCGGCGCTGCCAGTGCACGCCGGAGACGTCGGCGTAGTGTACGGCGTGTTCGGCGTCGGGTTCGACGGATACGGCGTGGTTGGCCTCGGGTTCGAAGGATACGGTGTGGTCGGCGTCGGGGTCGACGGATTCGGCGTCGTCGGCGTCGGGGTCGACGGAGTCGGAGTTGTCGGTGTCGGCGAAGACGGCGTCGTGCCGACGCCACCGCCGCCGGAGGAGGAGGAGCCGGAGACGTCGACCTCGAGCTTCATGCCGGCGGCGCAGTGGCCGGGGATGCTGCAGATGAAGTAGTGCTTGCCGCCGGTCTTGAGCGCGACGGTGGTGGAGCCGCTGCTGTCGGAGCCGAGCGCGTTCGCCGCCGCGCACGCCAGGTAACCCGCCGCGCTCACCTCCACCACGTTGTGCGCCCCGCTCGCGTACTTGAACACTACACACACAGTTGTACAATCTCGTCAAAACAAACGAAAATTCTCATGGCCATGGTGACCGTTCACGAGTGCACACTTACGGAGGCTGTCGCCGGTTTTGAAGGATTTGGAGCCGGCCCAGCTGGTGTAGTCGACGCCGGTGGTCCAACCGGACGCGTCGCCGACGGTGTAGGTGGTGGCGGCGGCTGATGAGGCGCACGCGGCGAGGAGAAGCGCGGCCATGGCCAGGCGAGAAGCCATTGCCATCGTTCAGTAACAGATGAGAGACGCACACACTGATCGGATTCTGAGAAGGTAGGGGGTATACGTGTTGCTTGGGAGATTCTAGGAGGGGTTGCACTATGAGAAGACGAGACACGGAAAAGAAAGCATGTCGCTTAAATATATAACAGCATCGATCGCAACGGGGGAGGGTTTGGTGGCCAAGTGGTTGTCACCGAACGTGTGGGAAAGAATATGTTGATCTCGCTTTGCCGAAGAGGAAATGGTGGAGCTCCTTTTGATGAATAAAAACGGCTGGCCTCTGTTCTCAAGCTTTGGCTGTTCATGCCAACAATAAATAGTGATGACAGGAGAATTCTAATGGGTAAGTGCCATGAAACATGTTTTGTTTTTTATTTTTGTTTCCTGTTGTGATGACAGTAGTCTCAAAAGAACATCACATATCCCATTTTGCATATTTTTCCTGATTGATCTTATCATCCATGTCTAGCAGATTAAATGATCAGACGAAATCTAACTCCACTATAGGGTGCATATCTTTTCATTTACAAATGGTCAATTGTCGAATTATTCCCAAACGTACAATGGAAGCAGAGAAAAGGGTGGCTCAGATCAAAATTCTCCTTTTTATCGGATGCCCTACTGAGAAATGCGCATCAAAAGAGCTAGCTTTATAGCTTTGAGCGCTGAGCCTAAACTGTTCTTTTAGGTGCGATATCTTTTCGTTTGATAATTCAGCAAAGTGGCGCAGCGAAAAACAATTCAGCAAAGTGGAGTGAACCGGCCGGATTGTATCTAGTTTCAACCGGCTGCCGGTGTGGCATCTGATTTACTTCTTCACATGGAGATCAACTGGGCCAAGCTACGTACCAACTCTTTTGATAATGACTTCACACTTGCAGTTCATCGAAGATGTTTCAGGATGGAAAAAATAGATTTTTTTCCTGTGCATATAATTTGAGTCCTCTGTCATGTGCTACTGCATTTTGGGTGAAGGACAATAGGATTAGACGGCAAAAATGGAAGCATTTGGTGTGTTTCCGGCGTCGGATTGAGATTGAGACGCTATTCCAGACTCCAGACATTCCCAGGCAAATTACTGATGCAGGGCCCATCCTTCTGTGGTTCATCAGTTCCAGATTCCATATTACGTAAAGCATCAGGTGTCAGTTCTGCGTTAGGTGAGCATGGCATTTCTGCTCTGAACTTCTGTAGATCATATAGGAGTACTCCGTGGGTGTTCTGCATCTCAATCTTAACCAAACAGGTAACTGCATCTGCATGTTCTGCTAATCTGATGTGTTCCTGTCTGCGTGTCTGTCCTCGGCAGGATTGACCATCGCGTATATGATTTCCCGGGTTTTTTCCGGCATGTGAGAAAGAACAATTGAATGGCAAGTGCCGCAAGTGGAAACAGCAGCATGATCATACGGCGCGCGAACGAGATGGGGGAAGGTTTCGGCGACGCGACCCGACCCAGAAAATTGGGGACACCCAAAGACACGCCGCCTGCCTCGCCGCCTCGGGACTCCTCGGGAGCTTTGCCCGCTCACCGCACGACGTTCAGCCTCCGTCCAGCCCAGCGCGGTAGCTCTCGCGTTGAAACATATTGGGCCACACTTCGGCCCACTATGAAATGGCTGTTGCTAATAGGTTCACAGGACGTCTCTCATATTGACGGCGAGTCTTGAAATCGCCACTCAACCAGAAAACCAGAAATATTGGACCCCGAACTCACAAAAATCATTCAAAATATATCCATGGCAATAAGAAGGAGTGGTTTCCGATGACATGGCATGCTAGTCAGCAAAATAAAAATAAAAAAAAATCATGGGTCCCACCTATAAATCAAATAGGAAATAAAATAAAATAGACACTCTCCGCACCCTCTTTTCCTCTCCTCTGGCAGCCGGCGAGACTGACTCGCGTGATTGTGGGCATGACAGAGGGTGGTGGTGGCCGACGTGGAGGGACGGCGGTGGTTGCGGGAGCGAGCATGCGGCAACAACACCAGCTGCACTATAGGGCAGAGACGACGGTTGCGAGGGCGTGGAGAGAAGAGCTGTGAGGAAGGGAGCTCCCTCTCCTCAAGTGGAAGGTTGGGCGGCGATAGAGGTAGCCAACAAAGAAGCTCGAAGAAGAGGAGGATGGCGACGACACGTGGGATCTCACGCATAGCGAAGTGACAATGCCTGATGCCCCTCTAATCCCCTCCTCTATTACTCTCTTGCCCCTCCTTCGCCGGAATCCGAATAACGGGAATAACAAAACACAATGACGGTGGCGGTCGGTGAGCTCACTAACTCTCGTCGACGGGTGGTAGAAGCCCACAAGGAGGGGGCAACAATCGCCCGCTTCCATCCCGCCTGGGTGAATCAGGCTTGAAGACATCGGTGGCAACCAGGGCGGAGGTGTGGTGGCGGTGTTGTTCGGGATTTGGGACAACAACATTGATGACACGTGAAGGGTGATGGCAGTTTCGGAGCTCGAGCGACCACTGATGGTCGAGGCAACAGCGGCGGTAGTGGCATGACATTGATCTAGATTTTCACGAGCCAAAGGGGATCGAGGCACTTGGTGTCACGAGAAGAGGAGCCTGGCTACTCGCTTCATCCATCTCTGTGGCGGCCCGAACGACCAGAAGGAGCAGGCACCAG
Source organism: Leersia perrieri (assembly GCA_000325765.3). NCBI lineage: Eukaryota > Viridiplantae > Streptophyta > Magnoliopsida > Poales > Poaceae > Leersia > Leersia perrieri. The sequence continues at coordinate 23,141,679 of CM002480.1, forward strand.
GGAGATGGGTGCTTCAGTGGTGGCTTGAAGAAGTAGCGAGGAGTGCTCCGCCACCGTTGCTGCCCTCTGCGCTGAAGCACTGCCTTGGCATTGATACTCGAAGGTCAAAGCATCGACGCAGGTCGGCATCTTCGCCGTGAGAGTTGGAGAGAGAAGTGTCACTGATCCGTAGATCAGTAGGTCCAATGTTTATTGTTGTTGTTGTTATTGCAATTTATAGTGCCACATACTCCCTCCGTCCTTAAAAAAAGAGCACTCCTAGGTTTGAATCTAGACATAGTGTCAAGATTCAAACCGAGGAATACGCTTTTTTCTAGGACAGAGGGAGTAGGCGCTAAGTCAGTAAAACCACCCCATTATACTGCCTTAGGACCTATTTTAAATGGATCTGGGAAGATTATGGTCCAACATTTCCAGCATTATGGTTTAGGGGTGAGTTTAAAAATCAGATGTAAACACGAGGGACATATATAAAGTGAACTTATTCCTTTGTAGCCGTATTGAGCTTAAAAGCGAATTGGGAGCCCAATTTCACTGTTGTCCAACCTAAGAATTATGGGCCCTGCTGCTTCCGTTCACGCTAAAGTCCGGACACCAGATTTGAACTCCCGCGTCGGCACTTGCAAAGCATCAGGTGCCATGATCGACTCGCTAAATCCAGAGCCTGTTGTTCTCCAAGCTCCAAACCAACGAGGATGGCAGTAAGAAGGGAGGACAGGTATCTTCAGGCTAAGCCAACAGTTTTTCAACGATTCGTTTGTACCGATCGAAATTCAGGCGCCGTTTAGTTCCCAAAATTTTTTACCAAAAACATTACATTAAATCTTTAGACGCATACATGAAACATTAAATATAGATAAAAAAATAAAACTAATTGCACCGTTAGGCTGTAAATGACGAGACGAATCTTTTGAGCCTAATTAGGTCATGATTAGCCATAAGTGATATAGTAACCCATATGTACTAATGATGTCTTAATTAGGTTTAATAGATTCGTCTTGCGGTTTACAGGCTAGCCGTGAAATTAGTTTTTTTATTCGTGTCCGAAAACTCCTCCAACGTCTGATCAAACGATTGATTTGATGTTTTTGTAAAAAAAAAAAATTGCAACTAAACAAGGCCTCAGTGCCGCCGCATCGAGACCCAACATTAAATGAACAACTGTTGCTCTCGTCTCTTTACGAGCAGAATTCGCTCTCACTTTACTCTGTGTTTTACTACTGTTTGCAAGAGTCTGCCGATCGGAGTACAAAAGAATGTGACAATATTCTCTCGAGCCCTTTGCTCTCTTGCGGAGCCGGCAATGCATGACTGAATGGTCCATTGTGCCTACCAACTGCTACTATTGTACTGTTGATTTGTGTACAACATACAAGTACTACCAACTTGCAGCATTCAGGCCTGACTTTTTTCAGTCTTATTCGTGTCTTGTTTCGCTGTGGAGTTCTTTCTCTTGTTTTATTCATTTACAAATGAAATGGGAGGTGCAGGAATTCACAGAAGGGGCTCACAATGACAGCTCTGTCTCTGGCAACACCCTTAACCAAGTCATTATGCCACAGAAGATGACCTGTTTTCTCTGCTTGTGATGGATCCATCAGGTAATAGTACAGACAGATGATAGCGCACTAGAGTTGAAGGGCAAAAGAATGCTGGGTATTCGCATCTGTCCAGAAGGGATCCCATGGTAGGTGAAGTAATCTGTTATTTCATCTGCATACGGCGATTGGTGAGTGGTGACTGGTGAGACCTTCCAGAAATGTGTTTGGTGGTTTGATTTGTTCCTGCTTATATAGGACTACTGATTTTATTTTATTTTTTAGTTTCAGAACAGACATGAAATCCGGTCAAGTATCGGTTGGTTTCTGAAACAAGACCAAAACCCTGTTATACCATCCAGACTCACGAATATGTTTCATTCCAGGTTTTTTTTCCTGAGCCCCGCTCCAGTATTATATTGCCAGGAGAAATCAATCTAAACCGTCCATGTGAGAATATTCTTTTATATTTCTACTACTTTAAATAGGGTGGCAGGAGAAATCAATCCAGTTCTTTAGATTAAAATAGATCTACGATTTAGATTGATTTCTACTGGCAGTAGAGACCAGCACTTTTTTTAAAGTAAATCACTTACTATTATTAGAGCGCGTGCATTGAGGTAGACGAATCTGTCAGCTATGAACCGAATTCTATCATTTTCAGTTCTGATCAATTGAAGCATGTTGATGATGGAATGAAGATGGATTAAGCTTGTCCAAGACATTCTTAGCGTATGATACTTCCACTCTTATATTTTTTTAAGCACAATTATTAAGGCACACGTTATCAAATAGATAAACTTATCCGGTGATCGCCAACTAAGTATGGCACTCTGGTTCATTTTTCATAACGGACATTTCCAACCATGATCTGATGCCGGATATCTTTCTGATGGTAGAGTCATTGGCATGTTCCTCCATTGGAAATGCAGTGGACCACTTGCGAATTCTCCTGATCTCTTTCAGACATCAATCGCATTGTTCTATTCTGGAGACCTAACCTGATGTTACAGAGTTGGCAATGCGTTTTGCTAGACCCAGATTTTGTGCAGCCGCATGTGCTCGGTCCTTGTAGCCCTTTTTCTAAGAGCCTAACACCAAATAGCTCGCTACTGGCTATGGTATGTAATGCACTGGCCTGCTCAAGACAAGATCCAAAAGTACAATGAATTTGTCTTTCCCTACAACCTTTTGCAGGATGATCAATTTAGTTAGCACCGTAGCCTAGAAATTATATTAAGAAATGATTCCTTGTCCCATTGAGAATAGCAAGACTTTCAGTACCAGCATTTATATTTTTCTCCATGATTAGGCAGCTCTGAATTACTACTTTCTGAATAATCCGTGATTATTCCTGAAGGTTATGCATGTTGATTTTTGATAAGTGAAAAATAAAAGGAAAATGTATTGATCGAGTGATCTATGTGAAATAACAAAATCCTAATTTCAGCGTTTGTGGGCCTTCTGTCATTTTATTAGACTGTTAGCCAGCCCAGCTACCTTCTGACATTTTATGGTTCTCTGTCAAACTACAGCTACATATACACACTTGCTATCATTATAAACTCGAAACTTTCTAGAGGAGAACTAAAAAAAAGGTGAATTATCTCTATCTCTAGATATTGCAAATCAAATCTTCTATTGTCACCTAATTGTACTGTATTCAGTTTTGTTTGAGACGGCATTGAAAAACTGAAATCAATAGCCACTCATATCACCTAAACAGCAGGTAAAAGTTTACAGAAAAGGACACCACATTTCCGGAAGGAAATTTATGTTCTTTCTTTTTATCATTTCTGCACCGCTTTCTTCCAGCGCCGGACTGCAGGTTAAATTGAAGGAGCAAGAAGGGCGCAAAAAGACAGTTCACAGTGGAGCAAAATACCGACTGTCAAGCATATCCAGGCATGAAAGAACTTTACTGTCATACACCAGTATCACCAGGATCCAGGCATGTGCGTAACATTCTTTTCAGTCACTGTTCAGCAAGCATAGTACTGCTGCTTGTTCGTTTTTCCGCCGACTGACCGTGCATTACAAGAACTCACAGAATGGCTTCAAACCATCTCTGATAGACAGCCTAGAACATTTGAACACATCGATGGACCCACAATGTTAGCGATAGCTTGGAATGATTCCGAAAATAAAGCTATCCGTACATACAGTGGCTTTTATTCTTTTCAAGTCATTTTCAATTTTTCAGAAACTTCACAACCAGGCTAGCCAATTGCTGCACAGGAGGATTGCTATTCATTACTCTATGCATTTGCTCAATTCAATCACTCCCAAGGGATACACTCATAAAATGCAATCAGCAACCTTGGTCCCCTTTTAATAATTTGAATCCTAGAAAGAGACCTTGTGGATGAAGGTCCAAAAATCCTATAAAACTTTTGCCCTGATCAGGAGCAGCAGCATGATGTAGGAAAGGCCACTACGCCTGGTTCTGTTACAGCTGAAGCTATCAAGGTGTGTTACCGAGAGGCTATTTTCATCTTCTTCAGACTCCGACAGCTGAAGCTATCAAGGTACATGCATGATCTCCAGGGTGATAGCAATGTAATTGATGATTGAAGCGGGCCATAGTTCGTTAGTTCTTACATGATGAACTGTGATTTTATCAACAAGAACCATTTAATTTCGTTCAAAAAGAAAGATGAAAGAGAATTAGCCACCACTTGTTCATCGCCCGTAGGCACACGCAGCATCTCCTGGCCTAAATAATTGGTGCTGCGAGATGTGACTCGACGAGCTGGATGCTTACATATGTACTTGAAAATTCAGTTAAGCAGATCCGATCCGCTGATCGATACATGTTTAATTACTTGCACGCAAACATGGGGAACAACTAGCCTTGTACCCTGACAATGGCACAAATCGCCTGAATTATCCATGTACTTTGATGGAATTAATTGCTACAAACACACACATCACAAAACACCCTTTTTCAAGCTAATCAACTAATGCACTCCCCGGCGATCTTCGCTACCATCTGATTGACGGCAGCGGCGATTTCGTCAACCGACGAGAGCCGGCATTCATCCTCCATCTGCAACAGAAACGGTGAATCGATCAGCCAATGCCTGGAACATGGCAAAACGGCCTTAGTTTTAGTTGAGTGTGTTCTTTTTGGAGAAATAGAACAGTTCCATTTATCGGCACACTTTTCGGATCCTAAACGGTACAATTTTGAAAAACGATACATATAAATTTATGATAAAAACAGCTTTAAAAATTTATGATAAAACTGCTTAAATTCTTTTATCAACTTTACACCAGTTAATTTACTCGTTTGTAATCTCGAATAGTTATCACAAAATCATTCAACCATTAACCATTCTACTCCTTTCGTCCAAATTTATAACCATTTGAGATGGGATGTGACATGCTATAGTATAACGAATCTGGATTGCGGTTTTATCCAGATTCATTGTACTATAATGTGTCACATACTAACTCAAATGCTTATGTTCTTGGAAGAAAGGCTACTATCCATGAAGGAAGAAAAGGAAAAACAGATACTTTGTCACCACAGCGCAAATAACAATTTGATTTGGCATACCTTGAGACTGAAGGAGTAGAGTGCGAAATGGTCGGCGGTGGTGGTGACATTGAGGTGGAGCACGGTGAGTCCAACGCACTGCAGCGCCACCACCATCCTCAGCAGCTGCCTCGGCCGCCGCGGCGCGAGCACCTTCACGTTCGCGTGGCTCTCCGCCATGGCCACCTCGATGTCCGCCGCGCCAGCCCTCGCGCCGCCGCCGCCCTCGGCATTGTCACCGTCCCCAGCAGCAGCCGTCGCAGCGTACTGCGGGAATGTGAAGAACCCGGCGAACGGCGGCGCGCCGGCGACGGCGACGGCGTGACGTTTCTGGGCCTCGAGCGACTGCAGCAGCTGCTCCAGCTCCTTCACGAAGTTGATTGCGCCCGCCACGATCGACGCCTGGTCACCCTACATAGAGCAGTAGCAGCACACACGTTCGGTGATCAGCAGACGGCGCGGCTTTTGATGATTACACGGTCTGTCTCGTCTCGTGTCGTGTCGCGCGGCCATAGATTCCGTGACATATGCGACCAAGGAGGAGGAGGAGGGGATCGATATGGCATTTGTTACAGGGAAAAAAGTTCGTGTCGTGCATGTGTCACGTACCCGTTGCGCATAGGACGGCGGCATGAGGGAGCGGAGCGTGGCGAGGTAATCGTTCATCTGGCGCCGCCGGTTGCGCTCCACGGCGATGTGGTTTCTCCGCTGGCTCTCCGCCTCCTCCCTGTTCTTCACCACCTTCGGCCGCCGCCGCCTCCTCCTCGCCGCCGCCGCCGTCGACTTGGCGTGTCCGCCCACCATCGTCGTCGTCGTCAGCGTCCGCGACGGCGATACGAGACGGTGCGGCCTCTCGTCCCAAAACTCCTCCGCGTTGACCCAGTCGCCGCCTTGCGCCGCCTCTTCTTGCAGCACAACGCCACCGCCGTTCTCCTCGAACTCGTCCATGTCGCCGACGCCGCAGCTCAGCCCGAGCGACGGCGCCGGCGCGTACAAGGAGGCGCACGAGAGGTGCTCCTGCGGGAAAACCACGGCTTCCAGCGCCATGAGAGCTAACTAAGCCTTCCCCTACCAACCAATAACACGCTTCGATCTCTCTCAGCCTCGTACCATTCTAGCTGGTGTGATTAGCACGTACCAGGTAGGCAAGAAATCGACCAATATATCAGCTGTGACCACAAAGTTGATAGCTTGAGATTGGTGTAATATTGTTACTACAGATGGCGGCGTTCATGGAAGGAAGGAGATCGAGAGGAGAGGCAGCCAAAGGTGGTTCCTTTTAAAGAGGAGGAGGCTCGGAAATAACATGGATGTGCAATGGAGACAATGACCCAACCTGCCACGGGGAAGAAGAAGAACATATAAGAGAGGGGAGGCAAACCACACGTATACGGTCCATCCTGCCTGTCGCCAGATGCCACGTTTGTCTTGGTAGCTTGCTTGGATTAGCTAAGTTAGTGATTAACTAATCATTATTTGTGGGCTAATTATCTGGTGTAATACGCATTGGTTGATTAATTATTCCTTGATTCCATCTTACTTGTCCTTGTTGACAAAGGTGATGTAGAGAACAGTATAATAGACTTGGAGTTGGAGAGAGTCAGAGTGGGAGTAGTACTGCAGGGAAGTACTCTGATCCCTGGTCACTGTATTCTCGCACCCTTTTTGCAAGAAAAAGAAATGCTTAACGAATTGATTGGGGGTAGCACGTAATGGACAATGACTAGTGAGTCCAATTAAACAAGTTCCCTAATATCCAGAAAATGACAATTAGGTGTACAATCCGCCAGTTATAGTAGATGTTTAAATAGGAGCAGCCAGCTAGCTCGGTGCCCCACGATTGAAAGCTGCATCATCTACACAGTCGCAGAATTGGCGTCACAGACCGAGACGATGATTTGCCAGTGCAAGAATTCCCTGATGCAGAAAGGAGAAGCAAACCGGTGTCACGAAATCCCGGGGCCTAGGGACTTTTTAATCAGGATTTCAGGAGAGGATGAGATTCCCGATTAGCTGCTAAATTCTATCTCTTGCTCCTGTTGACAGACAGACGCATCAACTTCAGACCTCAATGCTAGAGTAGCCGCCGCTAAACATGTTGACTAATTGCACGTTGCCAACATCAGTGCACCTACCAGAACACAACTGATCGTCATTACTCATCAGTCATCACTCGCCTTTGCTCCGGCCCATTCCCCTGATTCGTTCGTCTCAGATGACTGATCTGACACGAACACAACCTCCATGTTCGAAACAGTTCCAATCGGAAAAGAACAATCACTTCATCAACGATCGGATCAAGACAAAACGCCCCATTGCAAGTATACTGGAGTAGTAGTGTACTCCCTGCTACTTCTCGATTCGTACAAGCAGAGTTGAAGAGACCTGCAGGCGTCTGTCTGCTCTCCCGGACGCTACACGGGCTTCCTCCCTTTTTATCTTAATCTCTCAAATCTCTCGGCGGTGGCGATGCCGACACCGGCGTCCGTGGCGGCATCCGCAAAAAACGATAATTCCCTGATGCTGCCGGTCGAGTTCACCGCTGTTGGATGACACTGTTCTTAGCCGCTGGCCTGATGCTGGTGCGTGCTGGTGATAGGGGCACTGTCAAAAACCTGTAGAGTGATGCAGGTGTTGTGCCATTGTGGTTTTCACGCCTCACTGTGCGGGGTAGGGTATGTATGTGTGTAGGCAGGGCAAGTGATTGGTGAGAGATGGGTACTACTGGTGATTCTGATGAAAGGTAGGAGTAGTAGCGTGGATAGCGTCAGATGGCAGCGTGGTAGCTTGTAGCCGGAACGAAAAAAGTTGGCACCTTTTGTTTCCGCGTGCACTGCGTTTCTCACGGGATATACGTGACAAACTCGTTGTAGCCGGCGGCAGGCTAGCCGCGATGAGCCATTCTTTTTCTGGAATCAAGCAAACCTGGGCGAGGCTGACGAGACATCGGCGGCCCAAAAAGTCACGGGTCGAAGCTGCCGAAGCGTGAGGATCCGTGCAGAAGATGAACAAGCCACGGCCCAAAGAATCTATTGTCCACATGGACCCAAAAGCGGACGGAAAGGAAGGAAAAAAGGACTGCAGTTGAAGCCTAACGTCAAGTGGTGCGAGTGACGTAAGTACTGACATGGAATGGAGATGAATTTTGCAACAATGTTTTTTTTTTTACCGAGCATAGCCAAGGGAGACCCCTAATGTATAGGTTTTTTTTATTCAGGCCTGAAATTCGTCCCTTTGGGGAGCTGAACCCAAGACTAAATGATACCACTTGATTATAGTTCGTTATGCTAAGTTAGATCTAGATCTATCCATCATAATCTGGTATCGATAGCTTTCACTAATATTAACAAAAAAAGGGATTTTTTTACAAAAATGTTTGGAAAGATTTTTGTAGACACAACAAAAACACTGTTCTTGGGCACTAAAGCTACAATTCTTTGTGTAAGTTAATTGTTATTTTTAAAACAGGGGAAATTGCAAAAATCATCCTAATCGTCACTATGGTTTTGAAATGGACCCGACTAAACGGAGACCGGGTGCCGGTTAGTCGTACGGCGTGATCCTCCAAAAAAAAAGAAAAAACGCGATTACGCGCGATTCCGAAAACGGAAAACACCCCGCGTTCCCATCCCGCCGCACCCCTCGTGCGATCCCAGCGTCTCGCGGCCCACGCGCCCCCGTGCAGTGCTGTCCCCACGCGTCCCCACGCGTCCCCGCACCCGCCGCGCTGTCTAATTTCCTCCGCCTTCCCCATGACAGCCGTCGCCACCATACTCGAAACAAGCGAAGAGGAAGAAGAAGAAGAAAGAAGAAAATGGGGAGGAGACAAAACACCAAATTGAAAAAAAGGAAGGAGACTAACCTGGTCTCCATCAATCCACGTATACTTTCGTTCTTCTTGGAAATTTCCAGGTTGACTAAAACTAGGTTACATCCCCAGTTACACTAAGTTACATCCCTTACATGTGAATTGTACTAAGGTTATATCCCAAGTTGTACCAGGTTACATCCAGATTATAATAAAGTTATATCACATATTAAACTAAATTACATCCATACTGACCTAAGTTATTTCTCCTATTAAACTAAATTACATCAATGCTGAACTAAGTTACATACATGCCGAACTAAGTTACATCCATAATGAGCTAAATTACATCCATACTGAACTGAATTACATCCATACTGAACTAAGTTACTTTTCCTATTGAACTAAATTACATCCCACTGATGCTAAATTACATCCCGCCCTAAAACTTAGTCTCAGAATGGATATAACTTAAGTTCACAATGGATACAACTTAGCTTTGCATGGATGTAACTTACATCCTGTCATAATGATGGCTCAATAGGTAGTTACATCTTGCAACACTATAATTACATCCTACATATGGATAGTTACATCCTGCAACCCTAAAATTACATCCTATGTGTAGGGTAGTTACATCCTACAACACTAAAATTACATCATGTATGTGGAAGGCCGTCGTTATCGTCTTGTAAATCCCCAGTGTAAAAATCGTCATCGAACCCCTAGAACACAAGCCACAAAAAATCAGATGGAGTCTTAGTATTTTTGGGGTTGGAAACAAAATCAACATAAAAGAGCCCTAGAAAAGCTTGCTCACCAGTCACCACCAAACATTTATGGTTGGAACCGAGATCTAACCTCTAGTCCGGGAGAAGCTCGCCGTCGATAGGGAAATAACGCCGCAAGATCGCCGTTGACGGGGGAGGCAGCGACCGAGGACACAGGGGAGCGCATGGACGGGTGGAGCACCATGGACGCGGGGAGGCAGCCGCTGGAGCTGAGGGGAACCTTCGTCGCCGCCGTCACCACCGCAATTGAAATCATTGTCGCGTGGATTTGGGGAAACGGCGGAGAAAGAGGAACGGGCGGAGAAAAAGGAAGTGCAGGAACAGGGCGCGCGTGGAGAGCTACGCGTCGTGCAGACGAGGCGCTTGCCGAGTAGCGCTAGCCAGTGACCAGGGTCGTGTTAGATTTTCCGTTTCGAAATTGCCCCATATAACCCAATTTGTTGTAAATACCCACCACTCAAATCTCCCGATGCACATAAATAGCCGATTCGGTCCATTTTTGCTGACGTGCAATTGTATTAGGCCACATTAGTAACCCACGTTTCGTTTGAGGTGCGTTACTTTTGAGCCTGGCCCTTTATATAGTTTAAAGCGGGTTGATAATTTGTAATAACGAGATAGCACATTTTGATGATGATTGACAGTGGCGATCTACTATGAGCGATTGTGTGGCCTCATGCCAGTACACGTCGACAGAAAAGACATAACTCGGCTATTAACACGTGTTGAGTAGTTTGGGTGGGTGGATAATTGCAACAAATTAAGTTATGGAGACAATGTCAAAACCGTAGTGACATTTAGGATGGTTTTTGCAATTTTTCCTTTAAACAGTGACACTTCACAACGACCTCCATTTATCGCGGAATAAATAGAATACATGGAAGGAAAATAAACTAGATAAGATCATAGGAGAGCGAAGGAGATCGGGAAGATGTCATTCTCCATTGATCTTCGTTCCTTCAATTCGTTCATTCTCTGTCGTATGAGAGCAAACAAACAAACATGCCAAACGATTCCAGACTTCCTGCCTTCTAGGGCTCGTCCCTGGTCCCCCCCACAAAGCGTGCCATCTCCGTCTTGTGGGTGCCCTGGCGTGTAGTTTCAATGTTTGAAATCTCGTTAATTTCGTGTTAACAAATCCTGTGATCATTGTGATCTAAAGATAAGCAGCTTAGCTAGAGCCGTACGTTGCTAACTATAGATTGATGTCACCATCGACCTAACTGGTGTGCACATGATAGATGTGTCGGTAATTTGCAACGTAACTGAAAGCGAACAACGGGTACGTAGAATTCCTCGTCGCGATTAATCAAGTGCCTGCAAAATTCTACGACATGCACATCGATCCTAACATTTCCCTTTTTCTACACCGAACGCGCAGAACGTAACGCCGACTGAAGGGAAAACATTACAGGAGAGGATACCTATTCGTTTCTTTATTTGAAACCGATACCTATTCGTTTCTTGTATTAGAATCGCCCGTTCTCTTTTCTTTATTCACTCCGTCTTATCTTGTTTATATGTATTTTTTCCAATATATATTATTTTAATATAGGCATTAATATAATTTATAAAGCTCATATAGAATAATAAAAAACAAAAACAATGAATTACATACTCTTTGTTCTTTAACTTAAGGATGTCGGTTATAAAAATGAGTGTCATTTCTTCTCCGGCCCTTATGCCCAATCTGAGAGCAGACGGCTAACGTGTTTGTCTTATTAAACATGCTCAACGAATTTATGTAATACAACACCATAAAGATGTGCAACTTCAAACTCAAGTTTACAAGTTCTTTGAAAAATAACACTATAGTATGTATGCATACATAGGTTTACAAGTTCAAATTCATTCCGTTATGGCCTAATTAGACAGCCAATTATGCTTCTCGTAGAACGTACTACGTGCTCATCTAGGTTTAAATTATATAATCAAAGCATGTGTTCATATCTATGGCTAACTATTTATTTAATGCCAGGTGTGGGTTTATCGACAGCGAGACGTGTAATTAAAGTACTTTATCAATTTAAAAATATTTTGGTTTGGGAATTATTACAACGTGTTAAAAGTGATTTTGAGAAGCGAAATGCCATGAATACTCCAGAACTCTCCGAAAGACGTACACGTAAGGGTCGCTCTTAGCCGAACAGTTTCCGGTTTTGGCAGCTACGCCCGTGTCGCGCCGGCTCCGGTGCCTTGCATCCCTCAAACAGCGCACCTGGCGGCCGTATCCACCGCGAGCGCGCGCGTTTCACCACCACCGCACCACGGGACGCGCGGCCGAAAACGGGTGGCTGCCTGCAGCCTGCCCCTGTCCTGCAGCCGCGGGCGTGCCGTGCGCGCGCCACGACTCTCACCGCCCGGACCCCACGATAGAATCGGGCCAATCGGCCTCCGCGCGCGAAGGCGCAGGCTCCCGTTCCCGTGCGTGGCCGGGTCGCCGTCGTCGAGTCGCTCGCGGGGCGCGCGAGTGCCTGACGTTTCGTGCGGGTGTTGTTGGCGCGGCTTCATCCGCTCGGCGTGCGGGCCGTGCGGCGGCCACTTGGGTTGGCCACGCTGGCTGACGAGTAGCAGCTGGAGAGCGCGTGGACCGCGCCGCGCACGGCCAAAGCCGACGAGCTGGCTGTACGTGTCACGTATGTACGTGGGCCGCCACTTTGCCGGTGGTGGAGCACGCCGACGTCCCGCGGGACGATCGGGTCAGTTCGATCGGAGCCGTTGGATGGAAGATCGTCGCCTCGTCGGGCCTGGTCTGTCGCGTCAAGCGACGTGACAGGTGTGTCGTCGTTGCTCTCCGTAGGAAACTGAGGAGTGAGAATAGGGGTGAGCGAAGTCAACTGTACTGAAGTCAATTTCAAAGCATTCATGATGCACTACTTGCGCCCGTTTGTGGGCCTTTGATCGAGAACTGTATGGTTTAATTGTTTACATACACTAATGTTAGTCGTTTGTGTCACTCGCATGAATGTCACTCTTCTGTTTTCTGTGCTCAAGAAAAAAAAAATATCCCCCATTATATTTCTTCCCTTATCTATACTTTAGGGAATAAGTGGCCACGGTTCATCTCATGACTTGTGGACTTACTCACAAATAAGCATCACCAGAGCTGATCGATCACTACTTGCTCCCCTACTTGTTAGCATCGGTACAAGGGGCTTGCGTGTACGGTCATTGATGTACGTAGATGTGCAACCGGCGATGCATTTGCATTACGGGCAATGATTACCCGTTACCCAAGCAATCGATGTGCTACTTACTATACTTAGTACTTACTAAACGCATGATAAAGAAATTACAAAGATACTTAACCAATTAATAATAGGGGTATTTGTAATAAAATACACAAAACGACACTTTACTAGTACTCTTATTTTGAGACGATATTATAACAGCATCTACTTAAATATAAGGATAGATTAAATGTTTTGATGAACAAACTTAACAAATAGCTAGAACAAGCAGTGTAAAAGTCAGTAAAATTAAGCGTATTTATATTGGGAACAGCGAAACATATTTCACAAAATATAACTGATTATACACTTAAATACCTTATTTCACCTATTACAACCATCGCCTGTAATTTATTCACACATAATAGCTTCTACTCTGAAGTAATTGCAATACTTCTTCACCTCAAATTTAATCCACTTTTAAAAAATGACGGTATTTTTTATCATTATATAAAGAGAATCAAGTTATTCACAATTGATCATCATATAAATGCATGAGCATAGATTTCGTTGCAATGACGAAGTGCGTTTAGCTCAACTGGTTAGGTACTCAATGAAGAAACCTGTCCATCCGGTTTCAAATCCTAGATTTGACACGAGTGCTCGTATTTACAGCTAATATTCTTGCAGTGGTAGGTGGCATACCTGTTGACAACGAGACGCCTAGGGTGACTTCGTTAAACTCAACATATGAGGGCCTAGTCTTCAGAGGTGTTCATAGGGATAGAGTGTGCGTGTGTATTCATAAGGGTGAGTGTGCGTGTATGTGGGCGCCTATGTTTTTGCACTGTGTTTTAAAAAACGATTTCATTTGCAATGTAACTAATGTGTCACAAGAAATATGTGCATGTTAAAAAAGTTATTGTGCGTGTTGTTTTAATCCATGCATGCATGCACTATGAAAGAACGTGTGTATGTTATAATTGACATATTAATCGATGTGGTTTAATTTATTATTTATCTTGATGTATAAATAATCCGGTGTATCAAAAAATCCGTTCTAGACGTTCTCACATGGTTGATGACCAGACCTGACACCTACGTAAAAATGGCTGAAATCAGATCCAGAGGAGTAATAGTCCAAAGTCCATATGTCCATATCCCGTCGGCATGCCCAGTCACCACACTGCTTCTGAACACCTGGACGACGACGGTCGCATTCACAGTCAAAACTTCTTCCAAACAGAGTTCAAAAAAAAAAAAAAAAAAATCTTCCAAACAGCGTATCCACCTGACCAAGTGGACAGCCGGCTCCATCTTCCTCCCGCCAGTCCCGGCGCTCTCCCCGATCGCTACGTTTCGTTCTCGACTTCTGGTCCACCTCACAGCTCACCCCAGCTTGACAACTCCTACCCCACACATCTATTTAGCACGACTCCGCACGCTGCATGCTCACAAAGACCAGCCAAATTAACCCCGCTCACGCGTGCTCACCAGTCGCACGCTTGCTTAGTTGCCGAGCTACGATGCAAGCGCACCAGCATGCGCTGCTGCTCGCCGCGCTCGTCCTCGCGGCGTCGACGTCGGCCGGAGCACAGTCAGCGGAGCCGCAGCAGCAGGTGTATTCCTACGGAGACGTGTCGGGGCAGCAGGCGCACGTGAGCACGACGATGATCGTGCTGCTGGCCGCAGTCATCGGGGTGTTCCTGTTCATCGCCGTCTCAACAATCTACCTCCGCCACTGCACCGGCGGCAGCTACGCGGACGGCGACATCGCAGCCATCGGCCGCCGACGCTACGTCCTCCCCGCGAACAGCTTCGTGTCGAGGCGGCGCCCCCGCGGGCTCGACTCGTCGGTGGTCCGTGCGTTCCCCACCATGAAGTACGCCGAGGCCAAGGCGCTGCGTGTGGGGTCCACGAAGGTGGCCGCCGCCGCGCCGCCGCTGGAGTGCGCGGTGTGCCTCAGCGAGTTCGACGACGACGAGACGCTCAGGTTCTTGCCCAAGTGCAGCCACGCCTTCCACCCTGACTGCATCGGCCAGTGGCTCGCCGGCCACGTCACCTGCCCCGTCTGCCGCCGCAATCTCGACCCCAACAAACACACCACCGAGGAGGTCATCGTCCCATCCTCCGCCGCCGCCGCTGCCGCCGTTCGTGAAATAACCAACAGCGCCTCCAGTGAGATAGTCGTGGTGCCGCAAGAAGACGGCTCAGCCGTGGTAATCGACGTGGTCACTGAAGAGGACGAGGAGGAGCGGAGAAAGGAGGAACTGGAGCTGCAGGAGATCGGGACCCAACTACGCAAGATGCGGTCACGGTCAGGGCGGCGGCGGCCAAATTCATCGACGGCGACGAAGCTTCTCCGTTCGCACTCCACCGGCCACTCCCTCGCCGCGCGGCTCGACCGCGACCTGGAGCGGTTCACGCTGCGGCTGCCGGAGCACGTGCACAGGGAGATGGTTATCGCGGCGGCGGGGGAGCAGAGGCGAAGAGCCGCCGTTTCGGAAGGGATCATCAGCCTCGGTGGCGGCGCTCGTTGCAGCCCAAGGTTCGCGCGGTCGGGGAGATGGTCGTCGTTTCTCCCGAGCTCCTTGTCCGGAAGGCTCGCTTTCTTCTCGCCGTCGTCGAGGAGAACGGTTACGCCGGATAGCACCGAGGTAGAGGTGTCGTCGACCTCGTCGTCGTTTGCGACGAAGGTTAAAGGGAAGCGCGTGGCTGCTGTCGATGTCGCCGACGGTTCGGGTCACGAGACTGCACGCACTGTGGCCGGCTCGGCGGCGGAGGCGGAGGCTGTGGAGGTGGAGAAGGCAGCACCCAGGCAAGTTCGAACGTAGAAAAGGAACAGAAGTTTTGAATGGGAAACGTGAACTTGATGTCACTTTCGTGCACGAAGAAAAAAGAAAATTAAGAAACGGTCTTTTTGGTCCGTGGGGAGGGTACGGAATTCTCAGTAGTAAGGAGAGCATGTACTAGCAGCAATGTCAAAACAATAGGTTGAGATAACTTTAGATGTCAATGTTTTTATTGTACATGAGCAAATTAATCCACAGCATGAACAATGCCTGAACAATTGCAATGTCGATTTAATTTAGATCAGTTGGCGTTCTCTAGCGCTGTATAATTTCCAGCTCTTGTAAATTCGCTTTCCTCTTAATACAAAACCAACAATCCTGGCTCCGTTTTTTAAAATAAAAAACAATACCTGAACAATTGCAATATCATTTATTGTTTCATTTTACTTTCAATGGACTATAGGGGACTGTATTCATCCCATGTCCCAGAGACTATCATTCTGAATTTTACACATTTTCTTATGTGTTTTGTGCTGTTGTGCAGGAGACGAATGCATATTTGATATGTTAGGCCGAAGTGTCGTCATGCTCTGCATTAGCATGCGGTGTTTTCAGGCGCAAGGTCCTTGTCACATGTCTGCCAATTAAACGATCAAGTAGATGGTTTGGGTAAGAATTTAACTTGCATTTTCACGCTGTTCGATATATTATCAAATATATAAGGTTAATTTACCAATACATGAATACAACTGTACAAATCAAAGCCGATTTGCATTGCAAAAGTTCTCATGCAATGCAACCAGCTCGGTAGCTTATCAGGTTATAAAGGGAAAAAAAAAAAGGACGCAACTAGCAGCCGGGCGTCTGATGGGAAGCAAAATATTAGATGTCTGGACTTGTGTTTCAACGCGTACATGAAAGATGTTTCAGCGTACGGTAAAAAATGTTTTAAAGGGGTACAATTGAAGCATTTTTTGATCATTGAAATATTTTTCGCTGAATGTTGAAACATATTTTCTATACGTGTTGAAACAAAAGTCCGGGCGTCCGATGTTTGACTCCCATCGGACACTCTGACACTACCATTTTCCAAAAAAAAACTAGTCTACTTCTTTTGGAAAATACTCTGTGCAACAGTACGTTTTTATGTATTCTTTTGTAGATACGTCCAAGGTTAGCATCAAATTTCGTAGAAAAATTATTCAAGATCAATTCAACATAGTTTGGCTGATCAATAAAGAATGACTTTTTACCTTCAGTTCCCTTCTAGATGGTAAGAGTTTCGTTAAGAAGATACATGTTTATTCAGTGGTAATTATTGTTTTATCTAGATGAAAACGATATATGAACTTTCTCCTTGACTTATACCTGCAGTCCTGCACGCCATGCTGAAAGGGTTGTACAACCGATTTAACGGGGCAGCATGGATGGATGCATGCATACTTGTTTTGTAATTTAGCCAGGCAATTAAAACGGATGGAACAAAATGTCAACTACTGTCGCTGTTATGTTAGGCTACTGTGGGTATAAACACGATGGAAGAAATAGACTGAAGGGCTAAATATCTGGAGTATAGACAAAAAAATATTTTAGAGTTGCATTCTTTTCGAATTTCAAAGATTATCGATGTCATCATTTTTCAAAGGGCCCCGGCTTGAAACACTAAACAAGGCATGGTATTTACTCTTGTATTTAGAAAATCCTAACTTAAAAGCGACTAACTAATATACACTTTAGGTTATGTATATTAAATTATTGGAAAAATTGGAACCATGACATTTTAATTTTGCAAAATTGAAGATATGACATCCTGACGCACATGTCATTGACTCACGCGGATCCTATGTGTTATTGAAATACCGATGAGATATTTCCAACTTGATACCGATGACATATTTTCGACTTTACAAAATTACGATGGCATGGATCTAATTAGCCCTTAATTAAAATACAACAGACCAACTCTATGCTTTTATCAACCAGTGAGGATTTTTACTCGGTTTACATCAGTGCTAGTGCTCCTCTCTTTAGCTCTGCCATTTTACTGAACGAACAGCCGTTTTATAAAGGCAAACAACAAACAGAGTTTGAATTAGGAACTAAAGAAGAAGAATTGCATCATGATACATTGATTCATTCTCGTCTTTCTAAGTGGGATCTTCAGTGCATGCAAGCATGTGTCGTGGTCATATGAGGTACTACAGAGCTAGTACGCATTTTTCAGGTGGCGAAAATTATCGTCAAATAATTGTCGGAAATGAGGAAAACAAACCTATTGTAACCGAAGGCCGAAATGGAGAGAGAGAGGGAGTAAATTACGTTTGCCGTTTACACTAGATATACTGTATTGTTTTACTTTGCATCAAATTTAACTCATATTTTCACTTTAGACTCGAATATATCAAAACACCAGGCTAAGTAATCAAATCTATAAAAAAAATTCATAACGTTATACAAAATCTAAATAGAAATTCATGAAACATGGCTTAAATTCCAAATAACATATATGTTCCGCTCATATTCACAAGATTTTCTTTTAATAATATAATGCAATCTAGAACAAAATAAAACTTACTTCAATACGTAAAGTAAAATTATTTCACATATCTGGTACAAAGTGAAACAAGTACCCGTTACTCAGTGCAAAATACAATTTACAAAATGTATTGAATTGAATTTAACATAAAATCTGAGCCCATGTACTTCTGAACCGTCAATTGGATCGGCAATCCAATTCTCTTGGGCCATTCGGACGGCAATTAGCCCGTCGGACACACAATTCCTCACATTCCTCAGGTCCACACCCTCCGCCGCGCGGCCGATATCTCTCACCGCAATTCTCCCCAACCCCAACCGCGGGTCGTCGGCGGCGGCGGCGCGGCGCCACCGTCCGGACGCACCCCGACCACATGATCTGCCCCCACCTCGCCGTACGGCTCCGCCGCCTCCTCGCCGCCGCGCCGCTCTCCTCCCTCTCCGCCGCCGCCCATCCATCCTCCAATCGCTCATTCTCACCGCTAAAACCCACCCCACCGCCGCGGCAGCGGCATGTCCTCCCGCCGGCCGCGCGACGGCTCTACTCCACCACGACCACGACGCACGTCGCCCTCCCCACCAACCTCCAGGACGAGCGGTTCGCGTCCCTCTCGGACAGGATCCACGACGCCGTGGTCGGGACATCGGAGGGCTCCAGCGAGGGCACGGATGCGGCGCTCGACGCGCTGCGCGCCGAGCTGACCACCCCGCTCGTCTCCGACGTGCTCCACCGCCTCCGCTACGACGAGAGGCTGGCCTTCCGGTTCTTCGTGTGGGCGTCTCGGCAGGACGGGTACGAGCACGACGCGGCGGCGTACAACGACGTCATCGACATCCTCTCCAGCACGCGGTACAAGTCCCGCCAGTTCGGCGTCCTCTGCGACGTGCTCGACCACATGAAGCGCCGCCGCGCGAGGTCGGTGCCGGTGGAGGAACTGCTCGGGATCCTGCGGAAGTACACGGAGAAGCACCTCACCCACCTCCGGAAGCTGGCGAAGAAGCGGCGGGTGCGGATGCGCACGCCGCCGGAGACCGACGCGCTGAACGTGCTGCTTGACGGGTTCTGCAAGTGCGGGATGGTGAGGGAGGCGGAGGCGGTGTTCGGCCGCGTGAAGAGGAAGCTGCTGGGGAATGCCGAGACATACAGTATCCTGTTCTTCGGGTGGTGCCGGGCGAGGGACCCCAAGAGGGCCATGAAGGTGCTCGAGGAAATGATTCAGATGAAGCACACCCCGGAGAACTTCACTTACAATGCTGCCATTGACTCGTTTTGCAGCGCTGGTTTGGTCGCGGAGGCAAGGGAGTTGTTTGAGTTCATGAGAACAGAGGGGTCGACTATATCATCACCCACGGCCAAGTCATACTCGATTATGATTGTGGCGCTAGCAAAGGCTGGTCAGATGGAGGAGTGCTTTGAACTGATTTCAGATATGAGAAAATGCGGCTGTATGCCTGATGTGTCGACATATAAAGACTTGATTGAAGGCATGTGCTTGGTGGGTAAACTGGATGCTGCTTATTGTGTATTAGAGGAGATGGCAAAGGCCGGGTTTCCACCTGATATTGTCACTTACAATTGCTTTCTGAAGGTGCTTTGTAGTCTTCATAAGGCTGATGATGCACTTGAACTCTGTGAAAGGATGATAGAGGCGCATTGTGAGCCTAGTGTTCATACATATAATATGTTGATGGTCATGTTCTTTGAGATGGGAGAGCCAGATAGAGCAATCAATATTTGGACTGAGATGGACAAGAGAGGATGCAATCGTGCTGTTGATACCTATGAAACCATGATTGATGGGCTGTTTGATTGCAGAAGACCGGAAGAGGCAACTGCTCTTCTAGATGAGGTAATAAACCATGACATGAAACTTTCGTACAAAAAGTTTGATGCTATCATGCTACGGCTATCAGCTGTAGGCAACCTTGGTGCGATACATCGGCTGTCAGAGCATATGAGGAGGTTTTACAATGTTGCAATGTCAAGGCGTTTTGCAATCACACAGAAGAAGAAGAGCATAGGTCTCAGAAGGAAATGAGTGTTTTGAGGTTTCTTGTTAGTGCAGATGATCAAGAGTTTGTATGAGGTTAGCTATTTACTGTTTTATTGCTGCAATTAGTTGTCACTTGCAAATGTATTCAAATTCTGCCTGCATCACATAGATGTTCAGTGCTCACTGATTTTACCAGTTTGTCTACAAACAAATTGCATCTGTAAAATGCTCGCATGCTGGTCACATAGACACTTGCATCTTGACCAGAGATAACTAATAGAACACAATATTACTCTTATGCACCTTCAACATAAAAAACACAATCAATACATTTTTGGTAGCTCAACACTGCAGTGTGTTTGTTTTGTGCAATCAGCATTCAGCAAAATGGCTAAATCGGCTAAACAAACAAAAATTCAACTATTTGTGTTTTCCGCCCTCATATCTTACCTACATCATCTGATAGAGCTTGTTTTGTAACCCTCGCGTGTAGACCGTAAGATGTTTTTAGTTCTGCAGGATGGATTTGATCCCAGTTTCACCATTCAAAATCCTCTCTGTTATAGCCATGGAAATCGAACTAATGCAATAGCTTCCCAAGCATTGGGGTAAGCAACATCAAAGCAAGTTTGTAGCAAAGAAGGTTTCCAACCACACCCCAAACATAAGTTCACTACTTGATAGAGACACCAGTATAGCTTAATGGACATTTTGTTTATGATCTAATGATAAATACACAGCTGAACCAATATAGTGTTTTTTGGGGGTTTCCCATTCATTACTTGTCTTTTGATGAAAAACTTGTGATACCATTTCTTTATTCCTGAAAAAGTAATAATAGTAAACATCATGTGCCAAGGGTTATATGTATTCTCCATATTATGTTTGGGATGTCTATGTACATGAGCTTCCAAATATCAGGATGGACAAATGGGAACTTGAATCGTAGCCGTGAGGATATAGTTTAAAAGTTAATCAGGAGAATTCGGAAACAGTAAGTCAGCAACTAGTTTTAATAATGAGGTCTGAAGGTTTGCTAGGTAGTGTCTACGCTGTTTCATACTGCTAATATATGTATTTATAGGGTAATATTCATATTTGGTGAAATCATGACAAACATTACTTAAACATTATATTAAGTTCATTAATTACTATACAAGGGCATTTACTTCCAGTACTTTGCTTTCCAGTTCGATTTATGCTAACTAAAATCTATCTTTATGCTAAAAACACTGTATGCTTCTGTAGGGTGGTTGATGGATGTCCGCACACAATTTAAAAGTGGAAAAAAATGATGAACTCCATGTTTCACCTCAAGGAAATCCAGTGCTGTGGGTGCTTCCATATCACAAGGTAATTCCCCCAGTCCCACCCCGAAATGTAGGAACTACAGAAGGCTTTATGTACCATGCCCCTCGTTGGCCCATCCACCAGCTAACCAGCAAGAGAAACATTGGTTGCATACTTGCATAGGATCTTGTTAATGCTGAATCCTTTTTTTTCCTCCTGCTAAACCGGAATATATAAAAAAAAACTATGCATATGCATTGACCCAGAAACAGAAAAGCGTAAGCCTGCATTTTGATGCTGTACATTGCTATTTCACACAGTGTCTCTTGGCTCCATGTGATGCTTGCCACGGTAGAATCACTTGTAGCCATATCCATCAAATTCTTATCGAGAGCTCAACTTCTTATGGGACATGTGACTGACAGCTTGTCACGGTAGAATCACTTATAGCCATTCCCTTCAAGTTCACTAGAGATAAAACGGGAATGAGTATTTATTTTATGCAGATACAACACATCTGCATTTCTGCTTGTGTTAGCAGTGTGCTAAAAATACTAGTAAACATAAGTATGCTTGTGACAGAAAGATACTAAATCAGGCCTTTTGACTGGTATCCACAATTAGCTACCACTGATTGTAGTGTATTTAGTTTGCACTTTGCAACCTACGGCCATATAAAAACATTGCTGATTGTGTTTAACCTCTCCATTAGAAGATGTTAAACTAGTAACACACTTAACACCCTGGCATAGTTTATAGATATTGCAAATTGGAAATTATACCAAAGGACTGGCCGAAGAATTGCCATGTTATTTTGGTGTGGCGGAAACATTTTGAAGTTAGTAGGTCCATTTTATTTCGTCACTTTAAGTTTCAAACCAAAATATACTGGCGGTACTTAAAACATGACAAACAGAACCTCTCTCTCTCTCTCTCTCTCAACCAGGGGAGACCAGGAGAAAGCTGAAAGTCCCCCCTCCAATTGAATAGAAGCAACATCTTTGCCAAGGCAATTTTTCTTTTTTTATATATATTACTGTTATACATCCTCCTCCAACTTTTATTTCCTATTACATCTTCTTTTAGGGGGCACAATGGATCGGCTATGCAACTTGCTTGTTTGTGAATGCCGAGAAAAGTTAGCAGCCTGACATTTCCACTCAGGCTTAAATTGCTCCCCCTTCATGCTATTTTTATTCACCCATTTCCTTTTCATCATCACCACTTCTCCTACTATCATATCTAAAATGTCAGAAAGATCACTATATAACTGCTTCACTATAATGCATTCAAACAGTAGATAATTAACAGGTTATCAATTAGAACAGAAAACATGACATATCATCTACTTTTTTTTATTGCCTCTTATTCTTACTAAGGTTATCTCAATTTACATTTTTTTTCCTGAAGGGGCATCTCTAGTTAGGATTTTGTTAGGAGAGACCAATCCGAGAGATTCACACCAGAAAGAATGTACTGTGCCAAAAAAAAAAAAGAACGAACCAGTCCGAAAGCTCATGAAGAAACTAAGACTTGGCCTGTAATATAGACCTGGGACGGTATAAAGCCTTTTTTTTTTGGATTTGAGGAATTTCATAGGAGCTTGTAGGTTTTGATGGAATCTAGTTTACCTATCCAGGTGTTCAGAACAATGAATAGGTTCATAATGTTTGATTGGGGAAGAAAGTAAAAATGAGTTCAGATCTCATGGAAAGCTGTACCATAGGAAGCAAAGGATTGACAAGTGGACCTTTTCTAATCCAATATTCCAATGTTTCTTTCCTGTGGTCTAAACCTATATGTTTGTGGTGTTTATTATGCTTCTCTGTTTTTGGCTGTCCTTTGTTTTCCTATTCCTGCATTCTAACCATGAACCCCGAAATGGCCATGCAGAATATGTTGTTCGATTGAGCACCACGGATACCATCCATCGCGCGATGGAGACGAAATACTCTGAAGCTGAGGCCAATGGTGATCCAATGGTGTTTACGAGTGGATCCAATGGTGATAGTAGCACGCACACAAGAAGGAAACAAAACAAGAGTTTTTACATCTTAGAGATGTTTGGCAGTATGAATTTGCCAATCATGCAGCCTTACCGTTTCGTGACACAGATATTGCATCACCACTAAGAAACCTAGAGATGTTCCACTCAGAATTACCAAAAACAACAACGCACAGATCGACAGAATGAGAAAATGGGGAACCACCGATTGGGATGAATCAGTCCTCCTTACAGGCTAGATGTGGAAAACGCACCTGAATTAGTTACTGAAACCCAGTAGAACCACCCATCCTAATAATTGATAAGGTTACGCACATTGATGCTACAAACATAATACGGGCAATATACGCCCCTTAGAAATGATGTTTACAATTATCACCACTCTAGTGTTCTTACTTTCTCAGGAATCAAGATTTATTAAAATCACTCGGTCGATTGAGCTTAGCATAATATCAGTAATCAATAATCTTTTCGTGATATCTATAGCAGAAAGAAATGGCATCACATGAGTTTCGTCAAGAGAGAATAATGAAAGGGAAACAAAAAAGAAAATCTATATTGGTTCAGCTGCGTACATACTATTGAGTGCTATTCCTTGCATGTTAGCTCATAAAGAAAATGTCCATTAAGCTATAATGGCATCTCTGCTAGGCAATGAATGTTTGGATGTGGTTGGATACATTCTTTGTTACAAACTCGCCTTGATGTTGCTTACCCTGATGCTCGAGAAGCTATTGCATTAGTCTGTACAATTTTGCACGGTGAAACTGGAAAACTGGGATCATATCCTTTCGCAGAAGTAAAGAGATCTCAAGAGTTACACGAGTGACATGACGACTGACAAACAAGTTCTACCAGAAAATGCTTGCAAGATATAGGGAGGAAAACATAAACAGTAGAAATATTTTCGTTTGCTTAACCAATATAGCCATTTGCTGATTGCATAATTCAAACACACTGCGAAGTGTTACCGCTACCAGAAATGTAAGTGAATGTTTGTTTTTTTAAGTTGAAGATACAGTGTTGCTAGACAGAAATGCAAGTGTCAACGTGATCAGCATTCAAGCATTTCCCTCCTAGACAGATTAGTAAAATCCGTAAGCATTAAGCCTATATAGGAATGCACGCAAAGTTTAAATACAAGCAACAACAAGTTGCAATAAACCAATAAATAGCTAATCTCATATAAACTCTTATCCCGCACGAACAAGAAATCTCAATACAGATCACTCATTTCCTTTTAAACTATTGAACCATACAGTTTTTGGACAGGGTTTGTTGCGCTTACCGGCTTCTGTTGGACTATATATTCCTATGGAAGAATCTGCATACGGCAGGAAAAGTGAACACAAATTGGTATAAAGTGAGCTCCAAAAATTCTGGACCAACATTTTGATCTCGTTCAGCTATCACAAAAGAAAGAGAGCATTTAATCCGAATGAAACAACATTAGTGCTAAAATAAGTGAATACTAACAGAACAGAATGTAGATTCACAACAGATAAATACCAATGAATCAAGCATATTTACGCACAAAAGATATGTATTCCCAAGACATGCATCAAATAGTTAATTTGTCAAAAGCGAGAGATTTATGTAGATCCCATATCTGAAAATTTTTCAGCCAGATACATCCAGACTTCATACAGTACCAGAAAATATAAGGGCTGTGGAATGATGATAGAGTGAAGGTTACATATCCAGCCATAAACAGATAAACAAGTATCATCACAGGGTCTAAATAGGTACAATCTTTAAGGTGCCCCTTCAAAGTAGACATCGCGTCGCAATAACTCAGACATTGGGTTCTTTTCTCATCAAGCAGTTGAATTTCTTAACAGAAAACCCACCCTGCATTGAGAACCTTCAGAACACAGCATGCAGAGCAAATGCCTCAACGCCCTCTTTCAAAGTTAATGCGGGACCTCCCAGATCCTCCACCCTCGTAATCATCCCTCATCGAGGATCCGCCACTCGCCTTCATGGCTCCTCCGCTTCCTATCTTCTCCACAGCTTTCTTCCCCTTCTTCACCTCAGTCAAGAACTGATCAAGACCGAAGGGATCATTCTCCTCCTGTTTATCAAACTCCACAGGTCTATCCCTCTTTCCAGACCTCTCTGAAGCACCAGAAAATCCTTTGTCAGGTTTGAACCTATCTGTCTTCATAACCTTCTCCAGCTGTTCGTCAGCATCACCATACACATCCGAATCACCATCCTTCTTGGGCCTGTAAAGCGTGGACAGCGTTGGCTGCGCTGTAAAGAGACCCTTGGAGTAGATGTTATATTGATCATCAGTAGCAAATCCTGAGTCCATTCCTTTATCCTGGTTGAACAACCTCTGGTCATACATGACTTCCCCACCTTTAGCACCGCCGGTGCTTGCCATACCCAGGGCAATCTTCTCACTGACGTCTCGGTCCCTGTCTCTTGTGAGCTTGCTCTTCTTACCCATTGCGGCATCCCTGGCCTCCAGCCTCCTCTCTCTCTCCCTCTCACGTCTCCTCTCCTCACGAATCCTGTCACGCTCAATCCTTGCTTCCCTTTCTTCTCTAGTCTCCCTGCGTTGCTCACGAGGCTGCTCCAAATCCATATCTTCTTCATCCCTGTCATCAACAGCACCTCTCCCACCACCAGCAGGAACCCCTGCAGGTGCAGGTGGGGCACCAGTCCTCTCCATACGCGCCTTCTGTGCAAGTGCCCTTAGCTCTTGCTCCTTCCTCTCCTTCTCCTTCAACTGCAGTTCTCTCTGCACCTTGGATCGCATCTGTACAGCCTCCCTGGCCTTCTGCTCTGCTACATACAGTGCTTCAGAGAGCTTTGCAAAATTATCATTGATTTGAACCTCCTGCAGCCCCCTTCCATCAGCTGCCAGCCTCTTGTCAAGTGGTATCGTGTAACCCTTTGGATTCTTCCAATTTGAAATACACGGTGGAATCTTCCAATCCTGCTGATCCTTCACTGTCACTGGCCGTGGTGGCGAGTGCATCACTGGGACAGGCGGTGATCCAGAAGCACGGGGCACTCGCTTGTGCTTGAATTTCGGTGGCTCAAGAGGATCCTGAGCCATCTCTGACATCCTAATAATTCTCTCCTTCGCACCTGAATTGAAGGCTGCCGATTGCTGTGATGGCTTATACTTGATAAACTTCGATTCTGAATCATGCGTCGGCACATTCTTGGGCTGTGCGGCGGAGAGCCGAACGTTGACAACCTTCTCAAGGGCAGCTTTCGTCCGCTCGGTGGTCTCCTCTATCTGCTTCTGATACTCCTCATCGTCCTCAGTTGCTTCAGAATCAACCGTGGCAATCTTCGGCACGAGGTCACTATGCTTTGAGTAAACGATCTTAGATGCGTTCTCACCCTGCTTCACGACGGCGTCGAAGGCGACGCTGCCCTTGGCGTCGACGGTGAGCGCGAGGATCTTCGACCCGCCCTTCTCGTCGCGCCGGCCCATGCCGAGCGGGTACTGCGCGACGTGGATCTCCGGGAAGGCGCCGCCGTCGCCGAAGTCCTCCGGCCGCCGCGGCACGAACCCGGCGCGCTTCCCGTACGGCGGAACGGGCTTGGCGGGGCCCGCTGGCTTCGCCG